>JABBWJ010000049.1:0-382409 GCA_016647685.1 Suillus tomentosus
TAAGGTTATCTGATGAGATCGCCCGGCGCGTGGTAAGTCTTTCTGATCTTGCCCTTATTTGTCTGGGTGAAACTCATGCATTGAACCCAGGCCAAGGACTTGAAGATGTATGGCGGGAACGCCACATCATTCTCACCGCAGCTGCTTTCTTTCGCTGCTGTTGTGAGAGAGAACTCAAAGGGCGGCGCCTTCGAGAGTGTCCCCGACTGGACCTCCGTTACGGACGACGACCCGCGCATCAAGAGCCACCCGCGCTTTGATAAGACCGTGGATTATCTTCCACCTTCCTCACTCGATGATCTTGTCATCGCCGCACATCAACCGCCAATCCCCTACCGTCCCCACAACGGCAACCGCCGCCATCCCGCCATCTACCTTGGCCTCGCCATCCAACCATCCCTCACGGAGTCCGATATCCGGCTGGGCCGGAACCGGAAGAGAAAGGATCATCGGACCTTGGGAAGGAAAAGGCCGAGGACCCACCCATTCCTATTGACACTCCCGCCGCTCCGCCGACAAAATACAACCTCTTCGTGGCCGGTACCAAGAAGAGAAAGGCTGCAGAAGAAGACACGGACGCCGTCGTCGCGGTCGCCAAGACCAAGTTGCCTTCCCCGTCTGAAGAGCCGGTCAAGAAAAGGAAGATCGCATCAAAAACCATTTCCAAGACGGAATTGGGTTCAGATGAAGATATCGCTACACCATGGAAGGTAAGTCATTTCTGCATGGTGATGAGCACAAGCTGAAAATTGAAAGCATTCCGTTCGCTATCACCCCCGGCAATGCGACAAATGTGCCAAATTGGACATTGCCTGCCTTGTCCTCCCCGACAAGAAATTTGGAAACATGCGCCTCGCCTGCGCAAATTGTGACAGCATGAAGATCGCCTGTGCAATTGACGGCGTTGGTGTCCGGCAGAGGTTGCAAGCGAAGGCAGCAACAGCATCCTCCTCCCCGCTCCAAAACCACAGGCTTCGAAATCCCGAGCCGTCTCGAAAGCACCCGTGAAGCGTGTTCTCGCTCGCAACGGCGCATTGTTCAACAGAAAGGTATGTCTTCCCGTCTCCCCGGAACGATTTTAGCTCATGAGCTTCTCTGGAAGAAGAGATAAAGCTTGCGCCCACCAACCTGGTGGAACCAGAGCCCACTGCAAGAGAAATCTTACAGGGCATCCAGGACCTCGGCAGGAGATTAGATCTCCTCGCCGCCACTGAGCGGGTGGACGCATTGGAGGTCAGAGTGGATTCGATGGAGACGAACCTGCTCAAGAGGTTGGACGGATTAGAGCAACGTCTCAATGAATCCGATGCCCGGTGGAAATCTTTATCCTAAGATAGATAGAAAATGTCGGATGACTTCAAATACGGACTAGCTACATAGATTGCATCCGATGGACCCCTTGATGTACTATATATGCTCCGGAGGACTTTGTACAATTATATTATTGCATTTCAGCCTGGTGCTGCCTGTGATCTGTGTTCAATCTATTGAGTCCACGCAAGTTGTGTGTATAATGCAGCCTTTTCATTCATCATTTCATTCGCGATAGTTACAAATAGGCATTGTCCTTCATGTCGATCCGATGTTCTGCAATATATGTTTGGAATATCGCTTGTTCGGTGAATGCACCTCTGATGATGGTTGAGCGTCGGTATAAATCTGAGGCAACTCGACATCCGCTCATCCCTCCGACATGTCAATATGTGTAAATTAATAGTACTACTTGATTTTGAATTAAATTGCATATATGAGCATGCACAAATTGTATATATATTATTCTACCGAGAAGCGCATCGGGACTACATTTGATGCAGCTGCAAGCCGCGTAATGAGTACGCCCTCTTGTGTGGGTAAATGACCGGTATCCTGCCGGATGGCACCTGTGCATATTTTTCCGATATCATCTCGCATGATGCACAAAGGGGTGGACTCGGAAGTACTTCTTGATGACCCAGCATGCTAGCAGGGAAGATATATATGTAGTTATATGCAGGCGGCAGCCAGGTATTATACCGGCCACAAACTTGTGCTCCGGCATTCACATTCTCAATCCATCCTGTTGACCAAATAAAATGCTTGCTTGCTTACCGGAAACACAATTCTAACTGTGTGCTTTCCGTCCTCAATTCCGAGCTCAAATTTATCTGCATTGCTCTTAATGGTGGCTTTTGGGCCCAGTCACAAGCGACTATTGTGTCACTTCACAGAATATATTGTCTTGGAAGTGTCGGACACATCCGGGAAATCCGGAGGCTCATGATGCACTCATCTCCGGATGGGCACAGCAATCTCATGGCAACCGCCTCTGTGGTCGATCAGAACTCCTGTGGGGGCAAAATGCGACGCTACCGTGGTTCCGGTATCCCGACGTAATAATCTGGTTTGCATTCCGAGTCAATTGTCTGAGCATGCAGTTTATACGATCAATTGGCCAAGCAAAAAGGCATCATGTGGGCGGAAGCGCGTTTACCAGTCACACACTTCGACACGGACGCATTCACCAAGAACATGCCTCACATGCCTAGCCAAGCTTTGTGAGGCGAAGTCCACTCTCCGGTCAATTTTTTTCATATCCGAGCAATGACGCTGTTCATTGACTCATAAAATTCAAAATAAAAACAACGCAATATGGTCCATTTACCACATTTGTGATCCACAATCCCACAATTTAGCCAATGACATTGTTTGGGATATGTGGCATCGAGAATTGGGTCACAGCTTACATTACTTGTGGCCACATTACCGATTGAGCTTGTCATTGTAAATCACCACAACAATGCTTTTGAAGCTCCGACCGTATAATTAAACAGTGTCCGAGCTGACTTTATCTATCACCCCACCGCAACCAGTCATGACTGATCATTACCAAATGCTCCATAAATCTGCTGCCAGTAAATTTTCCATCTGGGATGCAGCGGAAATATTCGAATACGCCACTTCCCGATTTACGTCATTCACATCGAATTAATGAAAAGTAAAACCCAACACTCCAGCTCGTATCAGCACACATTCGTGAGACACATCGTCTGGGAAGCGGAGGTGAGTTTATGCAATCGTCCCTGAAGAGATTTACTGATAGGCACCGGTAGCGCTTTGTATTTCCCTTTGTCAACATCTGCGCTGCCATGAATATCAACACGACACTGCCGGCATATCTTAATGAGGTTATCTTGCTCATCACATCTTTCCAGACCGAGCCGTACTACGATCACGGGAAACTGTTCGCCGCATTCAAGGCATGCCCGCATGAGTCGCCAACCCATCCAGTCGACATCAATCGGGTGGTCCGTGACTATCGCCACGCTTGGTGGAAGCACAGGTTCGACCTTGCGCCGTTCGATATGCCTCTTCGGATGTCTGTTGCTCGGTGAAGGAGCTGGTGACCGACCACTTTGCTCAGCGGGTGAGTGATTTTTTTTCCAGATTATGATGCGATCAGTATTTCTTACTACATCATGCATTAGCCTAAAATGGCCAGCATGGTGCCGACACCAATTACGCACGCCCGCAGCGATGATCCGCTCCTGCAACAGCTGCAGGTCTCCGGGCCGAAGTTTCCTATCTTGGTATGGAACTCGGCCGACTCCTTGTTACTAAGCTGGATGCTACAAGGGAGGCTGTGGCTGCATTAGATCGTCTAGAGGATCCTGTAGATGAACTTCGCGAGGCAATGGTAGCCTCCCACGCGGCAGTTGCAATGTTGCAAGGGCATTACGACAATGGCAGGCTGGGAGGACCTTCATCCGTTGAACCCTTTCCCGGTCTTTAATTACTTCCGCATTGAATAATGTACAGTAGTCGAGGAACAGCTTCTTCATTAGTATATTTTCATGTAGTGTCTCTCTTCCATATGTCAATATCCTGCCAAGCATAATCCCATCCGGTTATATGAGACATGCGTGGGTTTGATCAATTACGTTCATAAAGTTGGATCTCGGCTCGCTGTGTTACATCACAAGATGGGTGCCGCATGGCCAATTGTATTTAAGATGCACTTTTCTTGAACAAGACCTGCGTATCTTCCATTCCATAATGATATCGCATGAGTACTGGGAATCCTACCATGAACAGCTTGGTGCCCTTGACCTCGCCTGTCATCCGACATCGTTCATCCCCCGGGATTGGGCCCTTAATGTCGCCGATATAGCAAGCGAATGGGTCGAGCAGCAGTTTGCAGCTCATATAGCAGGCAGACCGTTGGTGCCCGCGCCGCCCGAACTTGACCCGGAAACTATGGTTGCTTGCGGACAGTTGGCCTCCGTGCTGGCAGAGGCATATCAACACCCCGGTAGGCTAAACCGTACATGTTGTTGTCACGGATTGTAATGTTTGTAGTAAAACTGGATATCGACGTCATCCGGTACAACGAGGCGTTGGCCAAACGGGAGTCGGGACTGAATGATTCTCATGAAGAAGCATTATTGGCGAAGTTCCCCCCCGCTGAGCGCCTGGTGTTGGAACGCCCGTCGGTGGTGATCGATGCCGGCTATCGGATAATACTCTGGTACCTTCCGGGTGCGCTTAACTGGTCGGTGAAGGTCAGTGCGGGATTGCATTGAAGCTGCATATGCTAACGGGGAGGAGGTAGCGTGATATGTACACCGCCACAATCGGGATGGGCAATCTATTGAAACAGAGCATCACCAGTGGGAAGACGTCCACGGGACAGGCGAGTAAATGGCGAACCCATTCAACCAATTTTTATGCCTCCCAAGAGCCCAGTTAAAGCCCGGGTGCATCAATATATCGCCTTGCTGGTTTCAACAGGGACACGAGGTCTGTTTGAATTTTCTGTACTCAGGAAATGTTTAATATCAAATAGTGTCATGGGCCCCCGCCTGTGAACCCGGAAGATGGCTTTATGCCCGAAGTCTCCGCTACCTTGAAGGGGGACAGGAGCCTGTCGGTCATCCAAGACATGCAACGTCCGGGTCTCATATCTTCCGCCGCCCTTCGTGTAATGCACCCGCAGTTATACCGTGCATCTATATCCACTCATATAGAGCTTGGGCATTGGGCGACAAGCAAGGATGGATGATATGTGCAGTTCCTTCAACATTGGACATCCGTCTACACGGGAGCGGCAATCATGTGTAACAGGAAGTCGCCGAGCCATCGAGATCCGAAATGCCCCCCGGAAGGTTTCGATATCCTTACCTGCATAGGCGGCTATGCCATGGCGTAATGCAATTGACCAACTTGGGCATCGAGCTCGCTTATGATCCGGGTGTTATGGTTAGCTATTCTGGCCGGCTCGTGAGGCACGGCGTTCAAGTTGCCGAGGGAGACAGAATCGTCTGGGCTTGGTTTATGCGCGATAGCGTGCATAATTATGCTCGGACCCCGCGTACAGAGTATGCAAAATATAATCTCGCGGATTTTGCGATATACCACCTAGCCCAATACAATCAGGCAGATTTCATTCGGTACCGCGCGTTGTAGTTCATTTTCGGTTGATGTCGCCTTCAACAGACTGACAATGTGGCTCATATGACATTTTTCGTTGCATCTTCTCGATTCTTAATGCACCATCGGTCATATCCGAGAAATAGATCGTCATATGCAGATGGACATAATAATACTTCATGTAATTTTATAGGGTTGTCTTTGTTTTCCTTAGTCAAATTTTCACTTAGATATGACGTTTATTTGACTTTCATGACGCATTCAGTAGATGATCCTCCGATTGCATTTGCCGGTTCACTATAAGAGGATGTTCTACCGGCCAGAGTACCAACATGTACATCGATGTCCGGACGGGGATAATTATCAAACTCTTCGGAAGCTGACAGAATGCATGTCCATAGTTTCGGATGTGTCGCTCATGAGGATCCGGTGCGACGTACTATCTTGTCAACTTTCGGTGCACTACCTTGGAAATGCAGCTGTCCAGATTTGTGATACGTTCTGACACGCTCCGCCAATACATACTTGGTAAGCAATCAGTTCAATGCTGGCACGTTCATCCCGGTGGAAATTCGCTTGACCATATCGTTCAGAGAGCCGATAACGCACCCTTGTCTCTTCCTTCCGGAAATTCCTGTCATGGGCTGCAGAGTCTATACCCGCCGGATTTAAATTTTGTCTGACGCTGCTTGGACGGTGGGAGCACGATTGAGTTCAGGATTCATATGCAAACATCATCGAACATACGTTTACCAAGATAGTTCCGGTGTGAACTTTGTCCTCGTCAGTTGATTGGAACTTCTTCCTCCTCTTCCGACTGGGGTCCATCTGCGATACTTGCCGACCTGCGGCGCTGCATTTCCGGGTGTCTTATTGGCGCCGCCCCAAAGATATTACGTTTGAAGGGGAGGTGGGGCAGAGTTTGCGCAGCGGAGCCGTTGGGTCGGTGCTGGTGATACAAGCTCTGGTTCCGTCGCCCTCCCACCAATCGGATTGTCGAGGGATTTACCGGAGGAGGATAATGCCGCTGATAGACATGGCAGATGCGATTGAGGATCCAAACGTGGTCCGGAAATTCCAGCGGTGTTGCCATGGTGGCATTCGACCACTGTGGAGAGTCAGATATGTGGACCGGTTGTAAGGCTGTTGTAGAGAACAACCACGGCTACCATAGGCTAAATCCAGTGGATCTACGTCACGAATGGCCGATCCACCGTTGCTTCTGGAAGATCCTGTACGGCTGTCCGGGTATCCGACGCACCATTTATGGGTGAGAAGTGGATTAAGGCCTACTGTGCCTATGGAAATTTCGTCATAGACCGTTTTACCCCTTTCCGGGTATCCGATGCACCATTTATGGGTGAGAAGTGGATTAAGGCTTACTGTGCCTAGAACATCTCGTCATACACCATTTAACCCCTTTCCGGGTATCCGATGCACCATTTATGGGTGAGAAGTGGATTAAGGCTTGTTGCGGTGCCTGCAAGATAAACCACCTCTGATTGCGACAACAGATGCACCGCAACAGGCCTTAATCCACTTCTCACCCATAAATGGTGCATCGGATACCCGGAAAGGGACGAAAATTCCCAGGCACGGTGTATTCTCACAGAAAATCAAATACCCGGTCACGGGGTGTTGCTGCTTGTCTTTGTAAGTGCATTGTTGCTGCAGCAGTGAGCGCTCACTGCAGTCACCGCTCGAGACGCCATCACTCTTGTTGTCAACGTCAGATGTCTGGACCGCTCCGCCTGAAACTCAACTGTATTGTCTTGGGCGATAATCCTCGCCGTATTTTCCCGGTCGACATTGAGCGGACGGAGATTGTTGGTGACCTCAAAGAGGTCATCAAAGACAAGAAAAGGCCAGAGTTTGACCATATTGCCACTGACCGTCTTGAGCTATGGAAGGTGAGTGATCTGATGCCTAGGATCGGATGTTGATAATCTGATATTTTGGAAGGTCGACCTGCCCGTCGACGAGATGATTGAGCACAATCTCAACAATCTTACACTGGACCCAACGAAATCCCTATCACCTGTGGATGAAATGGTAGAGATTTTTCCCGATGCTCCTCCACGCAAGTATCTGCATATTATTATCCAATGCCCGCCTGCCGGTGAGTTGTCCTTCGATATTGCCAGCCTTTCCTCACTGATCGTGGTCCGACTTAGTGTCTTCCGGACCGCTCCACCTGAAACTCAACTGCATTGTCTTCGGCGATGATTCTCGCCATATTTTCCCAGTCGACGTTGAGCGGACGAAGACTGTCGGTGACCTCAAAAATGTTATCAAGGTCGCCAAGAAGCCAGAGTTTGACCATGTTGCCGCCGACCGTCTTGAGCTATGGAAGGTGAGTGATCTGATGCCTACGGTTGAATGTTAATAATCTGATATTTTGGAAGGTCAAGATCAATTTGAATGATATAGACTTACGGAACGCGATCATAGACGGAGGCGTGGAGCTGCGCCCGTTAACCGAGCTGTCCGATGTGTTTGCGGATGGAATAGAGCGCGGATGTATTCATATCGTCGTAAAACATCCTGCCGTTGTACGACAAATTCCAGCTGTTGATCGGCGAATCGCTTATCTCAAGAAGGGCGCGGGTAGTCCGTCGGCCGGTGCAAAACCATCCGCATTCTCTACCAAGCAGGACCAGCAAGAGTACCTTTGCAACCGTCCTCGCAGAGCCGCGGACCCTGTTCCCATTACTCTTCTCGAGCCTATCTTCGCCGAGTTCGTGGATGATTGTCAAAAGTATGAACCAACTGTCCACGATAACGACTTTGTTTTGCAACTTTCGGAAAAGATGGCCTCCTTCTATCCCAATGAGCTCGCCCGGATGAATACATTCCGGCAAGTGCTCCGGGACTACGGTATTATACTCAATGCTTCTATGGTTGGCTCGACCGGATGTACGACGGACGGACATATTTTGTCTACCAACGGACAATTTGTGCTGATGATAATTGAGGGGAAGAACGAGATCGGAAGTGGCGCTGCCGAACCATTTATGGAGGCGATGCTGTACTACCGCAAGTTTATGGAAGACTCGAAGATTGAGATGGCGAGGCTCCGGTCTTTCATTCCATGCATCCATATCATTGTCTTCGGTTAGTTCATTTCTCCAGATTAATTGCTAAAGCTTTTTATTGATCACAACTAGGGGCATGCATCGGCTTTTCAGGCTCTGTTTTCACTGAAAAAGTCCAGTCCGATGTCCTGGTCCCTATCATTCCTCTGTTTTGGCATTCAACAGACCTCCATATGCAAGTGATGGCAGCTCGTACTTTCGGGGCTCTCAAAATTGCCGTCGAGAAACTTACAAAACTATACTCCCATCCAATCCCGACCCTCGAACCCGAAGATCCATATCTTAAATGTCCTTACCCTCGGAGTTATACCAATTCCACCGGTTTCATTCAGGAATTCTCGTATGATGAGACTCAAATCCTCAGGGATCGACTTATTTTCTTCGGGGAAACCGTCGGCGATGCGGCTGGGAGCAAGATATGCATGAAGTTTGTCAGGCACTATTCCCCTCAGGCTCACGAATTCTGTGCCAGCAAGGGGAACGCCCCCAAACTTCTCGCCTACAATTCTTTACCCGGCGGCTGGAATCTGGTGGTTATGGATGCCCTTGATATTGATAATGATTGCTTTCCGCAACGACCTGGCTCATATCGACTGCTCAGTGAGATAAGTGTTTTGGACCGTCAGCCGCTGAAGGAGACCATCACCTCTCTCATCCGGGAGTTACACAATCACAATGACGGTTACGTTCATGGCGACCTTCGAGATACCAATTTTGTTGTGCGGGACGACAAACACTTCATGCTGCTCGATTTCGATTGGGCCGGACCGATCCAGAAGACACATTATCCTATGTATGTCAATCGGAAGGATATTCGACGGCCTGACGGTGCATGGGATGGGCAGAAGATTGTGGCGGAGCATGACTTGGATATGCTGAATTATCTATTTCATCCTGAGCAAGATGTTCGGGAGCCAGCTGCAAAGCGCCGCCGTATATTTAGTGAAGGGTCGCTGATGGTCATTTGATTCATTTATAATTTGTTGCATCACCAATTTGGTGAATACCAGTCTGTTTTTTTGATCATAAAGCTATCATACAATGACTTCGGGAGAATGGCGACATAGATTAGTATCTGTTGTGTTGTAGCTAGCCAATTCGATTATTGCCGATGACACAAGCCCTCTCACAAGTCTCGGTGAGAATTCTACCGTACATAAATGGAATACATGACCTCATCCTCAGCGGAGGCAGCGATAAAATGATATCAGAGTGGACAGTACCTCAGCCGTACAGGATCTTCGGGAAGCAACGGTAGATAGGGCCTTTGCCGATGTAGATCCAAAGGGTTTAGCCAATGGTAGCCGTGGTGGTTCTCTACAATAGTCCTACACTCGGTTCACACATATGACTCTCCACAGTTGTCGGAACGCCCACAACCGACGGGTTCATATAGATCCCGGCCGCTGTCAGACATTTCCCCAGCGAGCACTCCCATGGAATATGTCGGATGGTCCATCCGTAGCCCCTTTCCAGCATGCAACATACATGCTGCACACATCCGTCACCATTCTCGGGAATACACACAAGTTGAGTCCACCCGTCGCCTTCGCCGAGACCAAATCTACGGGCTCCACCATTCTCGGCAATATAAGACGAGTGCTGGGCCCATCCGTCGCCCTTTCCGATTCCACAATCATGGGTGGAAGGGTCTATTCCTGAGTCCCTTCCAAGCACATTCAGCCCATCTGCCACCATTTTCGCGAACAAATAAGCATGTTCTGGGCCCATCCATAGCCTTCTCCGAGACTCCACCCGAAGTTATTATACCCATGGGGGACTGGGCCCGTCCGTTGCCTTTTCCAAGTCCAAACACAGCGGACTGGGCCCATCCGTCACTGTTTCCGAGACCACATCTGCATATGCACTGGGCCAATTTGCCTTTTCTGAGATCAAATCCACGGTGGGCCCATCCGTCATGATTTTCAAGATTACATGCAATCCGCTGGGCCTATCCTCGCACATTTTGGGCCCATCCGTTGCCCATTTTCCCGAGCATGCCTACAAGCCGGGCCCACCCATATATATGCATACATGCGGGCTGGGCCCATCCGTCACAATTTCGCAAATTCGCCTGGCCCATTCTCACCCTCAAGCATGCAGGCCCATCCGGTCACGCATTTTGGGCCCGCTCATCTCTATGGACCTCACACCTCAGCCCAACCACCAGCGTCGGTGTGGAAGTTGGGATCAGTAATCTGCACCGGCTGCTCGGGGCGCAGATGCTCCAGCCACTCCCGTTCGGCGGACCGATTCGATCGCATCTTATCTACCATATCGGATAAGTTGATCTGAGTCGTGTCCGAATGATACCGGATCTCTGTTGTGGTATAAATTCGGTAGCTGAACCAACCGACTGCGCATGCAAGTCAATACAAAGCGATGTTGTGTCGGCCGGAGCATCCAAACTGGCATTGATGTCTGTATCCGGAAGATCCGCCATCAAGGACCGGATGTGCGACCAACATGATTGCACACACAAGGGAATGCAACTGTTCATATGTGCAATATGTCTGGGACACCATACCTATGCGAATCCGGTATTCACAGCATTGGTCTGGTGCCGTCCGCCGGGCTCAGGTGCCAGCCTACCCATAATTAACTGAGGACGTGCCTGTCAGCCAGTCTCGGATACAAAGTTGGTGAGGACCCTTGGGTATGGTCATGTTCACATCTGGGCCCATCCGCCAATACCGGGTACAACTGCCTGCCCATCCGCTGGTCTCGGGTACGTCGGCCCAACCATCATTGATGAGGACCTTGGAATGGTTGGGTCCATATCTGGGCCCATCCACCTGTACCGGGTATAAGGGGCCGTCATTCCCTGTCCAAGAAAACTTTTGGGCCCAGCCGGTACCCCAGCAGCACACATCCTGGCCCAATATATTAATGCATGCTTCTTCTGTATCCCTCCCGGTCCTTCCATGGCTGGCCCACTGGTCTATTGACTATTACCCCAGCCTACAAATAATTCATAATTATACTGTATGATGTTGGCCCACCCGTCACTACGAGGATTGCCTTCATGGCTGGCCCGCCCGCCCTATCTCCGGTCCTTCCATGGCTGGCCCACTGGTCTATTGACTATTACCCCGGCCTACAAATAATTCATAATTATACTGTATGATGTTGGCCCACCCGTCACTACCGAGGATTGCCTTCATGCTGGCCCGCCCGCCCTATCTCCGGTCCTTCCATGGCTGGCCCACCGGTCTATTGACCATTACCCCAGCCTACAAATAATACTGCATGATGTTGGCCCACCCGTCACCACCGAGGATTGCCTTCATGGCTGGCCCGCCTGCCCTATCTGCGTATGGGCCGACCTAGGATGGCCCGTCTAACTGGGGAGATTCTCAACCTTTGGCTGTCCGTCTAAGTCGGAAATAAAGTACTGAATTATGTGATAAAATAGGCGAGTTCTGGGACAAAATTCCTCATTATGAGAATAGAGGAAAATGTGGCCTTTGCAGCCTACCTGAATCGATGGACCATATTCTCCTTGATTGCGACGCATCTCCAGCCTCTCGAGTGATATGGAAGGCGGCCAAGGACTTATGGCTAAGATGCGAAAGCAGATGGCCCGAAATACACTTTGGCACAATATTAGGATGTAACTTGATAACCGTTCGCTACTCGGATGGTAAAGAGATGGTGGGAGCTACGAGACTCCTGAAGATACTGATCCTTGAGTCAGCCCATCTAATCTGGAAACTCAGATGCGAAAGAACCATAAAATTTGGTGGGGATAAGGAAAAATACCATTCCGAAAATGAAATCTACAATAAATGGATGCATGCCATAAACATGAGGCTAAAATTTGACAGGCTACTCACCGACTCAATGAGATATGGGAAAAGAGCGTCAAAAATTGACACGGTCCTTAAGACCTGGAGCGGCCTGTTAAAAGACGAAGATAATCTTCCGGATAACTGGATCCGACATGCAGGGATTTTAGTGGGTATGACGCCTCGCCCTCCTCCGGGAAGGCTTAGGTAATACCGAACAAGGCGTTGAGTCCCACACTGTGTACATTGTGTACGCGTACATTAAGTATTTCCTCTGGGTGACTATTTCTATTAACTACTGCGGGTGAAACCCCCGTATCCCAAACGTATCCTCTAGGATTGACTTTGTCAGTTGCTAGTTGATAACATCGTTCCACCAAAAAAAAAAAAAACTCTCACTCTCGTCTTCGAAGCTTAAGAGGCCTCAAGCTTCATTGCTGGTGTTCATGCACTACATACAATTAAGGTGTGTGATGATTTTTTAAAATTCTAAACTTGTTTTAAGCAAACCTATTTATTCTAAAAACTATATATTCTAGGATGTTCACAGTGAGTGAGTCTGTCGGTCTGAGTTCAAGTTCGCCAAGTTGTTGCCCACCATTCACAGTGAGTGAGTCTGTCAGTTTGAGTTTGAGTTTGAGCCACACTGATCCAAGCTGTTGTCCGCTGTTCGTAGTGAGTGAGTTTGTTGATCCTCGTTCCAGCTTGAGCCACGCTGATCCATGTCGTCGCCCACCATTCACAGGAAGTGAGTTTGTTGATCCTCATTCAAGCTTGAGCCATGCTGATCCATGTCGTCGCCCACCATTTGCAGGAAGTGAGTTTGTCGATCCTCATTTGAGCTCGAGCCATGCTGATCCATGTCGTCGCCCACCATTTGCAGGAAGTGAGTTTGTTGATCCTCATTTGAGTGTGAGCCACACTGATCCATGTTGTTGCTCACTGTTCTCAGGAAGTGAGTCTGTCGATTCTTGAGCCATGCTGATCCATGTTGTCGCCCACCATTCACAGGAAGTGAGTCTGTCGATCCTCGTTTGAGCTCAGAAGGACGCACCTGCGAAATTCCACTGTATGATGGCCAACATCTATGAGGCTGCACAGTGAGTTCCACTTAGGTAGTATTGCCTCGATGCTCACTCTGCTTGCAGGAAGTTGCAATACAGCGGCGCCGCTGCCGGTGGCCATGCTGCTGAGCTTGAAGCATTTGAGTTACTTGACCTCGACAATATGGAAGAAGACTGAATCATCCCCTGCTCATTTTCATAATGTACAATATGGAATCGTGAAGCTGATACATAGTCTCCCAGTTGGTCATAGTGCACGCTGTTATTTCAATTAGCCTACTGCCCATATACCCATTTTTAATCAAATTTAATTTTGTTCTTGTATCTTATTCTGTCTGATTCGGTTGGAACCCTCATCTAAGATCAAAAAATCAATTCTAAAAGTCATGCTAATGTGTTTGAATTACTGAAAATAGTTGCTAATTCTTGTGTTTTTATTAGGGGGTAAAAAAACCGACCTAAGCTAGCTAAAACTCGAATTTGTAAAATTTAGATATAATAACACAGGATTAGTTCGGATTAGTTCTAATGTTACATCTTTAAGTAAATTTGTCTGGGGAGGGTTTTCCTGATGTCGAATTAGCACAGCACACTCGTTTAGCTCATTGTCTATTAGCACATTTCATACCAATTGTTCTTTACTCCCACCCGCTCACCTGTGTCGCATCTAAAGCAGAATTTTTTGCCTCTTAATATGACATTCCAGCACTTAAATCTTCAATTACCAGGCCCCTCCTCCATCCAAGGGCAAGCTCAAGCTTCACCTACTCCTTCGGGTACATCAGTAAACCACAATTTTCTCACAGACTTTGGCTTAAGCGGCCAAGCAATGACAGACTTACACAGCTGCGACAGCTCACACAGCACACACAGTCCTCTTGCAGACAATGGCACCAGATGGCCACAGATGCTCACATAATCACCAGTGCATACAGCAATTTATTATTTGTAGTGTAAATTCGCATTCTTGGTAGGCAACAAGTCAACATTCATCAGTAAATTCACACATTTATTGGCGCTACTTTTTTGGAACATTGAAACTTATTTATGACTTATTTACATTTATTTACTTGGTGTGTTATGTTGACAAGGCTGAAAAGAAGCGTGCAATAAACAAGGACAAGAAAGCATGCAAAAGTTGCACAAAAGTAAGTCATATATTCCAAGTGAAAAAAGTATAGTAAGTGCTAAAAGTATTTATTGCGTCATTTATTGATTAACAAGGCATCAGTACAGTTCATGGCTTCCAAAGCAGTTGATCGCAGACGAGGGAGAAACCACCATTGGACAGATACAGCACTTAAGGCAGACATGGCGATTCGAGCCAAAGTGGAGGCAGAGGAGGTGGAGGCAAAGGCAGAAGGAGCAGAGACCTTGCCATGGTTCTGGAAAAGAGTGAGGAGGTGGTTTGAGGGAATCGGGGTGGCCGAACATGTCGCTCGTAGGGATCTGCATGGGTATGGGTAACCTGTGCAGGTCACGTGTACAGGTACAGGTCAGGATTCTAAGACCCGTGCTCTTACCCATGCCTTCCATAAATGGTAATTTTTTTGGCATGAAGAACATTGACATTCACCAAGTCAGAAGTTCCCATTGACCATCCTTGGGCCATCTCTTAATCAAAAGGTGCGTTTTTACAATTATATATATCTATGTAGATCACTTACAAAACTAATCACTTCATAGTTGTTCTGTTTCCTTTTCCACGTTCTCGTACACACAGTCTTTCATCTCCTTGGCACACTCATCACATTCGATCCAAAATGTCCTTTCTCCTCTGCTATCACCACTTGCTATCAAATTCTCAACTCGTGATACCGCCAATTCCAACACCTCACTGTGATGCCCCTCCATGCTCTTCAACACAACACCTGTCTTCAAGTCCCACAGGTGAAGCATCTTGTGCTCCGAGTCTGCTCCCAACGTTCACAGAATGTGAGTGTGCCGATCCTCATTTGAGCAAGAGCCATGCTGATACAAGTCATTTCCCATCGTTCACAGGATGTGAGTGTGTTGGTCCTGTGTCGCGCTCGAGCCATGCTGATTGAAGTCATCGCCCAACATTCGCAGTATGTGAGTGTGCTGATCCTCATTCGAGCAAGAGCCATGCTGATACAAGTTGTTTCCTGTTGTTTGCAGGATGTGAGTGTGTTGGTCCTGCGTCGAGCTTGAGCCAAGCTGATCCAAGTCGTTTCCTGCCGTTCACAGCTTGTGAGTGTGTTGGTCCTGCACCGAGCTTGAGCCATGCTGATCCAAGTCGTTTCCCACCATTTGCAGGTTGTCAGTGTGTCGATCCTGCTTCAAGCTCGAGCCATGCTGATCCAAGTCGTTCCCTGCCTTATCACAATGTCTCAGTAAGTTCTTTTTCACAATCATTTTTTCATAGTTCTAACTTAATATTTATATGTACTACCCATGGGTAAACCCTGCATGGGTGTGGGTGAGGGTATGAGCTGGCCATACCCCCCAACAACCCACACCCTTTGTGTGGGTGTGTGCGGGTCAGGTCCCCGACACCCCGGGGTATACCCGTGCGGATCCCTAGTTGCTCGGCGAGGGTAGTGTGACTGTAGGGCGTGGTGAGTGTTAGGATGTCCTACAATCAACAAGAACTTACTGATAATCTTGATAATGTCATCTGTGACTGTGATCTGTAAATATATTCAGTGTGAGGCTGATTGGGCCCCCAATATACATTGTGATCAGTCCTGATGCCCCAATAGACAATGGGACAATGTTCAGCCCCCTCCGATCCATGTCGCTCTCAGATGATCTTCGGGACACCACACTGCTCTGTGCTTTTCAAGAATATTAGAAACACATCAACTCTTACATTGAAGACAAACATTTGCTGCAGTGAAATTTGATAATGTCGAGCACGAGAATTATTTGCTCAAGTGCTTCATCGCCATCATCTTGGCCGGTGTCTACACCATCTGTGCAAGGAGTGGGAATGCATAGGAAAAGGTTGCAGCATCAAATGGAGTTTGTTTCGATAGCAATTGCAGACGATAGAGATCGCAGATGATAGAGAACACGTAGCATAGATAGTGTTGACCATTAGAGCTGACACAAGCATCTACATCTCACACAAATTGAGAATGTGCACTAGCACATGGTAAATGCACTCACAACCACAAATAGGTTTGTGAATCACCAGCTCGTGTTGACAGGATGAAGACTTTAATCTCTGAATCCTTTGCATTGAACTGCTGTACATGCAAGGCGCACTCTTCCATTTCCATACCACTGTGAAGATGAAGATACTTTCATGATATCTATGACCTTCGTCAATTAGGAGAGTATGAGGACCTAATAGACACGTACAGCTCGGGCAATTATAGGATGCGATGCACCCTGTGAGTTGAAGATCTTGGGAAGGAGAAAGTTGAAGAGAGCCAAAAGTTCGGGAAGGTTGTTCTGAAGGGGGGTACTGGTAAGGATGAGGCAATAGCGGGAATGATAGTATTGCGTGAGTGTCTGTGTAAGTTCATGTGATGTGACCATTGGCAATGGACTGAGGATTAGATTGAAGACCCACCTCTATTGTGTGTGGCGGTCAGGACACTATCTCAAAGGCGTGATGATCAGCATATTTGTTGACGTAAAATGAATGGAAAGTATCAAGGGAATCATAAAATTTGAGAGAGTGAGGAATGTACTCAGAACCGTAGATAGGTATCAGGTGTGCTGCACGGAAGACTGTCTCGATATGAATAACAGCCAGGTTCCTTGAGCCATCCTCATAAAAACTTGGAGTGACCATCCACATGCCAGTGTCTTCATTGGGACAATCACCGATCTTCTCAAACCATTGGCCAAGGGCGCATGGATACACTTCCCATTTGTGAAAGGAAGAAAAAAACATATGACTCTCACAACTTCGAGTCCTCGCATCCCTTCAGCATGTGAATCAGTACTGACGAACATGCAATCATTACATGGGTACTTGTTCCGCCAGAGCAGACATGCACGGATGTGTTCACGTCATATGCGGCCAAAACCGCTCAGATCGCTGGGAGCATAAAACATTGCTGCAGCAGAATTGAAGACCTGAAGCTTGCCTTTGTGTCGAGGCAAGTTAAGAGCTGGTATATCTTCGGGGTCGCAGGTATCATCCGGATTGAGCTGGGAGAACAGAAAGTATTGAAGGAGGCATGGTAGCTCTGGAACATCGACTTCCTTTGCCAATGTTGCTACTGTCTGTGCTCATTGTCGCTCTGTGTGATATAGTGGTGAACATCGAGATTGGACATTGCATGATATTACTTACAGGGAGTTTTGGCAAGTGCTACACAAGCAAGCACCATTGGATCATTAACTATTTCATCGTCATCATCAGAATCCGTTACTGGGTGTGGTTCGACGATGACGGGGGCATCTGGTTGCTGTGCAACAGCAGAGACAACTTGCTCATTTGCATCTGTTGCTGTATATTGCTGTTAAATATGCGAGAAGACGATCACAAGAAGAAACCTGAAATGGACTTACCAATAGCAGTTAAAGTACTTGATAGAATAGTGCCAGTGAGCATTCCCCGTGCATCAAAGTCCACATGGGATGCTGCAAGCTTGTCAAGGCGCTGATTGGTCACAAGCATCTGACCAAGAGCATTGTGCCTGCTTGACCACCGCCAGGGCTCCTTTACCACCTTGATGTGTTTTGATTCTGTAATTAATGAGCACAGTCCATTTAGGGCACCAAAGAGTCTGATCATGTCCATGTAATGAGTCATTGAGTGCTGACGGGGGAGTGAGAAGGTAAGAATGACGATATCAAATATCTTGTGATAATGATGGAAACGACGAAGTGCATCTTGAATTTGAGTCAAGGTATCTTCAGTGATAACGTTGTGCCAGACAAGATAGCAAAATTCTAGCATTGCACGAAATGCATGCACCATGTCTTGAGGTACGTGACCTTTGATAGCCAGAAGGAATACCTTCATGAGCGCTTTTGAATCGTCGCCTGTCCACTGTGTAAAGTCGCGACCTTGAGGAAATCATCGTAGACCAGAGAATGATGCTACAGCAGCAATTTTGATTATTGTTAGAGAACATTATTGAGTAGTTAGTAAGGTGACATACCTGTGATCTATGTCGCTCATAATCTCCTCCGACCATCTGGTCCCATGCACAGCCTTAAGGTACTTTGCTACCCAGTCGACAAGATGATCCTTGAAAGCACCTTTAATTTTCTGGTGGAGGAGGTCAAATGACAGCAGCTCATGAATATCAGCTCAAGGGAAGTCGTTGGTGAATGGCTACACAAAACATATTAGTCTGGTATGAAGAGCGGCTCGTTCTACTCACGACGAGATCACCAATGAGACCATATTCATCCCACAATATATCTGCACTTAGTCCTTCAATCAAGAAGTCATTGTGCTTGCGAGAACAGTACACCCCACCACCATCAAGGTCTGTACAAACTGCGATACATCTACATAAATTGTCAGTACCAATGGATACTGATTACAAGTGCCGATACTCACTTTGGGCACCAATGTCTGACAATGCAAGATAGTACCAGTTGCTCCTTGTAATCTGCTATGTAGAGTCCTAGACTATATATGACGCGTCAAAAATGACTGTCTCCACAGCGCACGACCTCATACTTGATCATAACAGGTTTTAGGCTGGAGAGAATTGCGGATAGCGAACTGTGGAATAGTTGACGGCAAAACATCTGAAATACATTGTCTTTAGAGTGCTCCTTGTCGGCCATAATAGCACAGCTCAGATGAGACATAACAAAATATGAACAAACATATTTTTGGGTATGGCGAGGAACCCAATGATGACAAGCAGTGATCGTCTCAACGAGTTGAACGAAGGTGGTTTAGCTTCGTTAACTTGTAAATGAAAACTTAAACCCTTGTCGTCAAAGTCAAAGCGTGACTTCAGAGTAAGTTAAATCATAGGTTAGCAAAAGATAACTCTAATAACATTTGCTTTTAAAATGAAATACACAACTAAGGCTCCGTTTCATTCTGCATTTCTGCAAGTCGATCGTGGAATGCAACCTCGATTCCAAAACTGTGCTCGCACCGTGTCCAAAAATCCACCAACTCCTTGACCATGGCTAATTCAACATCCAAGGGATAATAAAACAAATTTTCAAGCAATAGCGAGTTGCTATTGTTGTCATGCCAGTGACCGGCACTGTTGGTAGCCTCGTCATCAACATCTTCAAGAAGCTCTCTCACGACAGGAAGAAATGAATGGGAATGTTGTGCTTCCACTGACTCGCTGGCCATGGATGTAGCGGTACTAGTGTCACATGAAGGCTGGCCACTGTTCTCTGAGTCGCACTCATCATCCAAGTCCTCAATGAACTTCCGTTTGTGATTGCGGAGAGACCCATACTGTGCAAGTGTGTCAGACCTGACAAGAGCCTGCTTCCAAACCTTGTCAGTACTTAGTCAATTTCGCAGCTTGGTATGAATGATTCCAAATTGACTGAAGATGTGTTCAGTTGCAGCCGAGTTAGGAACAACAGATAGAATGTGCATTGCAAGGTGAATGAGACCAGATATGCCATTGGGAGGGGATCCTGCAGTGCTGTCAATGGCAAGGCCAGAGGTATTACAGTTCTATCTTTTCACCTCTTCACTTTGTCACTTATGCTTACTCATCGTTCCATAGTATTCTATTACATTCTATCGTACGATTCTCTTTTCCTTTTTCCTATTCGCTATTCATATTCAAGCTCTGCTTCAATACTCTTATATATACCCTACTCTTTACGCTTTGTATCTTTAACTTGACCTACGCAGACCAGGGCCTGCAATCTAGCTTCATCTTCATCAGAACATTGACTTTGACTTCGATCCTAGTAATGTTAAGACGTCTAAACAACGCCGAGCGTAACAAAAGGTCAAGTTAACTTCTTTAGGCACCGTTACTTGTAACAGGTGCACGAACCCAGAACCCACGACGTCTCACCAAGGACCAAACCCACCAGGTTTCGTCTGGAGCGACTCTAGACAGAGCCTCGTTAAGACAGAAGACGATGACACTTGGACTTTAGCTGAGTGGAGAACTTATTACGACGGATTAGCGCCCCCAGGACAGCGCTGGAACTTTTGGACTGAATCTTACGAAGATATACCAGCTCCCCTTCCACCGAACCCAACCCACACCAACGACACCGACTCAGACGACGAAGACATGCCTAAAGAAATCGGCTCTCTTCCCGAGGTCTTCAATGGAGACACTCGCAAGGCCACCGCTTGGTCTTTACAGATGCAAGCATACTTCCTCCTCAACGAGGAAATCTATAACGAAGACAAGAAGAAGATCATCCTCATGTTGAGTAGGATGACGAAGGGAGAAGCAGCCAAGTGGGCTGAAGGTGAACTTAAAAGAGCAACCTTAGACACCACTGTTTTTAGTTCATATGACGCATTCACCCTAAAGTTCAAAGCCACCTTTTACCCCAAGAACATCGTCGAGACCGCCATGAGGCGGATCTCCACCATCAAACAGACAGGCAGCGTCACCGCTTACGCCTCTTTATTCCGCACCATCCTCGCCGACACCGGCATCAAAGAAGAAAACACGAAAATTTTATTCTTCCGCAATGGCTTGAAGCGTGAGCTAACAGCCTCTATCCTCGCCCTCAAAAACATCCCCGACTCCATTGACGGATGGCTCAGCAAAGCCCTCGACTTCGAGGTAAGAAGAACGCTGCTGAACCCACCAACGTTCGGAAAGGCTAGGGACCCCTACGCCATGGATATTGATAAGATGGAGGCAGGAGAAGATGATGATGGTGAGAAAAGTACGAGGAAGACTTATCTCACGCCTCAAGAGCGTGATCGCAGGTGCAAGAATGGCCTATGCTTCAAATGCGGCAAGAAGGGCCTCGCCAAAGACTGCCCCAACCACCCTACGGTAACTACCGCTAGGAAGACCCAGACTAACTCCGCATCTAGCTCCAAGAAGGACGATGCTGAATACCAGGAGTTTCTGGAATGGAAGGCGTTTAAAGCACGCCAGGTAAAGAAGCCGAAGAAGAAGGAAGAATCCGACGATGAAGAGGATTTTTAGAACGGAGATCTGCACCGGTGTCAGATTCTCCTAGAGTAGGACTTTTAGTACAGAGCATTGGCGATCGTAACTCTATGCGCATTCCACTTACCATTTGCTCCACTAAGAACCCAAAAACCACCGAAGCGGCCGCCCTAATCGACTCAGGCGCCGAAGGAGAGTTTATTGACGAAGAATTCGTCCTAAAAAACAATATCAGGACTCACAAACTCGATAAACCTATACCCGTATGAAACGTGGATGGCACGCTCAACAAAAACGGAAGAATAACACGGTACTGTAAACTTTACTTCTTAATCCGTAACATTCCCATAAAAGCACGGTTCCTTGTAACCTCTTTAGGAGGAGAGGACGCAATCTTGGGAATGGGCTGGCTAAAGAAAGAAAACCCAGATATCGATTGGATTAATCAAGAGATCTGCTTACGCGAACGAAGCGTATGAACCGTCTTAGAAGAAGTAGAAGACGTAGACGATCATAAACCCAAGGAAAGTTCTGATGAGGAGTGGGATCCCGCCAGCGAAACCACTCCAGAATCCTTTTCTCACGACATCCCTGACTTACTCCCCACTGAAGACGACACTGACGAAACAGATGTTATAGATCCCGATGACGTTCTTATCGCCTACATCAAAGGCGAACACGTCATAGGAACATTCTCGACGGAAGTATCCGAACCTCCCCTAACTAACGAACACATTCCCTCAGATCACCGGTATTACTCGACTTACGGCACCCTAGTACGGAAAGCACAGAACACGTCCCAACTACTCGCTCAAGAATTCGCTAAACCCGTCAAGAAAACTTTCGAAGAACTCGTTCCCGAGTTATTCCGAAAATATCAAGACATATTCGGAGAAGTAGCTAACGGTATTCTACCCCCAGAACGGAAATTTGATCATAAAATCGAACTCAAGGACTCTTTCGAACCACGCAAGTGTAAGATTTATCCGCTTAATCCAGCGGAAGAGAAGGCCATGAACGATTTTATCGATGAACACCTCGCCAAAGGAACGATCGTACCCTCCGAATCCCCTCAATCTTCACCTTTCTTCTTCGTAGGAAAGAAAGACGGCTCTCTCCGACCATGCCAAGACTATAGATACCTCAATGATCACACGGTTAAGAATAACTTTCCACTACCGCTAATTTCGGATCTTATAGATAAACTCAAAGACGCCAAGATATTTACCAAGTTCGACATCAGATGGGGATATAATAACGTACATCTAAAGAAATCCGATCAATGGAAGGCCGCCTCCGCTACCGCCCACGGTCTATTCGAACCAACGGTTATGTTTTTCGGCATGTGTAACTCCCCAGCAACCTTTCAATCTATGATGAACGACATTTTCGGCGATATGCTCCAGGAAGGTTGGGTAATTATTTACATGGACGATATTCTGATATTCTCGGACAATTATGAAACTCACCAGAAAAGAACTCATAGGGTATTGGAACGACTCCGTGAACACCGCCTTTAT
Organism: Suillus tomentosus; assembly: GCA_016647685.1. Lineage (NCBI taxonomy): Eukaryota > Fungi > Basidiomycota > Agaricomycetes > Boletales > Suillaceae > Suillus > Suillus tomentosus. The sequence continues at coordinate 22,892 of JABBWJ010000049.1, forward strand.
CTGAAACCAGAAAAGTGCACGTTCAATGTCACGGAGATCGATTATCTTGGTATGATTATTCGCCCCGGCTCGGTAACTATGGATCCCGCCAAACTAAAAGGTATATCCGAATGGAAGACTCCCACGAAAGTGAAGGAAGTCCGATCATTCCTCGGATTCGCTAACTTCTACAGACGATTTATTGCCGACTACTCCACGGTAGCCCGACCCTTAATCGACTTTACCAAGAAAGACGAACCTTTTATATGGACCAAAGAACGCGAAGACGCCTTTGAAAGGCTTAAGCAAATCTTCACTACGGCACCCATCCTTCAGATCCCGGACAAAGCCGCACCATTCGCTATCGCAACCGACGCCTCTCTTTACGCAACAGGAGCTGTGCTCCTCCAGAAAAACGATAACGGAGATTGGTTACCATGTTCTTTCTTATCTCAATCCTTTAACCCTGCTGAACGTAACTATCAAATCTATGACAGAGAACTTCTGGCTATTGTTCGTGCCCTAAAAGCATGGCGTCATTATTTACTCGGCTCCCCTTTCCCTGTGACCGTACACACTGATCATAAAAACCTTCAATATTTCAGGGACGTTCAAGACCTGAACAGACGCCAAGCACGCTGGCAAACATTCCTTTCCCAGTTCGAACTTCGTATTCAACATGTACCGGGAAAAGACTTAGTCATTCCCGATTTATTATCTCGTAGGACGGATCACCTTCCGGTCGACACCGACGAAAAGGACAATATTTCCATTCAACTTCTTCCTGATTCGCTATTTATTAACACTATTGACACTTCTCTTACAGACAGATTACATATTTCCTCCGCTATAGACCCCGTAGTACAGATAGCGCTCAAGGCGCTTACAGACCCAGAAACCCCGCCTCCACTCCGCTCGGCTCTTTCCGATTGGAAATTGAGCGACGGTATTCTCTTATATAAAGGACTCACCTACATACCCCCCGGCGATATTCGCCACGAACTCACTTCCCTCCATCACGACTCCCCCACCGCAGGACACCCTGGACGCTTTAAAACCCAGGAACTACTCTCTCGTGATTATTGGTGGCCAGGTCTAGCGACCTTCGTCAAGAACTACGTTGAAGGATGCAGTATTTGCCAACAGAACAAAGTTAATACGCATCCATCTCATCCACCGCTCGCTCCTATTCCCCCTCCCATATCTAACCGACCCTTCGCTCATTGCTCCATTGACCTCATCACTGACCTACCCTTATCCGATGGATTCGACTCTATCATGGTCGTGGTCGACCACGGACTTTCGAAGGGGGTAGTTTTCACCCCTTGCCTCAAAATGATCGACTCTGAAGGAGTCGCGAACATTTTCTTTTCCAAAGTTTTCTCTAGATACGGACTTTACGATAAACTTATATCAGATCGCGGACCCCAATTCGCTTCCAGATTCCAACTCGAACTCGGAAAACTCCTCGGATACAAGAACTCCCTTTCCACCGCCTTCTACCCTCAGAGTGACGGAGAGACTGAACGAGTTAACCAAGAACTCGAAGTTTACCTTCGGATCTTCTGCGCTAATGACCAGACCGGATGGGCCGCTATGCTTCCTCTTGCCGAATTCGTTCATAATTCACGGCACCACTCCGCATGTGGCACATCTCCTTTCTACCTCATGATGGGCTATCACCCGAAACACCTTCCTGATTCACATCCTAAATCCGACATCCCTAATATCGAACAACGTCTACTTATGCTAAATAAAGCACGCAATGAAGCGCTAGCCGCTCACGAACTCGCTCGTAACACTATGCGTCAACGAATCACGTCTAAATTCGTACCATTCTCTGTAGGCGATAAGGTCTGGCTTGAAGCCAAGAACCTTCATCTCGGATATCCTAATCGGAAGCTTGCTCCGAAACACGAAGGACCGTTTACTATTCTCCAAGTCCTCTCGCCAATCATGTATAAATTAAAACTCCCATCCCAGTGGCGTATTCATCCCGTATTTCATGCCGCCCTATTATCTCCCTATAAAGAAAACGACGTGCACGGCCCGAACTTTATTAACGCACCACCAGACATCATTGACGGAGAAGAAGAATACGAGGTAGAAGCCATCATTGGTCATTGTGGCTCATCATCCAGATGGTATTACCATGTCAAATGGAAAGGATTCCCGAGTTCCGAGAACGAGTGGTTAACGGAAAGACAGTTGGGTAACGCTTCTGACATTCTTTCTTTTTATAAACGATCACATTGACTTTAACTTTTTGTAGTAATCTGGGCTTACTACCCTTAAAACGGGGGTAATGTTACAGTTCTATCTTTTCACCTCTTCACTTTGTCACTTATGCTTACTCATCGTTCCATAGTATTCTATTACATTCTATCGTATGATTCTCTTTTCCTTTTTCCTATTCGCTATTCATATTCAAGCTCCGCTTCAATACTCTTATATATACCCTACTCTTTACGCTTTGTATCTTTAACTTGACCTACGCAGACCAGGGCCTGCAATCTAGCTTCATCTTCATCAGAACATTGACTTTGACTTTGATCCTAGTAATGTTAAGACGTCTAAACAACGCCGAGCGTAACAAGAGGTGATTGTGTCGAGTTTGCGCCAGAGCTGCACAAGGTTGACATTTTTTTGCTAAGTTATCATTAGTACTGAATAAAAGAACATCTTCAAGTTACATACATCCCGTTTTGCCTGTTCGTGGTGCTCGTGCAAACCCATACTCTCATTAGACCATTCACCTGTACTCCGAATGTAATCTTGAAAGGCTTGTCGAAAGTCACTGTTGGGTTCTGCATCATAAATCCGCTTGTACACAGCACGAACCAGTGTCCACAGCCTTGAAAATTGATGATAAGGGCTGGAAGGAGCAAAACATGATACACGGAGGTGGGGGTTGAAAATGACGGCGAGAATAAAGATCTTCCGGTCAGCTTTTGCCCACCGCTTCCCCAGGCTTGCTCAAACGGCATTGCATACATCAGAATCGAGAGATGGGTCACAGAACTTGTGATACAGATTGACAAGAGTAATGAGCACCACATCAAGACGTGCAAAATCACTTTGTGTGGCATTGGCAGCAATGGCTAGTGGTTCAAGATGCTGTTTCACCCTGAAACATGAGATTTATCAGAAAACTGTCCCAATAGCTCAAATCTTACTTACATTAGAAGTTTGTATCAGAAATCAAAGTGGCCCAAAATTGCCAGTATTGAAGCTGATTTTTGAATGACATCTGCTCAATTCCCACCACAGGTCTTGAGCTCATTGATGTGTGTTGTGAGCATTTCTTTAAACGGCATTTCTAGCTCAAGAAGTCGGCGCACAGAAAGATAATGAGATGTCCATCGTGTGAGGACAGGCAATATCAAGGACCGGGTTTTCCCAGAAAACACATTTCGTTGTACTTCATTGAGAATTCCGAGTGCCCTGCTGTGGTTATTGAACCACTTCACAACTTCTAATGCATCATTGATAACAGTCGTGAATGACCCTTTAATCGGACCCTTTAATCTTGAAGATATCCCCAACAACTAAGTTGATCTTTCAGAATGACTCATCAGTTAAAATTTTGATTGATTATATGAGACTCAAACCTGATGTGCCCAGCAATCAACAATAATGATTTGTGGAAGCTTTTGAACCAACAATCGTCGCATTTTTGCAGCGTCTCCTCCAGCATCTGTACATCATGCAACTACTTTGACCTTCAAAACTTCGTTAGCATATTGGATTTCACTTAGCACTATCTTCAGTAAGTTCTCAGCAGTCTTTGGCTTTGCAGATACGTCGCAGGTGTTCAACAAATAGGGCTAAAAATTGGTTTGAGTCTGACAGCGTGAGATGATAATTGTATTGAAAATTCACACACTGTATACTCAACATTAATTGTTGATGCCACAATGGATGACTTGGTGATATTTTTCCAGCCATCGCACTGGCCTGTTGCATAATGATCTTGAACTTTTGCTTTCATGCCATCAACTACTCGTTCAGCCTCTTCATCAAGAATTCGGCCAGAAAGTTGTTTGCTGCCAGGCATAAGACATTGTGGAATCCACTTCGAGAAGAACTGTCGCCAGTATGGCTGATCAACAGTCCACCAAGCCACATTGGAGGTCAGCAGCAAACAACACAAGTCAGCTGCAAATTCAGCTTGCTGCGAGCTTGGCCATGGTTGACTAGGTACAGTCTCGCCATAAAATGGTTCCCCTGGCAGTGAATGAATTGTCACCAGTGGTGAAAGCAGCCTTGGTGTCGAGGATCCAATGGTTGGTGTTGCAGATGGTGGTAGGGAGATTATAGGCAAGGATGGGGTGCGAGAATCGTGTTGAAGAAGTACTGTTGGTGTTAGAGACCTGTTTGATGGCATCCCACTGGGTATACTGACACGAAGGTGAGTGTTTGCTGTGGCACTGGTCTGTCGCTTCTGAATTTCAGCTTTTGCCCAGTTGCGTGTTTGTGGAGGTGCATGATCACATTCAGACGTGTGCTTCCAGAGGTCGTCTACTTTGCCACAGATAGCAGGGTAAGTAGCCTTCACTAAAACCTCATTGAGCTGCAGCGTCATACAAAAGAGTTCTTTGCATTCTAGGGCACATACCATCTTCAAGAATTGTATCCTCGCTACGTGGTGGTAATAGACTTTCTCCAATCACATATGCATTTGTCTCGAGGGCAAGGATCTCTCGTGTCTGTGCCAGGATGCAGTGTTTGCATCGAGCTTCATGATGTACTTTATGGTTTTTGTAGGGCGGCCCCTTGTACCAATGCTCCCACACAGGTGATGGTGCAGGTATGTTCAAGTTGGCAAGTCAGAAGATCGTTGTTGATGTGCTATAAGTAATTCAGATTCCTGATTTATGATGGCCTGCTGCAGTCTTTTCAATTTCGGCCCTTTGGCTATTTATTTTCATGTCAATTACATAGTGCAAGTACATAGCAAGCACGTGCAAGTCACATCTTAATTTTTAAATAAAAGTAAACTGTGGTTAAACCCCGGTTGAAAACATTAACCTCGGCAATAGTCAGGGTGTTAAGGTGAATGTGATGACCACTGATGACAAGAGCATCACAGTGTGCACATCATACGTTGTTGTGTACATTACCGATAGAGGCATAGAGGGGATAGTATTGATTATTACCAGTGCCCACAGAGATGGTAGTCTTGTCACTACCGAGAATGATTGGGACCAAAGCAGATACATGTGTTTCTGGATCTTTTGATATAATGTCCTTGAGAATGTTAGCTACTGTATATCCTGAGCAATGCCAGAAAGAGATTGAAGATGTACTGCCTGTTGCCATGCCCAGTCTCCGGACATAAAGTCTTTCCATCGGCGCGTGTTGTCCAACGCATCATATTCACGAAATGGCACATAGTCAATTTTGTCCTTGTACGTAGGGTTGGCAAGTATATTGTGCGCCATTGCACGGGGGTCCCTATACCAGACCTCGAATTCATCATCCATCCATGGTGGGACAACCTTGGGTCATTCTCCTGAGTATTGAACAGAAAAAGATTGCCACAGGACATCCCCAAGCTTCGTCACATCTATGATGCTGTGTAGATCTTTGTGATCACCAAATGGAGGGGTGTCATGGTGTTTTGCAAGAGTCGCAGCCATTAAGTCGCACAAGAAATCCAAATTTTTTGCAGACATATGTCATTTTTTGAATGTGAACTCTGCCACCTCAAATTCTATTCTGTTGTGATATGGACTCCAATCGTTAGGAGCCTTTGGTGGCACAGGAGTTGGGGGGTACCATGAGGCAGAAATGTTCCATCAGCAGCACATGGTCATCCTAAGCATACATCTGAGTCAAAAACAAAGTACTGAAACTTGAAAGGAACTTACCATTTAACATTGAATGGTACATATGATAGTATTGCTCGCTCGCGTCAGTGAATTCTGCATCAATACGGCTTGAATCCTCATGAATTGAATCAGGGAGTATGGGAGGTGGTGGTTGGGGCAGTTGTGAAAAATCCGGAGGGGGCAGTGAGAAATCTCGAGGGTAGGAAGGTGATTGGGATGGTCTGGGATCATCCTGAGGGGACAGTGGTGGCTGGGGTGCCAATGGGAGGTCCTGAGGGGATGGTCTCAAAGCACATAAAGTTGGGTGAAGCGAGTGCCTGTGTTGGGTAAGACCCAATGTTACGAACTAGGATAGTTCTAACAGCAAAGGCTCGACAGAGCGTTTGTGTTGCTGAGATTCATAAAGCCCTTCAAATAAGAAGAGGTTTGCAGACTTAGTTAAAGGAGTGCCTTAACTAAGAGATCGGTTCAGACGACTTAAGATTGGTGGTCTTAAGCGAAGGAAGTTCCAGGTAAAACCTAGTAAGATTGAAGTGACGTTCTAAGTAAAAGTACACATGCTTAAATAGGAGACTATACGCGCACAGATCAAGGCTATGGTGGGATAGTAGTACAAGAGTCAAATATGGAAGTAAGACCAAGAAAGGGAAGTCAAGATGATAGAGGAAATGTAGTACATAATGGCAGATACGTGAGGAGTAAAGTGATTGTAACATTACCCCCTTACTAGGGTTGAAGCCACCGGATTCAATCATCCTGGTTAGCATGATAGATGGGATCATCAGAATACTCTAAGTTGTCTGGCCCATCGTCTGGCCCACCCTTCATGCATTCTATTGCGTAGAGCATTTCTTCTTCCCTACATTGGGCGGCATATGCGTCATCCATGTCGTTCTCCCAGAGTGCGAGCGCTCGGTAGAATCCTTCATCTTTCCAAGTTAAAGAAGTGGGAGATTCCCCAACATAATGGGGGCAATAGAATGAAAGGTGGCCTGGGGATAATTCCCGATAGACACTGTCTTCTTAGATAGATGATCTATAGATAAACACCTATAAAAACAAATATCTCCACGGTCAGCGATTCAGACAAATACCAATGACTGATAACGTGGTCGTTCGTGGGTGGCTAGTTGTATACTACCCAAGGTATGTTCAGCTAAGGATACTTCTGCAAGATCAGTAATACGATGGTCAATCCAATTTATGGACTTGACAGAAAAACAAACAAATAATGGTCAGCCTGACAGTATGGCGATGACCAAAAGAATATACGGGTTTCTTCCTCAAGTTCCCTTTCAACAAACAGTGCCTCGTACCAACTATACTCCAAAAGAAATGGTGCGGAATTACAATGATAAACCCCCTCAGCACAAAACAGGTAGAATCAAAGGTCAAGACTAGTCAAATGCTTTATTGTAGAACTCTTAGCTCAATATTGAACCTGCTGTCAAGGAACTCTTCTTTGAGTATTCAAACAGACTCAGGAACGGACGTCCTTGGGTTTACTACCAAGTCCCCTCTTCAACGGCTAAAGCCTAGCAGGCACAGAATATCTTGGCTCAGTATCACTACTCAGATGAGTGAGGTCAAGCTTCACTATCAATTCCTAAAGTCTCTCCACTATGCTACTACTGAGTCTTAGGTGGACGTAGAGACAACACGAATATTTTGGATCAGTATTTTTGGGACAAAGAACACCAAAGGTCAGTGAAAGTAAAGAAAAGAAAAAGAATAATAGAAATCAGAATAAAAGTGTGGCTGTACCTTGTTTGCTGGTTGTTGCACACAGTGAGCTCACAGCGGGTCGTTCAGTATGATGAGCTTGCAGTATTACTGTCTCTTGAGAATGTTCCTCTCGGTCTTGAAACAGTTCTTGACACTGGTACTGACACTTATCACACCTTACTTCACAACTTAGTGTTAGTTGGGCTGAGAAACACCCTACTACCTGCTGGTATCTGCTTCTCATTATTTCAAAAACTGGGGTCATTATATACACAATAAATGTGGCTGTGCTACTAGTGTATTCAAGAGTCATTAAGAGTCATAATGAGTCATATGTGCAAGGTGAGTCATAGTGAGTCATAGTAAGTATTTAGAGTGAGTCATAGTGAGTCATATATTCAGAGGGAGTCATAGTGAGTCATTGGGTATTTTGCTAAGTCATGTGACCTGTCCAACCCCTGATGACAAATCCAGAAAGAGAGTAAGAAGTGTCACATGATATGAATCCTGTGTGTGGCTGTCTTTGCTTTGCTTTGTTTGAATGGTGAGAATGATGCGAGCCTAGTATTTAGGGGTTTACTAATGTTTTTCCAGGACAACATATGTGGGAAATATTTTTCACAGTCACCTGACATGTGTGGGATTTTGTCTGAGTCATCACCATGGCTGACTAAGCAAAACTCATCGCAGAATTAAATGTACTAAAATATTCAGGCTGCTGGCATATAGACTTGAAAAATAAAAAGAAAAGCAAAAAATATTCCCTTAGCCTCAGTCCAACTTCAGATAAAAGGGAAAAGAGTTTCATAGTGGTATTTCAGGGTATATGACTCATGAGAGAGTATTGGTCGTCCATGCACCGAACCGGTTTGGTGCAGGTCAACGCGGCAGTAATATTCGTGACAGTGAACTTGCCTGTGCCCAAGTGTCTTGCAGTACCTACAAACGCGATTCTCATCGGGGTTAGAGGAGGTTGCTCATAGAGGTGATGGACCTGGTTTGGGGCTAAGGGCCTCGTCTGCACTGGTAGCGCGTTTCTTTCCTTTATCTGTACGGGGACGCTGACCTCGTACTCTCCTTCTAGATGGAGCGGTTCGTCGTACTGGATGCGCGATGGCAACATCTTGTCGTTCTGCCTCCGCGATTAGCTCAGCAGGAGTGGCAGGTTGAGTTCTACCCAACGCTTGTATAGGCACGATCCCATCCGTGAAGGTGTGCGAAGATAGTGAGTCCGGGATGATGAGTGGGGGATGAATATGGAGCGTGGCCAACGCGTTAGCCAGGTCCCGTACTTCGTAGTGAGAAAGATATTGGTGGTTTGGGTCGGCAGCGACTTCTTCGCGAGTAGCAGAAAACGCGGTGTAAAGATGGGGAGGGTGTTCAATAGTTTCTATGGCGGGAGCAGGAACGGGGATCGCCTGGGGGTTTTCCTCTCTAAGGGAAGCCATTATTGCTTCCGTAGTCTGCGCAAGATTATTGACCGCAGCCAGTAGCTCATTAGGAATGTTAGAGGGCAAAGTAGGTACGGCGTCTTGATAAGAGGGAGGAGGGACTCCATCTGTGGTTGTGGGGTTCGTAGGAGAAGGTGGGCGAGCAACTCCTGCGGTTTGTTCTGCGACGATGTGGATGACTGTTTTAATATCATCTTTAACTTCCTCAGGAATAAGGCGCAAAGCAAAGTTGCATATGCGCCTCTGCATATGCATGAGACTGTGGCGAACCGTGTTGTCTTCGACGAGGCGACAGACTCGCTCAATGATCTCAGTCGCTCTGATGATGTTGATAAGGAGGTTGATGGAATGGGTGTTTCTTCCAAAGAGGACTCTAGTGAGCTCGATGGCATGCTGGGGGCAGAGGAGTGCAGCCTCGATGAGGGTGAGGTCTTCGGCTTGGGTGATGAAGGTTTCGTATCGTTCATTATTGGAGTCAAGGGGGGTGGCATTGAAGGTGGAGTGGTAGGGCAGCATGTAGGTGGATGTGGGGAAGGGCATATTGGTTGTAGGTCTTGTATCTGAGTGAGAACGATGTCATCGAGATACTGAGCAATCTCAAAGCGTGTTTCTGGCTTTATAGGCTCTAAGGGTCTCCTCGGCATTCTCTAGGTTCTTCTCAGGGATCCACTCATTGCTGGCAGAAGAATACCCTTTCCAGGATACCAGATATCGCCGACGACTCCCAGTTCCTTTATGCGCGAGAATTGCTTCTATTTCATATTCTTCTTCTTCTTCTAGAACATCAGGTGGTGGTTCTGGGAAGTTCGGACCGTGTACGTCATTTTCGTGATAGGAGGATAGTTGCGAAGTGTGGAACGTAGGGTGGATCTTCCATTGCGGCAGTAATTGGAGCGTAAATGTGATGGGAGATAGTACAGCCATGATAGTGAACGGGCCGTATCTTTTGGGTGCCAGTTTCCAGGATGGGAGTTTTAGTCTAAGATTGGCAGCGGATAGCCATACCTTATCTCCAACTTTCCATGGTTGGTACTTTTGTCTGAAGGATCTTTCCACCATGTGTTGCATAGCGATGTTATGACAGGAAACGGCTTCTTCTCTTATCTTTTGAAGAATTCTGACTCGTTCCTCAGCAGTGGGGACCTCTGATTCCGGAAGTAAGTGTGGGAGAGCTTTTGGTTCATATCCCATCATGATAAAGAAGGGGGATGCGTCTTTTGCGGAGTGTCTTCTGTGATTGTGAACAAATTCTGCCATGGGGAGATGCTCCACCCATTCAGAAGGATTGTTCTGGCAATACATTCGAAGATACGTTTCGAGTTCCTGGTTTAATTGTTCGGTCTGTCCATCAGTTTGTGGGTGATAGGCAGTGGAGGGGGCTAAAGAGTAATCTAGGAGTCGCGCGAGTTCGATTGAGAATCTGGATAAGAACTGGGGTCCATGATCGGAGATTACTTTGTCATGGAGACCAAATCTTTTGAAGACGTGTTTCAAAAAGAGCTTCACCACTCCTTCTGAGGTAATCGTTTTATGGCAAGGAGTAATGATCACCCCCTTACTAAGCCCGTGGTCTACCACGACCATGATACTATCAAAGCCAGATGAGATGGGGAGATCAGTAATGAGATCGACAGAGATCTGTGAAAAGGGGCGAGTAGCCATAGTACTGATAGGGTGTAGTGGTGGAGTCACAGGGTGAGTGTCCACCTTCATCTGCTGGCAGGTAGCGCAGCCATTGACATAATTCCGGATGTAGGTGCCCATACTGGGCCACCAGGCTTCCCGTTTAATGAGCTCTTCGGTTTTAAAACGCCCAGGATGCCTGGCAGAAGGGTGGTCATGATGTTTCCATAGTAAATGTGGTCGTTGGGTGGGAGGAATATAAGCTCTATTTTTGTAGAACAGAATGTTATCGGCGATGCGCCAATCACTAAGAGATGATTTCATGGGAGGCAGACACAGGCCATTAAGGGCATCTTGTGTGGCAGAGAATAGTAATTCATCGTCAATTAGGCGGATAAACATGGAATCAGGAAGGAGGACGGCGTCGGCATTATCTTCTGATCCATCGCCATGATCCGGTCGGCGAGAAAGGGCATCTGGAACTGCTAATTTCGTACCGGGAACGTGATATAGTTTTAAGTCGAAAGAAGTGAGGAGCAGTTGCCATCTGGCCTGCCTTCTTGATAGGTGTTCTGCTTTCGTGAAATAGAGGAGGTTCATATGATCCGTAAATACGATTACCGGTTGCGGATGGCCTTCGAGGTAGTGTCGCCAGTGGGTGAGGGCGCGGATGATAGCTAACAGCTCACGATCATGAATGGGGTAATTTCTCTCGGCAGGACTGAATGATTGCGATAGGTATGCACACGGGTGATAAACACCGTTAGTGTCTGTTTGCAATAGTACCCCTCCTGATGCTACAAGAGAAGCATCCATAGCGACAGTGAATTGATGGCAGGGGTCAGGGTTCTGAAGAACAGGGTGTGAACTAAAACATTCCTTCAGTTTCTCGAACATTTGTTGACACAGGGGCGTCCAGGAGAATGGGATGTCCTTTTTGGTCAAGTCGATAAGGGGTCGAGCTATATCTGAATAATGGGAGACGAAGGTTCGGTAGAAGTTGCAAAAACCTAAAAAGGACCGAACATCTTTAACTGTTTTAGGGATGGGCCAGTCTTTGATGCCAGCCGTTTTCCCTTTAGCCATCTCCACACTTCCTGGTTTGATGATTATTCCAAGGTATTCCACTTCTTCGGCATCGAACGTGCATTTTTCCGGTTTGACAAACAGCTTTTCTTTTCAAAGTTTGTCTAGAACAATGCAAGTCCGTCGTTGGTGTTCGGCAACCGTCTCGGAGAAGATGAGCATATCGTCCATATAAATGACGAGCCATCCTTCGTTGAGTTCAATTCTGAACGTGTCGTTCATATACACTTGGAAAGTAGCGGGGGAATTGCATAATCCAAAGAACATGACCGTGGGTTCGAAGAGTCCTTCTTCCATGATGAATGCGGCTTTCCACCTGTCATCCGGATGAATCCGAATGTTATTGTATCCGGATCGGATATCGATTTTGGTGAATATTTTTGCGCCATGTAACCGTTCAACCAATGATGATGGGAGTGGCAGGGGGTACGCGTTTTTGATAGTCTGGTCATTCAAAAAGCGATAGTCCTGGCATGGTCTGAGTTCTCCGCTTTTCTTTCCTACAAAAAAGAACCCGCTTGCTTGGGGAAATTTAGACTTCATGATGAACCCTTTGGCAAGGTTTTCTTCAATAAATCTTTTTACCGCGATTCATTCATTGTAGGAAAGGGGGTAGATTTTAGACGTCTTGGGGATAAATCCGGGTTTTGTTTCAATTCGATGGTCAATACCAGGTCTTTCGGGGGGTAATTCCTTTAAGCCGTCTTTTGCAAATACGTCTGAGAAGTCGTGGAGATATTCCGGTACCAGTTCCTCAAAGATTTTCTTCTTTTTTTCTTTTTCTTCTCAGGCGAACTCCTGTGCTTTGTTACTTAACTTGGATGTTTCTTCGACTTGTTGGAGGTATTCTCCTCCGTCCGTAAGTTCGGTTAAAGATGATGGTGATGTACTCCAAGCATCTTCTTTTGTGTCAAATTTCTTTGTGAAGAAAGTTTTCTGCGGTCGAGAGGTTTGCTTGACATATCTTTCTATTTCGGCAGATTTTTCGGTTGCAGGGAGGGATATCATTTGTTTGGTCCAGTCTATAGCGGGATTCATGGCTCGAAGCCAGGGGATCCCTAGTAGGATATGGTCCTTCCTTCCTAATTTGGTAATGTTGAATTTTCCTACCATCATCCTTTGGTCAATTCAGACAATCAGCGTGCAATACCGTTCTACCGGTCCGCTACTGAAGTAGCTTCCATCGGCTGTTTTGATGTAAAAGGGGTTTTCGAGTTTCTTGGTTCCGATATTATGCTTCTTCACGAAGTCCTCGGAGATATAGGTTCCTGAGGCTCCGGAGTCAATTACTGCGGTTGTTTCAATGTTTTTCTGACGTGTTCGAGATACGAGAGTTATGGGGACACGAAGTTCTTTTTTTTCACCAACTGCTCGTATTAGGTGTACAGGTTCTTCTGGAGGCACTATCGTCGATATAGGTCTCCTGTTCAAAAATCCTTGTCAATCCTTCTAGCTTCTTCTTCCTCCACCTTCCTAACCGTTGGGTAGGGGGTTTTCTTCTTCTGCAGGCATTCCTGTGCCCGATGTCCGATTTGGTGACAGTTGAAACATTTTCCTGTCCTCATGTATTCTTGTTTGGCTTCGTCGGTGATCCGATCAATAACCATGGCATTCCTATCTCTAGTAGGGATAAATCTTTGATCTCCGCGATTGTTCTTCTTCTGGATTTGTCGCAACGGGAGTCTGTTCCTACGAGCTTGCAATCTTGCGTAACAGTTGTCTAGATCGACTACTGCTGTGATGTAGTCGTCGAGGTTCTTGGGTACTCCCCCTGCGTTGAACATCTTGGTTAGAAGTCCTCCGTTGAGGCCGTTCTCAAAATGATAGATCTTCATATGTTCTTCTTTGATCTTTGCTTGGGCAAGCAACCTTTGGAAGTCTGCAATGTACATCTGCAGGCCTTCCGGGCCTTGTCTCAGCTCCAGGAGTCGTGCCAGCGCAGTTCCAGCTGGGTCAATTGGTCCAAAGGCTTTTTCAAAACTTTTGTTAAATTCTTTCAGGGTTCCATAGCCCTTCTTTTGCCCGGTCGAGTCAATGAATTGGGCATCGGCGAGAAATTCTTCTTTCCATGACCTGGCATTTCCTTCGTTCATGAACGAGGAGATGAAGATTACTTTCTGGGTGTCGGTTTTGTAGATTTCTGAGTTGATATCAATATAAGCATTGCATGAGAGCATGAATGACTTGGACTTGTCTCTGTCGCCATCGAATGTGGGAGGATGGTTGATCTTGAATTCTGTTGTTTTAGATGAGGTCGACATGTTCAATGGTGGTACAGGGGTACCAAGGTTCAAGGCCTGGAAGGTAGGGGTGAGTGAAGTCAGATTGTCGCCTTTTCTTTGCCTGCACTAGTTGTCTTGCTCAGTCAGGATTTTCTGTTCTGGTTTCGGGTTTCTTGTGACACGTATGGATATAGGTGTCTTCGCGACTTCAATCTTTTGTTACGAACTAGGATAGTTCTAACAGCAAAGGCTCGACAGAGCGTTTGTGTTGCTGAGATTCATAAAGCCCTTCAAATAAGAAGAGGTTTGCAGACTTAGTTAAAGGAGTGCTTAACTAAGAGATCGGTTCAGACGACTTAAGATTGGTGGTCTTAAGCGAAGGAAGTTCCAGGTAAAACCTAGTAAGATTGAAGTGACGTTCTAAGTAAAAGTACACATGCTTAAATAGGAGACTATACGCGCACAGATCAAGGCTATGGTGGGATAGTAGTACAAGAGTCAAATATGGAAGTAAGACCAAGAAAGGGAAGTCAAGATGATAGAGGAAATGTAGTACATAATGGCAGATACGTGAGGAGTAAAGTGATTGTAACACCCAACTGATTTTGAAACCAATGCGCGCATCCTGGAACTGAGCATGGCAGTTGAAGTAGGTGGTGAGCGCAATGGGAAGGCATAGTATGTGCTACACTGAGATGTTGCCAAGGATTTTAAAGGCTGACACGTTCAAGATTTGGGGTACAACCCTAATCACTGGTACCGATGTAGCCAAACCAAAATACTAGTATATAAGGTTTAATTCGAAAATGAAGACTAGATTTGTCAGACGCGAGTAAACTGCACTGAAAAGGTCCTGGTGAACATTGATGTAAACCACAATGGAAACATGGTGACAAACCTTGGTCTTACTACACCAATAATTGAAAATTAGTATACTATCTCCTTGCCAGAAAGGTCTTGGTGAATTTTGACCCTTTGGAGGCAAAGTTTGACACAGGAGTGCCGGAATATATCGATGAAAATTAAGGCTCCCAGCAGCTGAAACAAATCGCGCTAACATATATTACTGGGTACGTCAGGGTATTTATCCAGAGTCAGCTAGGGCTGCATTTTTTGAAAATTGTGATGAAACTCACCTTGTTGTCAGCCACCGTTGGTTCTAATTTCTCTTTCTTCAGCCTTCCGGATCCTCCACCAATACCATGTCTCAACCTGCCAACACTGCTCCAAAATGTATGAATAATCGAGCTAAAAACGCAACTCAGCATCCAGGATATATCCTGACTGGAGGCGAAGGTCACATAAAGAGACGTACCAAAGCTCAAAAGGCCGCTGACGACCAGCATGAAAAGGAGGCAAAGGAGGCAAGTGAAATGGCTGTACAAGAAGGATATAAGCGCATTGCTGTATTTCAGAAAAAAATGCAGACAGACCAGGCAGCTACCCGTGCCGATGCGCCAAAGCCTACTCGTCCCCGCCCACACCCCGTCAAAAAGGCTGTGAAAGACGTGAAGACCTCCAACTTGACTATGGCTGAGGATAAGGCCATGGGTGCCAATGGCAAGGGTGGTATGGTTGGAGGTAACTTAGCAGCTAGTGCTAATGTTGAACATCCTGATAGTGATGCAGAGGAGGAGGAAAAGAAACAGGTGCCAGTAGCACATTACAAGAAGGGGAAGAAAGTGTTACCAGTGAAGATGCCAGTGAGAGATGCGATTGAAGCAGTGGATGCTGACATCCTTATTGAATCAATGGTGGCACGTGATGGTGATAAGAAGCTCAATGATGTGTAAGGCATTTATCGCTTCTCAACCATGATGCACCAGCTGACCGAAATGGCTCTTTGCTTTTTCAATTTAATGGTCCATGATCATGATAGTTCTGCACCAGGTCTTGAAAATTTTGGTGTTGCTGCCAGGCGTATCCCAATGGCTCCCCCAGTAGTAACCCCCCTCGTTAACTACGCATCTGACACTAGACTGGAATCTGATCTTGAACCTCCTCCTTCTATGCAGGTTCCCAAAGGATATTATGATGTCGACATCCGCTGGGCTATAGCTCAAGCTCAAGCTCACACATCCTACCCTACTACTCCGACTTCAAGCATCAAGCGCAAACTTGTGGATTTGGAGGATGACATAATTGAGGACAACCTGCTCAAGGACAACCACATTAAGGACAACTACATTGAGAATGATCTCATCGTCGATGATGACTCTATGGCCGATCGTGCCTTTGTGATTGAGGAAGACTCAGCCTCATCTGAAGTTGAATTTGTGGGTCAAACAACGCCTATAATCAAGACCGGACCTGAACCAGTGTCCTTGTGGGTCACTTCTGCGGTAGTATTCTTTGGTGGCTAATGTTTAATCATACTAACAATGAATTATATAGACCAATGTTGGTGTCAAACACGGAGCTCACGTGGCAAAGCGAGCAAAGTCTTCCATCGCATACACTCAGAGTCTTTCCAGCATCTCAAGTGCAACTTCTGGTTCTACAAACCCTATAGAGGTGGAGATGCTCCCCCATTCTGCTTACAGGGTCAAAAACCTTCCTGGAGGTCCCCAAGTTGTAGCTAGTGGAGTTCTGTGTCCATTCCTACTCTCATTCTTGCTATCGGAGATCAATATGAAGTGTGGGGTCGTATCAAGTCCGAGAAAATGCTCTGCACTATTATGCAAGACACCTAGGATGTGGTTTATCAGGATATACCCCACGTAGTTACTACTGATGGTCCTGTTATGGCTTTAGTAAGTTATGTTTGATGCAATTCGTATCTGATAATTTTTATTTGTTCTTAGGCCATCCAGCAGCTATCAGAGTGGCGCAACAGCATTGGCTCTACTGCCGTCTCAGTACTTACACACTTCATGACATTGCAGGACGATGTCCGGACCGACCAAGACCGCAGATATTTTGCAAATAACTTACTCTTCAAGCTAGGATTCTTGCATGGGAGCATCACAGACAACGGAAAATTCAAGAAATCCTTTCAGTCTGAACTCCTTATTCAAGTCCTTGTACAGCACAGGTGTGCTACTTGGGGCGCTATTGATACCCACAGGAAGCTTATGCATGCCAAGGGTGCTCTTAGTCTTGCCACTGCGGTGGCATGTATATTCACTCTCTCGTCATACTATGACTAACTTGTTTTTTTTGTTCGCATTGCAGATAGAACATGCCCTCAAACTTATTGGGCTTGAGAACACGCTCGTCAGTGAATTGGCAGTCAACAGTAAAGGGAAGGCGGTCAAGGTCCCCCACAATCTGAACAAAGCCTCGGGCAAGACTAGCAATGCTTGAAAGGCATTTTCGGACACTAACTATAGTGCAGCGACCAGGGGTTACATGAAATCTATCAACTGCCTTGGAGACTTGGTCCTCCAGGACATCTGTGAACGCACAAAGGATATTGCTGCAAAGAGGCGTGGTGTGGCCCTCACTCCAGATGAGGATTCTGAGGATGAGCATGCACTTATCTTTGATATTTGGTACTGTCCTTTTCGCTGTTTTCTAGCATCTTGTGACTGATGATTTTTGGTGCTTTTGTAGAGTCAGATACTACTAGTATACCCACCTGCATCTCTGTTGAGTCACCACCGCTACCGGCATGTACTACTACTTGTTGTGTTATTCGCTTTATTACGCATGTTTGAGGTGTCTTTTTTGCTACTTACCAGTACTTTCATATTGCTTTCCCTCCTTTTTTCTCCCTTAATCTACTTATCGCTTGAAATGCAATGTTTTATGGTCATTTTCATCTCAACAAGTGTGAAATGAGTGTGAAAATAAGTAACAATAAGTATTACCACAACTTGCACAACTTGCAGTGTAGGAATAAGTGTAAGGTAATTGTCAAAAAAGTCAAAATAAGGTTGGAAAAAGTTCAAGTCAAGAGGAGAAGTTCACGGCAAGTTGGTGTCACCATTCTTATGCTTGGCTTTGCCATTCCTTTTCGGGAATTACCCAGCAGCAAGTTGCAAAAAAGGAAGGTCAAGAGATGTGTGAATTTACTGATGTTAGTATACAAATAATATTGTGTAAGGCTGTCAGCAGCTCTAGATTCTTAGTCCAGAACTGATGTAATGGATGGGCACATGGTTTGGGAACAAGGTGAACATGGGCGCGACATGCATGGGATGTGCTCTGGCACCACACCCTGGCAGGTGTATCAATACTTACTGGCCATAGTAACAAGCCATGAATGCATACTTCTTGGTGCTGACCAGTGGCTTCTTGTATAAATACTCTCCCTGAAAACCTCCCTCATGGTACCTTGTATTAATACACTCCCTGTAGTACTAGCCCTATACTCTCCTGGGTACTCGTCTCCAGTGTGCCCCACAATGTGCGCTGACTAAGATTGTTGTATGCTTCCAATCTGATCTGTCAGATCTCCGGTAGATCGCCTTCTGTCTGTCCCTTCTTGGCCATTAGGCTTCATGGTCCATGTCCCTGGTAGATCTCATATCTTTAAACCACATGTTTTTTTGTGTCTATGGAGGGAAATAACGGAGATAATAAGAATTCATTTTTTTTTACCAGCTAAAAGGCATGAATGCACATGTTCTCTCAGTCAGGACCACTGCTAGTGAAAAAGACAAGTCTAATGCAATACAAGAACTATACGAAAAACAAACATGAGAGCACTGAAAAACATATTACATCATATAGGATGTTGTTGATTGAGCGAGCAGGTCAGGAATTACATTCCACAGAGAAAGACAATGAGTGCACATCGAACATCAGATATTAGCTTGCCATGAAGCATATGCGAAGAAAGCCTCATTTTCTGTCATTGCAAAATCAGCTCTGGCAACTGCATGTTTGTCCCACCACCTTACTTGCCAATCAAAATAGGCAAGCACACGCTAGTTATGTCACAGCTTGGCTTGGCCTGGCTTGGACTCGGCTTTTACCAGCTACACTTGCCATTCGGCGAAACTCGTCAGTCAAACTATGTTGTGCAGTTTGGTTCGACTTATAAGCTGCACAAACTGGCTACAAACCATTAATTAAGAAATGTCGACTCAAGCTGGCTCAAGTTGACTGCAGTCGGCTCTAGTCACCCGGAAGCCACTCTGCTGAATTCTCGCTGTAAGTCTGCAACATTTAGCTGTCGCATAGCATGAGTAAGGCTCCATTAAGCATTGATGGTAGATTCAGGCTGGAAAATATTTTGGGATCAGGTTCATATGGTGTGTTCATATGACATTGACAGTCAATTTATTGATATTCAGGGTTTCAAATATACACTAGCTGTTGTCTACCACACACAAAACTTCCTTAATAATGATATTGTTGCCATCAAACTTGAACTGGCCACCAATAATCCACCTTCTCTCGAGCACAAACACTGCATTCTCAAGCAACTTGAAGGTGGAGTTGGGATCCCCTGCATCCTTTGGTTTGGCAGGGAGTTAACACACTATGCCTTAGCTCTTGACCTCCTTGGTCGCTCGCTGCATGATCTTTTCCTCACATGCAACCGAAAATTCAGACTTCAAACTGTTGTAAACTTAGGGGACCAGCTGGTACTTTGGTTCAAATGTGTTGTGCTGTGGATACTGACCCATTTTCCAGCTGTTGTGCCTGGAGTACATTCACTCACACGGTTATGTTCATGGTGATGTCAAACTGCAAAACACTATGATAGATATTTTGGAAAAAACTGTCTATATCATTGATTTTGGTATCACGAAGAGATACTGGAACTCCTCAACTGCATCCCACATCCCATTTCATCAAGGTCAACATCTCACAGGCACCCCTGCCTTTGCTTCAATCAACAATCACTTGGGATTGGAGCCAGGTCGCCATGACGATCTTGAATCACTTGCCTATATGCTGATATATTTTTTGCTTGGCTCCCTACCATGGTTAAATAGTGACCATGAGAAGCTTTCTGACTCCTTTATACTCAAGTGCAAAGTAGATACCGCCATTGCAGATTTATGTGAGGGAATTCCTCCTGCATTTGCAAATATCCTCGTCTACTCGCGCTCTCTCTCATTCTCAGAAGATCCCGATTATGACTATCTACATTGTTTACTGCACAATCTTCGCACTGCAGGGCCTGCACCAGCTACACATTCCCTGGATCTTGATTATCCGATCCCACCTTCTCAAAACCCTGAACTCTCTGAATCGGTGCCCACATGTCTGCTGAAAGCAACACCCCTTCGTAGATCAACTCGTGTGTAAGTAGTTTCATTTATCCTTACACACCACATCCATGAACTCATCATTCACAAGTTTACGTCCATGCAATGATACCCCAACACCTGTAACTACTCTCACCTCATGTTGGATCAAGAAATGTGCTATATAGCTTTTCTTTCTTTTTTCTTCTTTCAGTACTACATCTGCACAATGTGCATGTTTGATATTGTTTGCATAGTATTTACATGTGTATGTATCGCACATGGTCTGTGCACATATGTACTATGCAGTGTAATTCCCGCATATTAACTCCCAGTCTCCCACACTGATCAGGGTACACCGTACACTGCAGTCTGTGATGATCACCTCAATTTTTCATAAGTTTTCATTCCCAACCGGTCTTTCCTGCTCAGCAAGATTTAACTATACATCGTGTTAGTTTTCATACTCACGTCCTCCTCACAGAGATTCCCACTCACATTCAAGAACTGGCACCATGATCTGGCCGATACAGTAGGGAGAAGTTGTGATATTATGAAGAGCTGCTAAACGAAATGTACGTGTATCAGTACTCCAGTCTTCAGTCTTAATCATTATGTATTGCTATTAACTATTGTGTTTAGACCCTGTGGTGCCAAGGTGATTCTGTACCATTGTGCACAGTGGTGTTTGTCTGGGGTTCCTAGGACGAAGATATATATGTTATGTATGGGTAAGTCTCTCGTTACATCTCCAGCACTACTACTATTAACATGAACCGTCGTAGACGTCATCGACAGAATGCTCAAATCCCCCAGGTTGAAGGTGCTCCTGCACCTGCACCTGCACCTGTCTCTCCTGCTCTTGTCGCTCCCACACCTATTGTTCCTGCTCTTACTCATGTTGCTCCTGCTCCTACTCCTGTTGCTCCTACTCCTGTTGCTCCCGCTCCTGTGCCTCATACTCTTGCTCCCACTGCTGCAACTACCACTGCAGCTGCTGCAATTACTACTGCGCTTCACCGCCCGAGGAGACAATGACAGCTGCCTCAGAGATATAGGCAGGATGATGCAGCTGCCCATCTGGATGATGGCAAGTGGATTGACATCAACAACGTTGGCGGCAGCGAAGACGACGACCCACCTGAAGTTGTAGCTGCCACACACACACAGGGCCCAAGCCCACTACAGACAACAACTCAGATGACAACCAGCACTCTCCACACCAATCCTTTTGCCACAAGAAAAAGAGGCCTCAAGACTACTTCCGATATCCAGTTCTTCTTTAGGAAGAACTCAGACACCAGTGAGCGCATTTGTGTATCATGCAAGTGAGTAACATGTCTGGGAGTCTCTTCTACTCTTCTCACCCCTTTACCAGGAATTCAAATAAGATAGACTCATCCTATCCTCTCACCATCTACAGTCCGTCCACGAGCAATACCCCTCTCTGTTCACACATCCATAAAGTTCATATTGACCTTTACCTCGAGGAATCCGAGAAGCAGCAATGGCCAATCGGCATCCATCCTGTAAGTGACCGCCTTAATGAAGGCTGGACCTTCAGCAAGATGCAGAAACAACTTCAAAATCCCACTTGCATGATCGAGTCACTTGGCCCTCCCCCCAATCCCAGGTGTGGCAGTTCAAGGCCCGGTGTTGGGAAGTCAGCATCTTTGGATTATGACTTATCACACTTCTCTATCGATGAGATGCATTGACAGATCATGAAGTTTATTGTAGCTGACAACCAAGTAAATACTGCTCATTTTTTGTGTTCTCGCTAACCATCATCTCTAGGCAATCAGTGTCGTTGAATGTCCAGAGTTTCGTCAACTGCTCTGCCTCTTGCAGCAAGACATAAAGGATTCTGATATCCCCCATCGTTCAAAGCTTCGGCAACTAATCATCGATGCGTGGGATGAATACTTTTCAGCTATCAGACTTGACCTCGCTGTGAGTGTTTAACTATCTATTGCATACAGTATTTTCATATCTTGCAGACTGCCCAAGGACGAATTTTGTTCACATCCAATATTTGGTTCGATTCTAAGCTCTGTCCCTTCCTTGCTGTAATGGCACATTGGATTGCAAAAGAATGCAAAGCCACACTTGTTTTGAAGGCTGCTCTAATAGCTTTTCATCACATCCCTGGTAGCCATATAGGAAAGGCACTCACTTCAAAAATATTGGAGCTCATTGATCACGCTGAAGTGAAACATAATGTTAGTGTTTCATTGTACTCTGTCACATGCTCTGACTTTGTCTAGATTGGAAACTTCACCCTGGACAATGCCAGTAATAACCGGACTGCAATGGACGAGCTCTCGCAGCTGTTACAAAATGATGGGATCGAATTTGACACTCTTGATTGCCAAATCCCATGTTTTCCACATATAGTGAACATATGTGTCCAACACATCCTTGACAAACATTCTAAAGTAGATTTCTCACATTTGGCTGATACTTTTGTAGTTGGCCCTTACACTTTCAAGAAAGTCAAGTATATTAAGGCTCTGCAAAGTGATGTTATCACTCGGGCCAGAGATGTTGTCCACATGATCCACTCATCAGGCCAGCGTCGTGACAGTTTTTAAGCTGCCATTACTTCTGGCAATGCAGAGGGATGGTTCACAGATGACAATGGCGAGCATATGGCCCTGCCAATAGTCAAATTGCTATGTGATGAGCCCACTCGTTGGGATTCCACATACATCATGTTCAATCATTTGAGGATCCTATGGCAGGTAATGTCTCATGTCGTTAGAATCTTCACACAGCTTAACTCTTGCCCAGGCTATCGACCATTGGATTGATCTCCCTGCTCAATGTAGCATAGCTCACTATAAATTGAGCCCTATGGATTGGCAAGTCCTACAGGATCTCAAGGTTATTTTAGAAGTATGTTTTCATTTGCATTTGTCCAAAATTTCTAACATATTTACTATTCTACATTAGGCACCGCACCAATGCATGTCTGGTGAAACTAGTCCTCTTCTGAGTAGCACTGTTCCGGCCTTCGAAGGGTTGATTCAAAGATGGAAGCTTGTGGGAGACCTTGTCCCACATTGCGCACCTTTTGTCGCTATAGGTCTAACGTGGGCAGCCAAGTACAATGACCAGATGAGCCTCACAGGAGCATATGCTGTTGCAATGTGTGAGTCTTTTCAATGCTTCAATAAGGATAAACTCTCATCGTTATGTATAGTCATTGACCCCACAAGACATCTGTCATGGATAAATGAATATTGGTCAGTGCCGTGAATTACACAGGCGAAAACTATATTCTACAACTGGTACGTCTGCCAGATAATGATAACAGCCAAACTTTGGATTGATATGTCCCACAGATGTGGAGCAAGAGAACAACAGATGTTTCCATGCAATCCGATGAATTGACTTGTCAGCCACACCCTGCAACTCTAGGCTCAATGATTTATGGACTTCCTGAGTTGGACTTACTGCCGTGTCACCAGGGTGGCCCTCAATCAGTCGCAGACGAGTTCAATGCTTATGGCACAGGTGTTCTTAGTCCCAGAGGGACAGATCTTCTATCTTTTTGGACGGTAAGAGTCTATTACAGGATTTGTTGATGATGAGGTACTGATGGTGGACTAGGTTTCAAAATCAATCTTTCCAACACTTTATAAAATCGCCATGGACTTTCTCCCGATCCAAGCCTCTGCCGTTCCATGCAAGCGCATATTTTCCTCCAGCAGTGATACATTCACCAAGAAACGCAATCACATTAGTCTTTACTTGATGGAAGCCTTACAAATGACCAAGTTTGCACTGAAAAAAGAGCGACTCCACTTCACGAAGGGCTGGTCAGCATCCCAAAAGGATATGGAGTATGACTTGATGTGTCTCGTGGGCTCAGCGAGCCATGAAGATCTCTTGGCATCTGGCTGTGGTGACATACTGATATCTGCCATCAGTGCAACAACTTCTGGCAGTTGCGATTATGAGGCCTTTCTCAGAGTCATTGCAGAGGACAAATGTGATGATGTTCCAGATGATATCGCAATGACATCTATATGTGTCTCTTAATTTTTTTCTTTACTGCTACCTTTACTATTTCTATGTTCTTGCTCATACTGCTGCTACTACCTTTGTCATTAATGACCTTGACTATCAATTGATTTTTCTTTTTGACGGATGTCTCGCCCTTACTAATATCTGAACTAGGCATCAGCACCTCCTGCGACAATGGCTTTATGCCATGGTCATTGCCCACCGTTCATGATATGTGAGTGCTTCAATCTTCCTTCAAGCTTGGCCCACTGATCGAAGTTCACAGGGAGTGAGTGTGTCAATCCTCGTTTGAGCAACGACCATGCTGATCCAAGTCGTTGCCCACCATTTGCAGCCTGTGAGTGTGTCAATCCTCTTTCGAGCTCAGGCCATGCTGATCTAAGTCGTTGCCCACTGTCTACAGGTTGTGAGTGTGTCAATCGTCCATCAAATCCAAGTCTTCTTATCTGTTGATAGGATGTGAGCTCATTGATTATTTGTATCTCTGACCAACACAATTGATTATCTATTGGCAGGAGGTCAGTACATTCATCCTCTACTGACCTTGAGCTACTGAGCGAAGATATTGTCAGTCCATTGACAGCTTGTGAGTGTGGTCATCCTCTGTCCCCTCCTTACTGATACAATCACTGATTTATTGTTAGGGTGTGGGTATATTGTTTCTACCTCACTCTCACTGACTGATGTTGCGATGAACCTGCTGATTATTGACCATCTAGCTGCTGTCATTATCCTCAAACACTCTTTCTACAGAACGTGCTTTCATCAACAGCCTGACATGAACGCGAGCATGAAAACGGTGCTCTAGTTCATGACTGCGGGCTTCAGATGCCGTCAAAGCAAGTGTACGAGCCGTGCTTGTACAAGAAAAATGGGGTGGCGACACTACATATTCTTCCACGAGTTCTGGGATATTTGCGATCCCGACAATAACACGTAGGATCTGACCTTCTGTCATCTTTCGATGCACGTTGTGCCAGGTATCCTTGACGATGAATGACTCCTTGGATTCCACATGATGGACCCGGCGAATGTTCGATCCACGACTAAATAGACTATCTGTGAGATGTATTTGAGCATCCATGGCATAGTTTAATCGGCAAGACTCGGGTAATAAGTTTGTCTTGTCCTCTGGTATGCACTGCATAGCCATTAAACGAGGACCACGGCACGGCGCCAGCTGGGCGCTAATATCATATCCCAGCCAGTGGGGATGACAATATGCAAGACAGTATGCCACACGTGCAAAACATGTCCAACCCATGGGATGGGTGATGGAGATTGCCGCTGAACACATCAAACCGCCACGATTGTACCTATACAAAGATCCATTCAATTCATTGGACTAATACACACTTGAACACAAACTCATATGTACCTATAGACAATCATGTTATACTTGGCAA
This sequence comes from Suillus tomentosus, assembly GCA_016647685.1. Classification (NCBI taxonomy): domain Eukaryota; kingdom Fungi; phylum Basidiomycota; class Agaricomycetes; order Boletales; family Suillaceae; genus Suillus; species Suillus tomentosus. Next base: position 48,396 of record JABBWJ010000049.1, read on the forward strand.
AACCTAGTGCGATAACGAAGTTTCTGTTGTCCTGGGATCCAAAAAGAATGGCGCTTTTGACTGCAAATTATGTCTAAGTTTCTCATCAACAACTATCAGCGACTTCGTACCACTGATTTGATCGCAAAGCTCATTCAAGCTGGCAGCAGTGTTCTTCTTCGACTTCATTTCACCAAAACTCCGAACACATCTCCAGTCGGCACTCGTATTCTGATCTATCAATGTCAGGTCCGGTTTTCGATTTGCTTGGTGGCCGCCAAGTACATTCGTGCTGTATTTTGCTGTCCAACGACGACGTGGAGCACTGGATCCTAAGGCTTCACCACAAATCTCTGCAACGGTGTTAATAAATCCGCCAAACTGGCCCTCCAGATGATGAGTGAATGCGTTCAGGTTAGGGCAGTCTCGCCAGGCCAGCTCATCAGGGCTGAAGATGCCTTCGTCCCTCAGGTGATTTTCAGTGTTTCTAATACGCCATCAGTAGCATGAAAAGCCGGAAGGTAGTGTGGTGCTTACTTCCATGGAATGTTGTTGGAGCCCTTGGGCATGCATTGTTCGGGGAAAAGGTTCTCGATAAAAGCTGAAAAACATGCAAGTGAGTCTATACATTTTCCAAACCATGATCTTGATTGCTTACCTTGCGTCCCTTTGTCGGTTATAATTCGTGCTGCTACAGATTTCTTGACCAATTTATCATAGTGGTCGGATACAAAAAAACCAGTGCCTTGCATTGACGAGTAGGATGCCAACTAGGTATGTACAAGTGGTCAGAACTGACAGAAAGACACAGGATGAAAAGTTACGCACATTAAGCACCATATCCGTGGCTTGTGACGCCGGCTGGTTTATGCCATGCCGAAGTCCCGACGAGCCCAATCAACAAACCAACCATCAAAGCGTGACTCACTTCTCACCTTTGACATTTGGAATAATTGCGCGTCTGGAAGTGAGCACCTTTTGCTGAACGTGCAACGTCCAAACGACGGCGCATTATTTGCGTCTCAATTAAAGCACCGCAAGAACCATATGCCCTTGGGCATGCATATGTGGGGTGCGCGGAGTTGGTAGCATGGAAAAATGTGCGATGGCATTGCATACTTTCCCACCAGCGATTCCAAGTACCATCCAACTTTGCACCCCATGGAAGCACGGACCGTACTGTCAGCTGAACATCAGTTGTTCTTTCTTTCTTTATTTGATGGCGCTCACCAACTTCCACAAGAACTTCGCCCCTTCCAGCAGCTTATCAAGGTCGTGTGTTTGCTGTCCACGTCGCTGGCCATATCGCTGCATATCAACGTCCAGGACCCTGTTGGTTTGCAAAGCAGGCCGGAGAATATTGATGGGGGAACTGAAGGTTTGTGACATCATATTTGGATGATGTTGATAAGGGCTGACGGTTATGTACAGATGGAGATGTGGATCAACAACGCGTGAATGTCGAGGGACGCAGGGGAAGAAGACGAAGTAAGTCATGTTCCCGTGGGGCCCGAGTGTACGTTGGTGCACAGGCAAGTTGGAGGCAAGGAGAAACCCTAGGATTAGAGGTGGGGATAGCATGGAAGCTATAGTTGCTGAGCTTGGGGCGGCAAATTTGGATTCTCGGACCTATAACCCGCGTGAATGGGGGCGGGTTATTGCAACCTCTAGCGCTTGCGCCCTATCTGAAGGTGGTTCTTCACTCCGTTCCTTATTGGAACAATGCATGGAGCTAGGGAGTAAGGACATCGCCATCAGTTTTCAAATGATGGTGACCCACATCAAATTAGCGGTAAATATCCAGCAGTAAGTCCTCACATTTTTGAACTCTTATGTGCCCATGATGTGATGACAATCAGCATTCGCACTATGAGGGCTCAAACACTACAAGAGTTATACAACACAGAAATCGCCCCCCTTCAAGTCAAGCCCAGTTACCGCACCTTCCAGCATTGGCATACAACGGGGACTAAGTTTGCGGCTCTGGCGGGTGGTGGTACTGTCTACTTTCTTGTCTTGGTGGCGAGTCTAGGCCTCAGAACATCACTGGCTTCCATGCCAGGGGACCTTGCCTGCCATCTTGGAAATGCCTTGAGGCACCTGGATCCTGGTAAGAACGTCCGCAATGACTCATGTTTTCTAGACTTACCCCAAAGCAGATACCGTAATTGGACACACCATCATCGACAAGATAATCCCAGTCATCCATATGCTCCGGGGCACGTTTCCAATAACAATTGATCCCTTGTTTCAACCCTCTATTCTGGCAACACATAATCTTCCTTCTCTGATTGACTGCGCCAACATTGCCATTTCAGACCTTTTCTTCGACTCCTTCATTTTCAAGTGAGTATATCATATATTTGACACCTTTGATACCACTGATGGATCCAATAAGCACGTTTAGATTGGTTGAGCGTTCTTGCTCACCCTGGGATCAACAAGGGTATATTACCTCCAACGTTCCTCAGCAAGATCCTTCGGTCCGTGTTTCCACAGAAGTCATCAACACGTCATACGATGGAAGCCAGTTGGAGAATAGTAAAATTCCAATGCCTCAGGAAAGTGCAGCGGATACGGTATGGACCGAGCGTGAACGTGAGCTTGTAGCAAATGCTGAGGAGGTAAACAGTGTTGACGGCCTACGGTCAAAGGTAACGTCACACTAACCAAACTACTGACGAAGCTGACGTGGCTAAGCTCGAGCGTTTTTATGTCGGTGGAGTGAAGCACACCGATTCATATATCTTTATACCGAACTCATTAGTGAGAAGGTGAGTAGCTACTTTTCTCTCCTCATAACTATGGGCTCACTGCAGTTAGGAATCAACTCGAGCTACGCAACGGTGATCAATCATTGATGGCGTATATCTGTGGCTCACTTCCGAATCACTTACGCTCCTCTCTGATGAGCAATCTTATTCTTTCCTTTGGCGACATGAATATCCTTATCGACAAGGACACCAATCAGGGTATGCAAAAAAATTTCAAGGCGGTCCACTTTTCATGGTATAATTGACATGCTACTAAGGTGAGTACCTTGTTTCAGACGGATTGGTTTTTGATGGTGTATCTTATCTCAGGTTTCAAATGCTCCAACGCACGTGCAGCCATACATGTTGGAAAAGGAAGATATTCGATTCAATTACTCTCAACTGGTCCCATACATATCATCTGAAATGTTGAAGAACCAGGCGCTCTATGAGGCGGTGTTAGTAGTATTTGCTGACCTCTTTGAATGGATAAAAGAACATGTGAGTGTCATAATTTTTTGAAGTAAACACTGGTTGATGAATCTTTTAATATACACTACAGCTCCGAGAGCCTTCCCGCAGAATATGAAATCCTCGTTGAGGTAGCAAGAGAGCTTCCCTGCAACAGCGGATCACCGGTCCTTCCATTCCTTTCACTGGTATTTAACATTAATGTGGCTACAAAGGGCCATAGGGACAGCGGGGACTTAGACCTTTGTTTGGTCCTCCCGATCGGTAATTTTAAGGGAGGTTTCCTTGCTATGAAGGAGCCGGGGATAGTAGTGGAGCTTCTGCAAGGAGATTTCATTATTTTTCAATCCGCACGGGTCACTCATTTCAATACTCATTATCAGGGTAAACGTGCTTCTATGGTCCTTCATACCGACAAGGAAATTCAATGTTGGGCCAGGAATCGCAACGGTTGGGGCGATAATACTACACTTACCACTTTCTAATTGGATCTTGTATGGCCTGAGCGTGGGAAAGATATGGAGGTATTACATTTCCTCTCAACTTTTGATGCGTTTTCGCTTAAAAAATCTGTAATAGTTTGCGTAATCATAAAGTTTGATCCATATCCTCCTCCACCAACCGTTTGAGCTTTCCTTTCCTCGCGTTCGCCTAATGAAACCTGACCACCATATTACTCCATCACTTACCCTTCCATCTAAATGCAATGGGAAGGCCCATCCTCAAATACCCGACACATATATAAACTTGCTGGACTCGCCACTATTGGTCCGCATCAGCAATTGGCTTGCTTTTTCTTCAGCTCTCCTTGCATCACGCCTTCCTGACCCTCATCCTTGCCAACATAGGTTCATGGCCAACGCCAGACGTTCCAAGGCTAAGACTGTCAACGCTTCACAGTCTACCCCACAGAGGCCCACGAGGACGGTAAGGGCGAAACCCAAACCCAAACCAAAGGCCAAAGGTAAGAAGGTCAGGGAGGCAACCCCCTCGGAACCAGAAGGGGAAGAAGAAGAAGAAGACCACAATGGTGATAGTCAAAATAGTCAAAGTGATGCTGATCGGGGGGCTCTTCGATCCAACATAGAGGCCTTGGAACGCCAGCTGAAGACGAGGAAGAAAGGTCGTTCTGTGGATGCCCTACAGGATGCGAGACTGGAAGGTGAGTTGTTCTACTATATAGGGCCCCACTGACACATCATCACCCAGCGTCAAGGAAACGCAGTCTGGCCATGCTGGATGACGAGGGAGAGGAAGATGAGGAGGAAGCCAGCAACGCTGGGGAAAATGGACAACACAGAGTCAAGAAGGCGCGTGCTCCCTTGGATGAAGAGGAAGAGGAGTTGAGACGCCTCATGTTAGAGGGGGATGAATTTGGTGAGGAGCGGGAAGAGGATCAGCTTGATCAGGATGGAAATGAAGGTGAGTAGCGTTGTTTCTTGATCAAGATCCAAACTTTTCATATCTGGCTGCTGTAGAGTTTGATGTCGCTCAAGACAAAGATGACGACCTAGGTTATGATCTGGATAAGGCAAGTATTTTATCTTGTAGAAGCCTGCGCTGACTTGGACTCTCAGATGGAGGTTGAAGAAGACGATCATACTCCTCTCAGGAAGTCTAAGAGCAGCTCCCTCAAGTCACGTAGCATAACACCCGCAGTGTCAGAGCTTGGAAGTAGAAACAGCAAAAGATCTCAAAAGGGAGGTTTTTCAAGCAAGGTAAGTGTATAACAAACAGAAGCGCCCATCTCACACAGTATACTACCTAGGTCTCAATTCTGGCTTCCTTGGGCCATAGGGCGCTGAGAGTCCATGTGGCTACAGTTAACGCTTTCCCGTCATCCCTCAGCAAATATGAGGAATCCTGGAGCTGTCTGGTGGACGCTGTTGAAGATGTGAAATCTTTGAAGGGCGACCTGGACAAAATCAAAGCAGATACAGAACTCAAAGAGCGAGTTATTACTTATGTACATATGTCCCCCAAGGGTATGTATCAATTCTCATAACCCATGTTAACAGATTTGGGGTGCTTGCGCTCAGATAAGAGGGGAGCTAGTCTTCAAGGCGCTGTAGAGAATCATGCCTCTCATGGTGTGATATGGCAGGTTTCACTAGGAAGTATATAGCACGAACTCATAGCATCACTCTGTGTACTATCCACAGTGATTCCTATATGAGGCGCAGCTTTCCCGCGCAACGCGCGCCATGCGCGCACCATTCCCGCGCTTCGCGATGTATCCACGCACGCGCATTCCCGCGCTTGCGCGCCCTAAAGCGCCAGCCATCCAGATCCATCCATCCACTGTCCACCATGTTCTCTAGTGCGTATATTTCTATTTCTCTCATTGCATATTATTACATCTTTATTTTTATCATGCATTCTCACTCATATATATATTTACATACCTACTCGGTAGCGCTTCGGCTCCGCATGACCGCGCTTAGGCGCGCTATATAAGCGCCAGCAGTACATACTATTACGAACCTACTTTTCCTACCTTTCACTTTACCTTACTTTTCACCCAACTTTACCTAGTACTTACTACTTAGAAAGTCGCAGTAGAAATCTATTCATTAGCACAACACATCTCACATCTTTTATCTTGCTTATATCTTCATTTAAGCTTAGTCTCTTATTTCTGTATACGCGCGCGCGCTTTCCCACGCTTCGCGCTAATACGCGCGCGCGTTCCCGCGCCTTTGTACCTTGCGCGCACCTGCGCTTTCTCGTGCTTCGCTGAAGTGTGTACCTCTAGATCTTGGCTGCACTCACTTCCCCTTTAGGGTCGAACGCACTTGTCTCCTCAAGTAACGCAGACTAGGCAACACGCGACCTTACAACTATTTACAGATACAGTCAGGAGCTTCTTTTGTTCCTCATTGTATTGTTGTTTCTACAGCGCGCCAGAAGGTTCCCGGATCATATGGCATTCCAGGTAGCATGGCTCCTCAACAAGTTGCTGAGACCGTTCAGTGGATGATTAAATCTTGTGCTTTCATGTATGGAGGCTTGAACATTGCGGTAACCTCATTTTCTTTTGGTGTAACTTTGCTGAATATGTTTAATGTCAGACCAAAACATTTAACAAGATGGTGCCTTTCAGCAATCCTATTTTCAAGGATCTCTTTATTTCCCAGTGGTTCAGTGTCAAGGGTGAGGGAATACGCTGTGTTGACGCCTTCAAGCACATCCCCAATACCACTCTGGCTCTTATAGCCACGGCGGTGAGTTTTTATTTCTTATACAATCTCACTAATCTAACTAATGTAGGTTGAGTGTGCACTCAACTCCTGGCATAATGGGACTAGATCTCAAGTCAAGTTCAGTGAGATGCAATTCAAGACAAGGTGAGTAGCTTTTTGCTCATTTTGTGAGCCTGACGCCTTTTAATACACATTCAGATATCACTTTTACTTGAACAAGCTGGAGCGCATGCAAAAGGACTGTCCTAACTGGATGAAACAATTTAAGAAGGATCTATATGAAAGTATTTGGTATATGCCTTCTTTCTACATTAATATCTCTTTCTAATGAACGCCAACAGTAAAGAATCTGGCCATGAGTTGTTATCTCTTCAGATGGATGATGAGGATAGCGACATCCAGGAGACCTATGCAGACATGGAAAAATCAGCTTTGTCCAGGATGGAAGGGAGGGCGGATGAGGGTGTGAGGGCAGGGATGAGGGTGTGAGGGCGGGGATGAGGGTGCATGGGGAAGGGAGCATTGTGGATGAAGTTAGCGCATGACCCTTTTAGCTTATATACTGTTGTCCCAATAGCACATTGCAATTATAACTTTTTTTACACTTTTTAACGGTTATTGGATGAGCAAAAATTAAGGGAACAATTGTATCTATTCCAACTATTCTAACTATGGCAGCTATAACAGCTATAGCAGCTATAGCAGCTCTGGTGGCTATTTTAACTATTAGGGTTTTGGAAAATTTAGTCCAACTATATCAGCTTTAGAGAGCTCTATAGTAGGCACTTGTCTATAGATGCTTTAGTGACTTTAGGTACTATTTTGACTATAGAGAGCTATATAGAGCTATATAGAGGAACAGTTTTTCCTGATGCTCTGGTTCCTCTACCTCTACTAGAGCCTCTTTTGAAGCTATTGCCGCTGGGGTTGTTAGGGCGGGTGTCGAGTGAGGTCATCGAGAGGTCTTCTTTGGTGGCGGCATTGGAGGGGCCGAGCCAACCAGGTGTAGCCAGGAGAGGGCAAAGTCCTGTTGGGTGGTCTAGGGACTTACAACCTGTGCAGGTGAATTGTTTGTCCTGCAGGCGTGGGACGCCGGTGCCATAATCGTCGGATGGGAGACGCAGACCGCGAATGAGAGCCGACCATAGATAATAGTCTTCAAGTGAGAAAGGGGGCGGGGCGTCACAGTAGATGTTCCATACTGTCAGCATTGACGATCGTGAGGTAGCGATGTTCAGGCTGGAGACTTGTATGGAGTCGATTGCCCTGGAGGCAGTGGTTGCGGTTGGTGCTGTGATGTGAGAGTTGATGAAATTGGAGACTTCTGCAGTGTCTCGTAAGACCTTGCGCACAAGTTCCGCTATGAGTAGGTTGCTGCGGGTCGAGTCTTGGAACGTCATGTTTTTAATGGTGCAGATGTATGTGGGAAGGGGTTGATCAAAGAGTACGAAGAAGCAAGTGACTTCCGTAGTGGCGCAGACGGCTAGGGATGTGAGGAGATCAATGGCCTCGGCTGGTAAGCCAGAGACTAAGAGGTGCCAGGGTTGCGAGAAACGCTCATAGAGAGACTCATCTGCTGTGGGGGGGGCTAATGACTATGTCTGTGGCCCTGCTGGCACTGATGAGCTGTGTGATTATGTTCCTTAACTTTGCGACCATGGATTGAGCATTCTCCTCGTATTTGGCCCGGTATAGCCTAGCCCATGCTTTCGCTCCAGGCTTTTGAACCCACTTCGCCTGAAGTGTTGGGGCGATGTTCCTCCACACGGAGTCCCCCAGCTGGGGAACATGGAAGCCACCTGAGGGTGCAGAGGTTAGTTTAAGACCATTGTCTAGGGTCATAACGCCTTTTACTGAGGTGTGTGAGACGGGTTGTTTGTGATGCTAGTAATATTGACTCACAGATTTCGCCCTGGAGCTTGAGTATCTTCTTTGGAATCCTGCCTAGAGCGTTAAGAGGTTTGCTCTGGGAGGTTCTCACAGTTCCGGCCCCGGGGTGGGTCGTGTTTGCGAGAGGTGTTGGTGACGTGTTAGGGCTCGGCATAGGCTCGTCTATGTCTTCCGAGGAAGGCGGTAACAGAGTAACAAGGGGTAAGGTTGCGTTGGCCTGGTTGGGAGTGTGTGCTCCAGGCGGGTTGCTGATGGAGAAAGCCTCTTGGGTTGGGGTGGTCTCTGAGTTGGAGTCAGGTGTGGAGGACACGGCGGTTCTGACTTTCTTCATCTTTTTCTCCTTTGGGATCGCGTCGGGGTCTGTGTTGGACATTACTCTGGGACGTTTGCCGTCGCGAGAGTCAGTGACGATGCGTGCTGGGGGAGAGGACGACAGTTTGGCTTGGTATGCTGGAGGGATTACGCGAGACGGTGTATTGGGCTCCTGAGGGGAGTGGATATGGAGATCTGATGGTAAGCTGTTGAGACTTCGTCCTTTTAAAGATGTGCAGAGGACCTTTCCTTTGTGACTTGGAAGACTCCGAGTTGAAAGACATCCTTTGTGTAGGGAGTGGCGTCTCGGCTGGGTTTTTGCAGGTCATAGGCGCCTTTGTGATATCTTTGAAGCATTTCATTGGTGCAACCGAGTGGCTAGTCTAGGTGGCTGGTGGCTTTGGGCGGCCCTGTCGTTGAGTACAGCCCAGTTGGAGTCAATAGGCATCGTGTGGATGGGTAGCTCGGCTCACTCTGCTGTTTTGTTGGATCAGGGTTGGATCAGAGAGAATCTTAAGATGGTATTTCATTTGATATGGTACAGTATGGTATAGCTAGGAGCCGCTTTCTGTGTGTGTAGTGGTGTATGGGTCATTGGCGGTGGGGGCGATCAGATAGTACTTGGTTCGATTTTTATCGTCCTCATTGTGAGGAGGGCGAGTCTGTTGTGGTAGACATCCACGCCAGGTGACACCGAGGAGTGGTGCCACCTTACCTGATGATGGTGGTTCAGGTCCAAGAAGCCCCGACGAGAGTGAGAGTTGAAGATCAGTGACATGGCGCCACTTCGCTCGAACATTTCAAACTACAAATCACATGATACAAACAAATACGTACAAATGTTGGACTTAAGGTTCAAACTACAAGTCACATGATACAAACAAATATGCACAAATGCTGGACTTGGATATTTTAGAATTTTATTGCACACTCATGGCATCAATGATCACACTATTCAGGTGTCGAGTTTCTCAATAGGCATAGTTTTATGACCCTTAGGTAGTACTCTATAACTTAGCAATCATTACACGTATGTTATGAATGATATTGATATCTAGCTCTAATTTGTAATAGTTTATCTGACTTAGAAGAGTTAGATGTATTGTAGGAAAAAACTCGTCTAACATTATCATCTTTAGCTACTTTCTTCATAAATAGCTGTGATTGTGCTAATGTTACGAATTTTTGTGAATTCTCCCTAATTTGCCTTGGGAGGGTTTGTAGCAGATAGCTCAGCGACGTATGAAGTCAACTAGTTATATTGGTATACCTGTAGCAGATAGCTACATGTGTTGTTAGCTAGGTAGATACTGAATACTATGAAGGTACTAACCTCAGCGACGTACGAAGTCAACTGAGGGTAGCAGCGGAGCGCGAGAGCAAACGATATTTGTAAGTACTAGGAAATGAACACAGTACCGAAGGTCCATGATGACGAGGATTGATATAACAACACTCCCCCTCAAGCCGAGCGCAGGCCGAGGGCGGAGGCAAATTGTTTGACCTTTAAGCTGGGGAGAGGCTTTGTAAGGGTATCAGCAGTCATAACGTCTGTAGGGCAATAAACTAAAAGAATCGAGCCTTTCTCAACAGAGAAACGAATGAAATGATACCTAATGTCGATGTGTTTTGTCTGGGCGTGAAACGCCCCGGACTTCGCGAGTGCAATGGCCGATTGGTTGTCACAATGGAGGGTGATAGGATGGGTTATCGGCCGGAATACTTCACTGATGAAGCGACGCAACCAAACTGCCTCTTTCACGGCGTGCGTAGCCGCGACATATTCAGCTTCAGTTGTCGACAAAGTAACTAACTCCTGCTTTTTGGAACTCCAGGACACCGCGCCGCCGTCCATGAGGAACGCGTAACCGGACACAGCGTGCCGGTGTTCCTGTGATGCGCCGTCAGCGTCAGTATAACCTTCAAGGCCTTGTTTCTTGGTGCTGAAGGTGAGTGCGAGGGCTTTGGTACCGATAAGGTAACGATAAATCTTCTTGATGGCCTCCCAGTGGTGCATGCCTGGGTTGGCACCAAACTGAGCGACCGTGGAGACTGCGAATGCGATGTCGGGGCGTGTGCCGACTGCGAGGTGCATGAGCGAGCCAACGGCTTCGCGATAGGGTACATTTTTCATCTGCGCGGACTCGGCTGGGGATTTCGGGGATTGTGAGTGTGAGAGTGGGAGATTAGGGTCCATGGGCACAGAACTGGGCTTCATGTCCACGAAGTTGTACTTTGTAAGGATGGCGTCAACATATGTTTCGTGTGAGAAGGAGATGGTACGCGCGACCGAGTCGTGCATTACCTTCATGCCGAGGAGCGAAGCGATGGGACCGAGATCCGTTAGTTTGTAGCGCAAGGCTACGTCCTGTTTGAACTCTGCGATGAGTTTGTCGTTGTTACCGGTCACTGTGCAGTCATCGACGTGTGACGCAAGGATTAGAATGTCCGCGCCAATGTGTTTATAGAAAACTCCCCAGTCAGACTCTGCGCGCGTCATCCCCAAACTCTTCATCAACCTACACAGCTCTTGATACCACTTCAACGCCCCCTGCTTTGACCCATAAAGTGCGACGCGCAACAGCGCGACAGGGCGCTTGAACTTCTTATCGACGTTTAAACCAGGTGGGAGCTCCATATAGATGATTTCGTCCTTGTCCAGCTTACCGTTGAGGAAGGCACTGTGGAAGTCGAAGACGTCTATATTCCAGTCATTTCGTGCGGCGATGGCGAGGATGGTACGGAGAGATGCGAGGCGTGCGACAGGTGCGTAAGTGTCATAATAGTCTATGTCGTATACCTGGGAATAACCTTTAGCCACTAGCCGGGCTTTGTACTTGTCGATTTCCCTGTCCGCATTCCGCTTGATCCGGAACACCCACTTGCACCCTACTATATTCGCACCTTCTGGCTTCTCGACGATGGACCAAGTCCGTGCGTCTTCTAGAGAGGTGAGTTCTTTATTAATGGCATCCTCCCACTTAGGCCAGTCAACTCTGTTGCAGGCTTCTTTCACCGTCGTTGGGTCGCTGCTCTCTATTGCCGCGACACCTGCCATCATGGCGAAGACTTCTTCGTCATCTTCGTCGATCTCTCCATTCTCCCCCACCAGTCCGAGCATGGCCGCCAAGTTTGAGACTTCTGGGGTGGGTAGCATCCCACGAGGTAAGTCGTTACTGCGTCCATCCGTGGTACCTGTGCCGTCGCGCAGGCTTTTAATATACGCTGATTCGACCCTTACCCATCCAGATCTACACGACAACGGCGCAGCTTCAAATTGTGGGCCTAGGTGGTCGATGGGAGGAGCTGGATTGGAGTTTGAGGGTTTTGGTTTATCGGTGAGTGTTGAACCGACATCATTGATTCGTACCGTGCAGTCTGCCGGTATCTCACTTCCTTCTATAGGCACTACCACCTCTGCTGTGTCAAATACGACACTTCTTTCGACGGCGACTCGTCGGGACTCAGGGAGATAGATGCGATGGCCATTGCTATCGTGGTCGAATCCCACCCACCTGCCGTCAACTGCTCGCATGTCGAGCTTGGATCCGTTCGGCGAATGAACCTTAACGCGGCTTCCCCACTCCGGTAAGTTATCAAGGTTTGGTTTCTTCTTGAATAACGCTTCGTAGGGCGTCATACCATTCAATGCCCGGGTGCCGGTTCTGTTCTTCAGCCAGGTTACATGCATGATGGCCTCGCCCCACAAGAACTTGGGCAATCCGCTCGCATGGAGAAGCGCGCGCGTGCGCTCAACAAGCGTACGGTTCTGATGTTCGGCTAGGCCGTTATGCTCCGGAGTGTCGTGTACGGTAAGTTTTCTTTCAGTGCCTTTGCTTCGAAGGTGCCTTGTGAACTGATCTCCGGTATATTCTCCCCCTCGATCCGAGCGCAGCTTCATGACCTTAGCGTCAAACTGGGTGCTCGCCCAAGACTCGAATGTCTTGTAGGCGTCGAACGTTTTGTCCTTCATTCGAAGGAGATATAGGTGCGTGAATCGCGTATGGTCATCTGTGAATGACGCGAAATACTCTTTATGTCCAGGAGTTTGCACTGGGGAGGGTCCCCAAAGATCTGTGTGGACTTCGTCGCCAAATTTCTCGCGACGTGGAGGGTCACGAACTTTTCCGATGGCTTTGCGCATGGCCTTTGCATACTCGCACGAGTCGCATTTGTCCAAGGTGAGTTCTGAAGGATCCAGTGCAATCCCAGTAATGACACCATCTTTTAGCATGCGCTTGATGCTATCGGGAGCGACGTGGCCTAATCTGGCGTGAACATCGCGCATAGTGAGTGCTTCTTTTACGCTCGTTGCTCCGGCAAATGGTCTCTTTGGCCCTCTAATGCAGTATAGGCCCTTGTTTACTGGTATCTCCCCCATCATCCTCTTCTTCTCGTTGAAGATTTTGCACGAGTTCTCGCGGAACAATGCTGCGTACCCGGCGGATGCGAGACAGCTAATGGACACTAGCGTCAACCCCATGTGAGGTGAGTAGAGCACATCTCTCAGCAATATACGAGTCTTTGATTGGCTGTTTGGTAGGAATATCTCTATATTTCCCTTCCCAGTAGCTTGAAAGGTGTGTTTATCGGCCGTTGTGATCGGCTTTGGCGCGATGCTGACAAAGTCCTGAAATAGATCCTTATACGACGACATATGGCGCAAAGCGCCTGAGTCGAACAGTTCAATTCGAGTGTTCTGTTTTCCGCTCGGATCCGCAAGTGTGGCAAAGGTGAATGACGTTCTCTCATCGTCTGGGCTTGTTTCATTTACTAACCACACTCCTTCAGGTTCGTCTTCTTTGTCCTTTGCGCTGGCGGTGGTTTCTGGTCTTTTTCCTTTGGTGTCGGACCTGTCTTTGCCTTTTCCTCCGGCTGATCCTCCTCCCCCAGGTCCACAACGATCACGCTGCATGTGGCCATACTTGCCGCAGTTGTGGCAATTCCCCTTTATCCAGGCTATAGTGTCATTCTGATGCATCAGAACAAGCTAAGTGGCCTGTTTTCGTTATGCATCAACATTGCTTAGGATGTGATGCATCAGGTCCTATCCCAATAGGGAATGTGATGCATCACCTGTCCGGTACTACATTTGTCCATATTTAGCAGGGTGCCTTGCTTATATACTCGTATTCTAGCTTCTTATGATCCCCCTTTTTTGTCCGGCTACTCAGCGTTGGCTGTAGTAGACCTCTTACCATTGTGGTTGTCCTGCACAAGTGACAATATTTTGGGGTTGATAATAATAGATCCGGCACAGATGTGGGGTTGATAATAATAGATCCAGCACAGGTGATGATGTTTTGGGGGTTAATAATAGAACAATGACACAATTTTTAGAAAGTTTTCACTAAGTGTCAACCGGCCATTACTCAGTTGTGAACTTGATACCTTAAGTCAACGCTCCGTGCAACGATGGCGGATACCATTAAGCCACACACCTGTATGTGCTCGCAGACTATACAGTGCGGTAGTCAGTCTACTACAAGCTGAATTGAGAACTCCACACCAGGCGGAGTTTAAAATCACCTTTGCTCTTGACTTCTACGCGTCGACATCCACATTCTGGCAACATTGACCGGGACCGATGACTGTGCAACTACAAAGTGAGTGTCAGTTGAAGGTGATTGTTCCGGCTGATATTGTATATGTTGTACAGTAACTATCATGAACATATTGCTCTGATCCACAGTCATGCATACTCACGCTATGTAGTTGAAGTAGTATTGTGTGATCATACTGTTCTGATACGCTTCTCACAGTTTTCAATCATGCAACGTGCATACTATTGTTACTGGTAAGTGATTGTTTTCTTACACTAGTTGCAATATATGCTGATCATCTAACGTTGCCAAGGACTCACACTGGTGCGCACAGCACTTGACCTGCGGACAGATCCATTTGCTCACAGCCAATTATATACGGTGTTGTCCAGGGTGAGGACATGAAGGGATACACTGTGTTTGTTTGCAGACACAAAAGAAGAGCAGGACTGCGTGAATATCATATTTTCTTACTTGCTACTGTAAATATAATTTGTTGTCGGAGAGAAGACCGAACGCGTGTCCTTGTAAATATTAAATCTCGCGAGGTCAACCTCAGAACACGTGATCGCTGAACTTCCCAGACTCTGTCAGACTATCTGTTAAATTTGTGATGATCGCTTATATTTCAAAATTTCAGAGTTTGACATCACAACACGGTACAAGAAGAATATCTATGTTATTGTGGCAAACAATACAGTACGCACTGATACCAAAAATGCAGAGGCCAATTTCAAAACATTAACATCTAGGACCGCCGGACCCTTTTATTTGGACGCATTGCTGAGACACCAATGTCATTATCACGCTCTCGCGGATTGAAGGGGACATGTTTACGGACACGGAGACGTGGTGCTGCAGGAGGATCTGGCAGCATCACAGGAGCTGGGGATTGGTCATTATCTTGTCTTTGCATCCCACGCCGAGGATGAATCTCTGGTTGGCCAGCAGCTGATGTATCCTCTGAGTTGATGTTGACCTCTCTGTCTCTGTCGTTCACTGTCGATGGGACGGCAGGAAGAAAAATTTCCGGGCCAGCAGCAACCTCTCCTTCCTCATCATTCATGGGAGCCAGTGAGTCATTGATGTTGTCGAGTCCCCCACCTTGACTTGAAATAAGGTTCAATATTGCTCTTCCCGCAGCGTCGTAGGATGTAGGGTCAAAGGTGGGATTAGTGACAATAGCAGAGAAGGCATTGGGGTTGAAAGCGCCAAAATCTGCAGTGCCCATTATGATCGGGTCCAAAATGGGATCATGAGGCCATTTGTTGGCGAGTGGTAAGTCATAGTTTGGTTCATTGGTGCTGCCAAGATAAGCTGATGCATCGGCAGGTATGTAGGGCACTTGAAGAGGTGGAGGGTCAGCTGATGCATCAGTTGATGCAGGAAGGCCGGATGATGCATCAGTTGATGCAGGAAGGCCGGATGATGCATCAGTTGATGCATGAAGGCCGGATGATGCATCGGCTATGGTAAGCAAGTCAACCTCAGGTGTCATGCGATACATGTTCTCGAATGGTGAGTCTTCGTCTTCGTCATTGTCTGAGTCTGATGACGACTGTTCATCTTCGCCTTCATCATTTTCCAACTCCTCGGGTAGAGTAGACTCGAACGCTAATTAAAGACAAGGTAAGCCTATTGTCTGCATTCAATAAAATCAACCTTACTGAGAGCGTTTTTCACAAACGTTAGGAAGGCGCCTTGCACGGCATCGAAATCTTTGTATACATGATTGAATTGTGCACCGTTTTCAAGTTCACCAAGGTGATAGCTTTACTAATGGTAAGCACGGCTTCTTTTGTGATATCTCTAGATGTCATACTCACTTGAACACTGACGCTTCACCTGTCATGGGATCTCGACCTCCCATGAGAACACTAAACTTCCATCCACCCGTCATATGTCCAAGATATTTGAGCATGCGATCAAGCACTGGCCCGAGCTCTTGAATAGCCCTAACGGAGGATCAATCATGTTTCAGATTCGATATTGAAGGTACGTACTTGAGTTTTGTGTTCTCATCAATTTTAGGTCCCTTCCCTGATTTTAGACGCTGACGCGTTGAGGCAAATTTCGCTTTTGCCTTGCGATACTTCTTGTCGATTTTTGCTTTGATGGCCTCGCTTTCCTCTTCGTACATTTGCCGTGTGATCTCACGGCGTTTGTTCAGCTTTGGCCCCTTGTTGGTAATGTTCTCTATTTTGATCGCCTCGTCTGCCGCATGCTTGACTTTTTCTGTGTAGAACTCATGTGAGTATATATCCATCTTCTGGGGTGCGCGTGTTCCTTTGAGTTCAACGCCACCAGCTAACACAGTGTCGAATTTTAGGGTCCCTCTGCTACCTTTTGAGCGAGCTAGGCGCGCTGGATTTTTCTTCCATCGATACCAAGTGGTAATTTGCTGTTGCAATTAATTAGTACGTGTTTTGTCAAATTTCTACACATGCCTTACTGCCTTTCGCGTAGTAACTGCTTCTGCCAGAGCCTTCATCTCGTCCGGGCTGAGATCGTGTTCTTCTGACTTGTCCTTAAATAAGGCCTGACGCTCAGGCCACCTCACAAACCACTGAGCCCAGACACGGCTAAAAAAGTCCTCATACTGCTTGGACGCAGCATGCTCACGGAATTCCGGCAAGAAGCTAAGGAGAAATTCCTCCTGGTCCGGAGTCGCCCATTTCTTCCTCGGCATCTATCATAACCAAGGTCAGTAGTTGTTTCAAACACGAAAGAGCTTACAGCGCACTTTAACAGAGGGTAGGAGTAACAGCTGAGTCGGGGAGCACTTTCACGGGTGGGGACAACAGTTTTTCGTGCAAGGTGTTCCTGTTCCTCGCCTTCTCAATTCTTTTCAAGATATTTACTAATTTAACCACTTTAATAATCAAGACATGCATCCAATTTTTTTCTAGATCTAAGTCTATGATACGGCCCCTGCATCCCTCCTACTTTAAGCACGCGTCACACGGCCACCCTGTTTATCCCCTTTGTGACTTCTTGACAGGAAAATATGCCTTCAGCGTTAATTTCTCTTGGGCATTCATAAGTATGAAAGTTCGAATGCACTTTGTGCACCGTGAATATTTGCCCCTCCTCTTCAAAAATTAAATGACGTACCTGACGACGGCATTGAATAGCTTTGTCGATCAACTCCTGCTGTAAGGTGGATGGCAAATGATTTTCTGGGTAGTGTGTGGAACCTTCAGGCCAAATTGTGAACCATTCTGAGAAAAGAGTCGCCCAGAATGCCTCCTGCTCTTCTACTAACCCTGAGTGAACAATTTTGAAAGCAGGTATATATGTTTTGAGCATGTTGCGCTGGTCATGCGTGAGCGCTGCAGTCTGTGACACGGACATGGTGTGAGGAGGGGAGCACTACATCCAATATGATCCAACTTGTCTACCATGATTGTGAATCACTGAGTCTTCGCAAAGAGATCTGCGCCTGACAGCACTATAATCCATTCTGGATCTCTCACTAACAAAATAGAAGCACCTGATTGCTGGCGTGTGAGGGAGATTTACTGGATGGCTTGGTGCGGCCCGCACCAAGCCATCCAGTAAATCTCCCTCACACGCCAGCAATCAGGTGCTTCTATTTTGTATAGAACTCATAGTAAATCTCCCTGCACCGGCCAGTGTGTAAATCTCCCTTGCGCACCAACCAGCATTAAACTCACTATGGGCCGACCTCGATTATACAACTCACCTGAAGAAAAGGTGAGAGCTGCTCGTAAGTATAGACAGGCCTATAAAGACAGGTATATATCATTATGATGGCTAGCTACCTACTATGCTTATAATTTTGCTGTCTAGGAATACGAAATCTATAGACCAAAAACTGTTTGCAGTCATTGGTCACTCATCTCGCGAGTTCGTAGAAGGTCTATGTTGCACATTAACTCAGTGCGAGGAGTCCGAAGTGCCGAATGCACTCATAGATATCCTTGCGGTGCTTGATATCATCGAGGACCTAGAACAAGAGGCAAGCAAAGTTGGAAATGCAGTACTCACACGCGTGCGAGAGGTCAGGGTGTCATTACAAGACATAATTGCGTGGGTTAGGATTGATATGGATGCCTTGGACGAGGCATATGAGAAGGGGGAGATATATCATCAGTACGCCGACAGTATCAACCTGGTAAATGTATGCTCGTGATTCATTACCTATCTGATCCTCCATTTCCTACTGTCATGAACAACATTTTTAGTTTCCTTTTTGGTATTCCCTATTAGTTAGCACACACGCGCATTTCTCCTTTTTCTCTTCTTTCGTCTTGCGCTCGTCTGTTTTGATAGGTATAGCTCCAATGTTGTACCTACCGGTCTCGCTAACGTCGGCTGTTTTGATAGTCCGTTGTGGTTGTCGTTCCGCGTCTCGCCTCGGTCTTTCTCGTTCTGATACCTAGTATGTAGCACAGTAGCTTCTATCCGCGGCCTCAGGCTATTCTTTGATAGATCCACGATGTACGCATACACTTACACCAGAATACATGCCTCTGTGAAGGCCCCTCACCTGCACTTCTTTTCAACGTACGTCTCCCCAGCCCTCCCAGTCTGCACAATCATCATACTGCGTCCTCCCATGCATAAGACCGAAGAAGCCAAACTTGCAGCAGATCAAGAAAGATGCCGATGTCACTATGAAAAGTAAGTTCAGTTGTTATTGATCGTCTCCGACAGACAGCAGACTGACCAACTAGCGTAAAGACACAGAGACAGTATATTGAAAAGGCGACGAGAGCTTCGCCTCGCAGAGCCATCGCAGGAGATACAGGAGATTAAAAAAGAACTTGCCATAGCCTTGGGCTATGACGAAGACGAAACTGGTACTATATCTGAGCCGGAGACAGGTGAAGACGAGAATGATGCACTGTATGTCATGTTTTTATATATATAGATAGACTAGCATTAAAATATCTACAGAACAGATCTCCCGTCGTGCCTACTTGCTCTCAAAAGCATCAAGGACGAGATGCTGGTGCTGATCCAAGAACCCTGCACATTTACAGAGGGTCTTCTTCTTCGGTATGTCCAAAGCTTGCCAGATGATGTACTCGGCAAGGGCGACATCCTAATCATCCAAAATGCGAAAACCAAGGTTGAACGCTTACTCCGCCGTGCTACTCTCACGCAGGATCAAATAATATTTCTCTGTGGTATCTCGGTCGAGTCTTGTGCTACTGAATCAGTCTCCCGTTTTTTGAGCACTACGCTCGCTTATATAGACGATGTCCAGTATTTTTTGGATATTGAAGGACTTACTGAATTGACAGTTGCTCACTCAATGGGAGAGTTGATGTACCAGAAGGGTATCCGTCTCTAAGTGTTTACATTCACGCATTTCTTGACTACCAATTTCTTAACTTTTCATTACATTCATGTACAAATTTCCGTCTCCAAGTTGGTGACATTCACCATTACATTTATAATATGAGTACATACACCGGCAGTTGCCGTTTCGGCTGTATCTTCCTTGCCAACACTGGCCCGGGCACATACGACTTTTTTCAAACGTCTAGCAAGACTATGGCAACTGTTTTTCATAAGTTTAAGTTGCCGTTTCAGCTTTGCTTTACACAACCTTTTTTTAGTAAGTTTAATGCTATTACAGGTCCTCCGATTCTCTTCCTTGCCAACACTGGCCTGGGCACATACCACTTTTCTCAAATGTCGAGCAAGACTATGGTAACCTTTTTGGTAAGTTTAATGCTATTACAGGTCCTCCGATTCTCTGATGAACTAACAACGTCTGAATGTGATTGCAGGTATCTTCCTTGCCGACACTGGCACAGGACTTTTTCCAATGTCCAGCAAGACTGGTAACTTTTTTTGGTAAGTGTAATGCAATTACAGGACTACCCCGTTTCTCTAATGAATTAACATGCAGCTCCATTTCAACCTTCGAGCGTACTCAGCCCATTCTCACAATTTCTCCCCCAGACTCAGTACATATGCCACCTGCAACTGTACCATTTTTCATCGAGCGTGTCTTCACCTCGTCACCGTTGCAACAATGTATCTTCATCAATAGTGCACCCTCTACGGCAAGACCAGAGCTCACTGTCATCCGCCAGAATCATCCTTCATTCGAGAGTGTTGCGAGATCAATGGCAGACGAGTCTGTACTTCATGTTTACAAAAGTGTTTTCTATAACATTCCAGGTGCGTCATTTAACATAAACACCAAAATGCCACTCATTATAATTACAGCACAAGTCAAACCCTCCCAAAGCATCTTCTATGTCACTCGTGGAACTCACATCGGTGTCGTTGCAGGCTGGTGAGTTCAGATTCATTTCAAGTGATTTTCATATTTGATCATTTTTGTACTAGGGAGAATGCACTTAACTGTGTTATGGGTGTTCCTGGTGCTGCTTACTTCAAAGTCGATTCTATTGCGATTGGAGAGGAAAAGATTAGGGCTGCAATTGACGAGGGATGCGTTGAGATGGTGGAACCCTGGGTCACGTCTGATTACTGAATGAATGAATTTTTTTTGGGCTATCTACGCTTACAGTGTACACTATGTAACTGAGTAAGGGCTCCGTTGTTTTTTGAAGCGTCGCAAACTGTTTGTGTACCCTTATGCATACACGTGATTTGTTCACGTGCCCTCATACTGGTTGTAACTGGTCACTCAAACTCACTCCTTTGAAGAACGCTAGTGCCAGCTGAGGGCGAGGGCAAATGACCCACTACACTCCATCTATGTCTCGCCAGACTAACTCGCAGAGCCGTAAGCAAGTCCGACTGAACCCATACACCCCATCAGGCCAGATTTCCAAAGTTCCTATTCATAGCTTGGTCACATTTGCGTCACGTCGAGAAGGAAATATGAAGGTATCTGGAAGGGAAATAATTGGGATGCCCCGCCAACCTGAGAGTGAAGGAGAGGAATTCACATATGATTTCGGAGACATGGACATCTTTCTACCAGACGAGGATAACGACTCAATGACATCTACAAGGCGCAAGCGAACAGCCAGAGTATGCATTTCAAACCTTCAAACTTTTTTTACTCACCAAATGCAACATCAGGATAATCCCCTTCTCACCTGGATGAATGAGCGCGATTTTTTTCTCGCAGAATTGCTGTGGCATGATGGTCGTGGGGACCGCGACCATGATTCTGATCTATGTCCTGGATGTTCGACGTCGACCCCTCACCAACATCGATGTCAAGACTGTCTGGATGCACAACTGTATTGCTGCGCTTGTATTGTCAAGGACCATGCATGCTTGCCTACCCATACTATACAGGTTAGCTCATTTCACAATTGGATAGGACTAGCAGCTGATTGTTCCCAGGAATGGAACAGTGATTTTTTTCAGCGTGTTTCATTGAAGAACATGGGTCTTTGCATGCAGCTCGGTCATGCACTCGGCAACCAGTGTATCCTTCCACAAAGAGCATTCAACGACGACTTTGTCCTCATCGACACCAACGGCATTCATGAAATCGGCCTGGACTTCTGTGGCTGTGAGACCTCACAAACCCATACCCAGCAAATTCTGCGTGCGGGCTGGTTTCCATCAACTTCCATGGATCCACGAACAGCTGCAACATTCCGCGTTCTGCACCATTACCAAATTTTATTGTTTGAGTCAAAGGCCTCAGCCTACGAGTTTTACCATTCGCTGGTCCGTCTCACTGACAATACGGGTTTGAAAAAACGAAAAGTAAGTTTAAATTTTAACATGGCCAAAATGTACCATTCATTTTATTGTTTCAGGATCGTTATGAGTCTTTCATGCGCATGGTGCGTGAGTGGCGTCACCTGGTGATGTTGAAGCGCTCAGGACGTGGGCATGATTCGAGTGGTGTGATGGGCACTTCTGAGGGCCAGTGCGCAGTCCTGTGCCCTGCATGTCCGCAGCCTGGAAAGAATCTTCCGGACAACTGGCAAGACGCTCCAAAGGCTAAAAGGTGAGTCTGACATCTATCTAAAGTGCTCTGGAATGCTGATTACTTTCAGTTGGCTATACAGTCTCTTTCTGGCTATTGATGCCAACTTTCGCCTGAAAAGACGCGCTGTGTCATCTGACGAGACTGACCCCAGCCTTTTGCAAGGTTGGGCTTATTTTGTGGAGGAGAACTCATACAAGTCACACCTATCAGACAGGGCCGGAGAGACACAAGAGGTGCGTTTTGTTTGGCTGATCGTGTTAGTATATCTTCTGATGTTCCGACTTGCAGAAAAGCACCTGCTCCAGCCATAATGCTGTAAATATGGCAGAAACTAAACTATCTCAAGGACTTGCAGCCACAGGAGTAGGTACGGTCGATTGTGCACGCCATAATATGAAGCGTCCCAACGGAGTTGGTGACCTTCAAAAAGGAGAGAAGTGAGTTTTTGTCCTCGTTATCGCAATAATATTCTAATGAATACAATCAGATATATGAACATGGATTACCTATTCTTTTCGACCCTACGACACTCGATGCTAGACGCCTTCAACGTGTCATATGATATCGCTTGTCAATGGCACAAGCACCTTTGGTCCCGCATGTCGTCATTGCCACCCTCACACCACTCGAATTATCTCAGCAAAATGGTTCGCTTTTTTGTCCCGAAATTCCACCTCCCCGCACACATCTCTAAGTGCCAAACCATTTTTTCGTTCAATTTCACTCGTTTTGTGGGGCGCACAGATGGGGAGGCACCAGAGAGAGGCTGGTCCAATATCAACCCCGTAGCCTCTTCCACGAAGGCTATGGGTCCGGGTTGTCGTCGAGACACGCTTGATGATCATTTTGGCGACTGGAACTGGAAGAAAGTGGTCGGACTTGGTGAGCTTCGTGATGCAGCATTACATGCATGAAAACTGACAGTTATTTTAGGATCATCTCTCCTATTCAAGATGAAAGAAGCGACTTCAGAAAAGGCTGGACACAGAGCCGCCTTTGAAGAGTTTGATAGTGTGATCGCTCCTGAAAACCGCATGGCATGGAAGGCTGAAATGGAGGCATGGGAGGAAAACCCGAATGATACTACGGTCAGCAACCCATTACAGCCCAAGAGCCTCGGTGCGTTCAATTTTCTTGTTCATTTGCATGTCTTACTTAAAGTATTTGTCCAGCAATCACACAAGCCAGTGCTCGTTTGGGTTTGGCACGGCTTGAGGCTGAGGAGCTTGAGCGTGGTGTCCATCTATTACTTCACCCCGACGTATCACCAAGCGTGTTTATCGGATCAGGGATTGATCTCGAAGAAGAACAGTAAGTTGTTAGTGTGTATGCCTTCTTCAATATACTAAACATCCTTGCAAGGCGACGCTTAAAGGCCATTGTCGACACCATGGGCATCCATGCTATGGACAGACAGAAGTTGACGATCCTGCGCACTAGGATGTCTCTTCGTCGAAAGCTTGAGGCTTGGAGGCAGACACAATATCTGTATGTCCCCTCGGTGCACACGCTTGTGGCTACATCTGCGACCAGCGACCCCGAGAATGCAGAACATATGAAGCTGTGGTTACCGTCTTCGTTAAACAGCAAGGCTTGCGATTCACGCCTACAAGATGTTGAGTGGGAACTACGTTTTGCGCAAGCTCACGATGCTTTGGAGGAACTTAGGCAGTGTCTCCGTATCCACTGTTCCCTCTTGACCTTCAAGAGAGAGTGGATTCGAGGTCAAGGAGCTAATACTCGTGCCCAAAATGCACTGGGGCGGATACACGACAGGCAGACGGCCTGTATTAAACGTTATAGGGCTGCATGGGGGGCACTCAAGTCTCTCGCGCTGATGCTGAATAAGGTAGATTGGCGTGGGCGTCTGCAGGACCTCTTGGACGATGATATCAAGCCACTTGTAGATCCATTTGGGACTCAGGGAGAGGGAAGGCGAAAGCTGACATGGATTTGGATGATGGACGGTGTGGACAGTCATGCGGATGGTGGCAATGCAGATGGTAAGTCTTTGGTTTAATTTTGAAAGGTTTATCTCATTGTGTACCAGGTGTTCGTATTGAGTGGTGTAAATCTCGTGCCAGAGCTCTTCGCTGGGCTGAGGAGGTGGAGCTTCTCCAGGAGGAGATGCGCCGTGTCCTCCAATTTCTCAAGTGGCAAGCAGACTGGTGGGATTCTCGTCGTGATACTGTCTCTTACAGTGAAGGCCTATGCGCATATGCGGCTCGCCAAGCCAACATCCGGCACTGCATGGCTGATCATTTTCGCCACCTATGGGCGCCATTCATTTCTCCTGATAGCTTAACGGACAGTCCAGCTTCTTCCTTACCTTTACCTGACCTAATGATGCCTGATATGGCGCTTCCCGAACTCGCAGATCTGCTATAGTGTACCTTGTATTGATCGTCAGTCATTAATGAAATCACCGGTTTCTTTAGCTATATTTTGGGCCAGGGCCCAGGGACAAGTTACTGCGACAGATTTGGCTGGGGGATAAGTTACCGACATTAGGCTGAGCCCTAGGGTACTTAAGACTAATAGTTAGCATGCTTTGATGCATCATTGATGTATCAAAAACATTGTAAATATCATAGTTGATGCACAACCTATTACTTGTACTGAGCAGACTTGATGCATCAAGGCTACTGGAACTGGTGCTTTATCTTACGCATATGCTGACCCGCATTTGCGTTATAGGCTGCGTCATCGCTCGAGGAGCCAGCCTTCTTTGATTTCGAGGCACGGCGGTCGTATTCGTCGACGATTGTCGACATCAAGACATCCGCGGTGAGCTTGATGCTCAATACTTTTGCTGACGCTGTCAGCACAGATAAATGTGGGTCATAGGACGCTGGGAGCGAGCTCATAATCATGGCCGCGAAACTTTCGTCCGTGGGCGCGTGGCCCAGCGACGATAGCTGTTCCTTTGCGGTGCGCATTTTATCAAAGTGCTCGCGAACGTTACCCTTTTCAGGGCACTTCAAGTCTTGTCGCTTGCGCAGTAGCTCGACGGAGACTACGCGCGAGCGTTGCTCGAATAGACTCGAAAGGTGCGTGAAGATGTCTTTTGCGGTATCTAGATTTTTGATTTGGATGAATAGGGAATCGGGAATCGTTCCCGCGATTTGCTGCTTCATGATGGCTTGGCCGGTGCGCCATTCTTTAAACTCTGTTTTATATGTACTAACTTCTTTCACTTCATCCGGAGTAGCAGGTACCCACGACGCTCCTCTGTTAGGCAGTGTCTTGGGGTCACCTCAGGCAACACATTTCGGACCCTATAAAGGGTCTTACAGACCCAGTTACTATGTTGTGGGAAACTAATCTGCGAGACCCTTCCTCCCTCCATCTAATAATAGCTTGCTCGTAATTTTAGCTCCAGCACCTCCCACGCACCTACAGCGCCTCCCGCACGTCGTTTGGTAGGTTCACCCCATACCTACAGCCCCTCCTGCACTTCCGTTTCGTAGGTTCCGGATTCATGGGATGTTATGGTAGGTTTATGTTTGTCTATCTATGTAGTATTAACGTTGTTTGCATAGTCTTTCTGTAATGCAAGTTGACTCGTTATCTTCACCATGACACTAACTAACTCGCTCAACACTCGTAAGGCGCAGCTCGTATCATCCGGCCTTGGTCAACATTTTGTAAGCCCACGGAAAACCCGAGACAAGAGAAAAACGCAAACTCTGGTTGAGTTCCCTGGTGCTGAGCTCAGACGACGACGGCTACTTAATCAAATGCAACGGCTTATGAATCCCACATCCTCACCAACAGGTCATCCTCCTACTGCGCCTGGTAGTCCCTCTGTGGAAGCAGAAGTCAACAATATGCTGGACGACTTGGATTTCGTGGATGTCGGCAGCGTTGAAGTTGAAATGTCGAAGGAGTCGTCATCTGACATGCCTTCAAACTCGGAGATCCTTCCACAGAAACGGCGCATTCTTCCCGATAAGTCGGCAGAAGCGCTCTATGGCAACTGGAGAAAGGTTATACCAACACTTGTCGACCCACAACTGAAGTATTACGCTCGAACTCTCGGCCAAGCGTTGGAAAAAACGCATGATGTGATCTCAGCGTGCGGCACTCACTCATGCGTTCAGAAAACAACAAACATGTTATGTTTATTCTTTGATAGTAAGTTCCTATCCATTTAGCGTATCACACGAGGTCGCAAGCACTTAATCAATTGTCAGGATTCGTAACAATACATGTGCTGAGCTGTGAGTGCTCGAGCCTACCACAGGTTCTCCTACATCATGGATTGTTCCCTACTGCACCCTCGCAACCCCGCATGGCAGTGTCAGTCGAACTACTGTCATTCTATCGCGCACTTTTCGAGCGTTCGTGCGATGCCATCAATGCCCTTGCATCCGCACTCAGGACCCACTATTCACGCCGAGGGTTTCAAGTCACAGACTCACGGGTAAGACATGCCCATTTAATATTTAATGCTACTAATACTAGAATCTAGGGTGACATCGTACACGAACCCTTCCGTCGTGGACTCGGCCATGCAGTACAGTGGTATGACGTACTGCAGGTCGAAATCGAACGGCAAGCTGATGCAGCCCTTCAAAAAAGCCGCGACCTTGTGGCCACCCGTTTTCAATGACCCGAACTACCCAGACCTGACGGCTTACAATATGGCCGATGTGCACCACTCCTGGTGCAGCGCTGTCCAGCGTGCTTTGGTGGTGGACTGTTTGGGAGGCCCGTCCACCAAGGTGGAGACATACACGTCGCTACTGATGGTAATTTTCACCATCGTCACAGACGTTCTGCAGGCGACTGCCCCCGTTTTTATGAACCCACTTATTTTCTCCCTAAGCAGTTTGTCGATGCTGTTGGCCTCCGGATTGATGTGCAACGTAAGCGGCCTGTGAAGGCACATGCTCCCATAGTTCCTGACGAAGCTATTGACTTATGTGAGAATGCGTACGAAGCTGCCGACGGGAAGAAGCAAAAAGCTGCCATGGACAGCTTCGACGATACCGGTATAATGGCCCTGATCTGCCGTCACGACATACCTCTTTTTTTTGCCAACATCGATTCCCCTGGGGAGCAACAGAAATACTCTGTTGCGTTGATTGAACACTTATTTTCATTGCTCCCCCCTCAAGCTACAGTTGTAACACTCTATGATGTAGGCTGTGTTCTCGCGCGCTCCATTGCAAAGGTGAGTATGTATTATCAAATTAATCACTCGCTAACTATCCCTAGTTCGATATTCTACCCGAAGACGTTACATCCCGCCTGCGCTTTGCAACTACAGCCATGCATGCCTATGGCCATGAATGGGCGTGCCAACTCGAGCACAATCCGCGGATGTGTGTCGGCCTCGGGTTGTCTGATGGTGAGGGGACTGAGAGGTTGTGGTCACGCTTTGTTCGGTTGATAGGTGTCGAAAGGTCGTCATTGGTACGTCACATCGAATCATGCTCTGGACTATACTAATTACTTTGATTTATTAAGCGTCAGCGTCGTCTGTGGTTGATTGACCGCCAAGCGACAGCAATAGGAAGCGAAATGAAAGCTGACCTTGGCGAGTGGATCAAACACCGTCACAAGCGGGGCGTCAAGGACCAGGGATGTATGGCCCTTGATGTCATCAACCGCTGCGAAACGTCAGTGGAGGACCTACGAGCACAATGGACTGACCAACGACAATCCCAGCTCTCGATTCGTGCTTGTGAGTAAGCTAGTGACATGCGCTCAATGGGTACTGATTAAAAACGTCGTCAGATGCTCCTGCTCGTCTCCGAAAAGAGCTGGATACTGTCCTTTCCCTACAAGCTGACCTAGATGCTTCAGATCGAGCTTTGCAGACTACCAAAACTATGTTGGAGAAGGAGACGGCATCCGACGACACTCTCGATGTCCTCGAGAGCCTACAGAGGGGCCATGATTGGCTCATGGACAAGGTTGAAACACTTTTTTCTTCGCTTAACGTTCAAGACAGATTCCCGGAGCTGGATGGAGTCAATCTCGACTTCGTTCGTGTCCTTCTTATGGCACGCGATCTTAAAATGAATATTCGGGGGCGCTATCGCAAGTTTTTTCGAGTGGGATAAGCTCGACCGAGCGGTAGGCGGATCACACCAAACATTAGGTAAGTCTTCATGTCAGAACATTCGTCCATTCTAACTTTATTTTTTAGGAACTAAACTTCATCAACACACACGTAAGGCCATCGCAAAACGCCAACCTGCGCTCATGACGGCAATCAGAAAGTTTAATTCGTACTGTGAGCGCTTAGAGTTACTACACGATCCTACTTGGAACATCCCACTTCCCACTCCCCTTCCTACCAAACTTGCAGAGCTCCGTGGGGATCAGACTTTGATGCAAGATGTTTGGATCACGCCCTCAATTGGAGAAGTGCCTCGATGGCTGGAAGACTCGGACATCAGAGATGGCATCCGCGCCCTTCTCAAACGAGATCGCTGTCAGGAGGAGCAAACACGCTTAGTGATGGAGGCTGGTAATTTGTGCCGTTTCTTTCAGGAGGAGCTAACTGCGCTGGAGCTTTCGCTTCGATTGCCCGAGAGTACGTTTACTTCTCAATATTCACTTGACATTCTAATGATGAACTGGTTTAGATCAGCGCTTTCTTATGATATTGCAACAGAGGCACTCGAATTTCCTCCGACTCCGGACACGGTGGTCAAATCCGTTTGTGACTTCGATTCAGCTCACGAGCCTTGTAGAACAGGCCTCACACTGTGCTATTGCTCATTCGGGGGCTCCTCAAAACACCACCCCTCAATTTGCGAGTGTGACAATGCAGGCCCTTGCTGAGGACGAGCCTGCGTTACCTGAGGAGGATGATGTCGAGCCTGCGTTACCCGAGGAGGAAGATTTGGCTGAGGTCGAGCCTGAACAAGCTGCGCTTGCAGATATACTGGAGGGCGATATTGCAGGGGCAGAGATCGAAGAAGATCAGGATCTCGTAGCTAATGTTTGTGCTCAAGTGGTGTGGGATTCGCCTGAGGTACGTCAATGTCGGCAAAGTTGACAGCATGATATGTTAACAAGCTTGTAGGATCTTGTCGTTGATGATTTCTGCGCCCCTCCATCTCAATATCCACATGGTATTGCGTCTGGTCATGCGGCCACAAGAACAACAACATCAAGCTCGTCCTTTCCTCGTCAGATTTTTGAGCCGAGAGATATATCATTTCTTGCGTCTCCAACAGCATTACTAAATGACGTATGTATCAATGGATGCGCTATCCTTCTACAAATGGCCATCTCTAACCCTACAGTGGCTACCTTCTCAACTCACGATCTTCCTCGGATACGTTACAATGCCACTGACAACATGCTCTGGCGCAATTCATCCTGGACGCGTTATTGGGAGAAGGACGTCTGGGTGCTCCCAATTCATAGGGCATCGAACATCGGCCATTGGGTGCTTTGCGTCATCTACTTGTCTAGGAAAGAGCTTCATCTCTTCGATAGTCTTGCCGAACGCAAGCCATGGAAGCATGATGTGAAAGTAGGTTCATTTGACTTTGTTCAATAATGATTCTGATAATTGGTGAAGGATATCATGAAATTCATTTGTCGGCTTCTCATTGTAGCACGCTATCACAACAAGGAAGTACACATTGATCTCGATGGATGGGTCGCTCGGCCATTGACTGTGAGTTCATATCTATATTTGATGTCATCGCCCTCAAATTGACGCTTTTACACAGATCAAAGCTCTGCAAACCAATGGATATGATTGCGGTGTCTGGATATTAGCAAACATAATTGCTGTTCTACGCGGACGACAGATTACAGGACTTCGAGAGGATGAGATGAAAGACTTGCGATATTATTTACATACTCGTGTGCTTTCCTTACCAGTAGACTAGCGTGTACATGGATGTGCAGTAATTCTAAGTTTTTGAGTATCGAAGTCTGCCATCTTCTTGTTTGAAATTGCTCCCATTGACCTTGCTGCTAAGGACATATCTGAGTCATGGCGGGCTGCTACCATATTTGAACGCTGAACACACATCGCAGCATGTTATACAGGCTATCATAGACTGTATGATGCCAGTGAGCTCAATATGAATATGCAACATGGTAAATGTATTGACGACTAAGAACACTTGTGTTGTTTGATTGTCTTGCTGCGCTGCTACCATATTCGACCTTACTGCTCCTTACTACTACCGCTAACTTCGACTGCGCTCAGCTGTTGCATGCAACTCAGTAAGTGTCATTGCTATTGAACTCCTACTATTGTGAAGACTTCTCTCTGCCATCATTGAGCTGGCAGAAGACTAGTCCTACTAACACATCAAACAGGTTATCATTGACTCCGGAATATCCTAACATTCGGCATACATACCTTTCTCGCCGTGCCAACATCACTTGTATCCATCGCCAAACTGCCGCTCTCAGCATCCTTCTCACTGCATAAGAACCTCATTCCATGTCTAACCTCCCACCTGAACAAGCACAAGATGTCGTCTGTTAGTGGATTCACGCTGAGTGCAATGAGCGGACGGTCATCGGACAAAGTAACTGGTGAGTTTCATTACTATTCGTACTCTAAACTGCACAAAGCTAACTATGTACTACTGAATGTAATCCTACTCGTTGCAATAGGCTACAAGATCTCCGCCGTTTGGTGAAAGTTGATGGCGTGAGTCATTCTATACTGTCATGGAGGATTTGAGGCTAAAATATGTCTTGCAGCTCATGTTTTGACGTTAGTAGGAGATATATTCTCCATTCTATTGGCTAATGGACTCAACGGCAGCCTCTTCAGTAGGCCTTTAATCCTCCTGGACCTACTGAACTCCGTTCAGACTACCCTGAATGACTCTGCCGAAGAAAACCGGTCTGTCATTCGGCTTCTGTTACTGATTACATTCTAACTTGTTATGTAGAATGAAAACCCAAAAAAAATCTATAAGACTTGAGGCTGTGGCCATTTTTTTCCTCTGGCGTGCTCTTCTAGTACCTCTCTGATCTACTTTGGCTCCGTCAACGCACAACATCCCCTCTTGCATACATTTTGGTGCGTGGATGTCTTACATTTTGTTCCGTCACTAACAATACTTCAGAATGACTCAAACCCCGCACAACGAGGACGCAAATGTGTTCGGACGACAGTCTGCTCCCCCTTCAGGATATGACCATTCTTCTGCAGCATTTCCTCCCGGCAACGCTGCCTTTCCCCTGGCTGACAACAACTTCATTTTCCCGCAGTTTGGAGGAGGCTGTCGTTACGAGGATCCAGCGGTTGAGTTGACTCCGTCAAGACTAAGGAGTACTCTGAAAGCTACGGCGCGGGACACTGGAGTCATCAAAGGTGCCTCCGCTCGACGTAAGGGGGCCCAACAGCCATCCACAGAAAGTCAAGGCTCGAGCACATCCTTGGATGCTCCCCAGGATGACAGTGCCATGACGACCAATCCCATGTCCCTCACTGTTGCGCCCAGTGCTGGCAGCAGCCATCATCCCTCGCCGTTTACTGGTGAAGGGGGATCATTCACTCCCATGCTGAACACTGGCAACAGTCGTCACCCCTCACCATTTACAGGTGACATTTCCTCTCGTCAACCAGCTCCCACACCTATCCAGGATATGTTCTATGGTCCGACGAGGGATCAGCCTGCTTGGGCGGGACAACAGGGTTCTGACATGTTTGGCATGCTGGGCGCTGAGTCCTTCACGGACTTAATCGGCGACCAAGATCTAGATTCGGCAGCCTTCACTCAGGGCTTCTCTGGCCATGTCGCGCCATTTGAACTTCAGCGCCCATCACACGTGGCTCAAGCCTCACTCGCTCCACTACCCTCCACAAGCATCAACCCTCCTGCACCTGATGCACGCATCCCAACTCCAGGTTTGCGTCAAGCCTCACTCGCTCCACCACCCTCTACAAACATCATTCCACCTACGCCTGACACGCGCATCCCAACCCCAGGGCCAAGTCAGCGCCTAGACTTGAGCCATTACTCTCCCGCCACCATCTCCAGTGAGCGGTTTCCAGAAGAATCCCTTACTTCACACTCTGAGGAGCCGCCTGTTGTGGGCCGCAGGTCTGCCGAGACTAATGCCACACTTGATGCAGGCTTTGCGGCAGTTGATCAGGCGCTCCTCGAGTTATCCAGGACTACTGGAATGCCGATGCATCAAGTCATCAACCTTTTTATGAAGAGCCGTGGTCGCACTGCAAGTAGCATTAATTATTGGAACCTCTATTCCAATTACTTCAAGGACAACACCAAGCAGGAGCTCGGCCGACTCGGTCAGAATCTTACAGTTGGAGAGCGCACACCAAGTAGGTTCTACATATGGACTCATTGCGGTAAAATTATTGACCCTGAAACATAGGTGTAACTAGGCGAAAAGAATGCTATGCAAAATTCAAAGAGCAATTTCCCGACACATATCAAGATATTCTCGACACCCACGAGGAGCTCGCTTCACTTGGGGCACTGCCTCAAACAATTGGTCAGCGTGGACAGGCGTTTCAGAGGTTTCATAGAAGGGTCGCGAATATAGTAAGTGACTTCGCAAATGTTTTTGCCTCAAAGCTTACCTGCTGCAGTTGGATGTTGCGTCTTCGAAATTTGGCTTCGAATCAGCCACTGTCATGTGCGGCAAGATCATGAATCAAGATGCTTCTCTCGGTCATGTGCACACAACACCGGGGGTAACTGATGCAAGTTTAAATTATACGCGACTTCATGCACATATTGATGATCTGCCTTAGTTCTTTCTAACGCGATGCCGTGCGGACAATGCTACAATCATTGGCCATCTCAAGGCTCAAGTCTAGTGAGCTTCGAGTTTATTTTGAAGTGTGCGATGTCTTATCATACGTTATAGTAACACAGTGTCTTTATCTACTGTAGAGGATGCATTCGCGGAACCGGGAGATGACGACATTGTGTCGCTCAAGGACGCAGGTTCCAAGGACCCTGACTCTAAGGATATGGAGGACGATCAGGCTTCTCAGGCTTCAGACCTGCCGGAAGGACGAGAGGAAAAGGGACGAGAAGACAACATCAAATGGATTAAGAGAGAGATTACGAGACAAGTTGGTACGTTGCGTCATTGGTACTCTCATCATTCAGACTTATTGACTAGCGTACACTAGCCAAGTTCGGAGGCAAATTCGGCACCGACAGGACCTTTCCTTGGAAGCTCATGCCAAATGCACTGGCAGACGACAACGTGTGCATCAAGGGTTACCCTGCACACAAATGCCTCCTGCCAGGCGAGTCACGCGGGATTACCTCAAGTGCAAAGAGCAAGGGTGTCGCTGGTTTGACACAGAAGGAGGTCACCATCCTCGTCGAGGCTTTGAAAGCAAAGTCCATGTATGTCGAGAAAGTTGACGTTAAGCAACGAGGTATGTAATCGATTCATTTCTTCAGGATTTTGTTTTTCTGACGTTTCAATAGCATTAGTATTGACCTCTAAGCGGCCCGTAATTTTCGGTGAAGCTCCTCCATCGGACTACCCTCATGCACTCGCTCGATGTCTTTTCGTCGATGGAGTTATCGACTACAACGGTCCCGCTCGCATCAAGCCTAGTACAGCAACTACGAAAATCAAAAAATCTACTACTTCAGTAGGGAAATCTGGTATGCGTCTGGAGGTAGTACCTCCCCTACCTCCCCCATCACGCCCGTTTAAGGTTGTTGCCCGGCCACTACCTCGCGAGGTGATTGACGTTCGATCCACTTCCCCTGATTCTCAAGACGCCGACCAACACCAAGAGGACTCTGAGTCAGAGTACGAGGACGCATCTCACGGAAAGAGGAAGAAGAGGAAGTCGAGTGGTGAGCTGCGTGCATCAAAAAAGCGCACTTCACCTGTAGACGTTCTTCCCAAAGCAGGGAGGATGGGCGCGCAATCAAAGGAGACACCAGCGCAGTCACAATCACCGACAAAAGGAGGTCCTTTATCGCCATTGACAGTAGAGTCATCCGGCGATGATCAAGACCTCCTTGCGACTACTACTATGCGCCTTCGTGACGGCCCTTCTGAGCAACCTGCAAACACCAAAGGTATGACATCTTCTATTTATTTATTTCAGTAGGCTAACAATTGATTTTATAGCTCGTGTCAAAGCACGTCCGGTTGTGAAGGGCTCTCATTCGAAGACAAAGCCAATGACTCGATATGGCCGCGCCCTTCGTACCATATACTCTGACGGCGACTCTGACACTATCGACGACAGGATCGAACCCAAGGCCCAAAAACTCGCACCCAAGTCTCAAAAACTCTCTCCAAGGAGCGCAGACAACTCTGCCACGAGTTCTGCAGATGTGCCTGCAGATACTACTGAGTTGAACAGTGCACTCCTGCGGTCTCCACCAACCTCAGACACAGTTCAACGCGATGTTGCCAGCGATATTGGCCAAGTTCTGGGGCAAACGGACACGTCTTTGCCCACAGAGCTTCCTCAGGCTGTGCCTCATGGAGGAGCGGAAGGCGTGGGAGGAGCAGTGGTAGCAGGAGGTGGTGATGTAGGAGGTGGTGGTGATGTAGGAGGTGGTGGTGATGTAGGAGGTGGTGGTGATGTAGGAGGTGGTGGTGATGTAGGAGGAGGAGCGGTGGTAGCAGGAGGCGGTGATGTAGGAGGAGGAGGTAATGGATTGGTGAGCCAAGGTACCTTGGATGACGGTTTGCCCAGTCAAGCACCACTGGAGCCCCACAACCTCCCCATGAACACTGATCGCCAATCTGAGGAGTCCATGCGCCGTCGAGAGCATCTCCATCATGAAATCCGCGATCCTCGTGATGCCGACCGTCACGTATCTCACGAACCCGACCGTCATGTATCTCGTGAACCCGACCGTCACGCATCTCATGAACCCATCCGTCAAGATCTTCGGGATGATTTCTATCGTGATCGAAGGAATTATCCTTTCTATGGCTCTCGTGGGCCTCTTCCTCCTGACCCTCGTGGTCCTTTCCCTCCTGACCCTCGTGAACGCCTTAATCGAGAGGTACTTGATCCTCGTATGCCTGGTCGTGGTACTCATGACGCATCCTATCCAGTAAGCGATACACTCTGAATTTTGCATGATTAAATTAATGTCTTGGTAGATGCAGGATCATTACCAACGCCTCCATCCACATGATCTATACCCTGACCACCATCATACTCGCAATCCTACACGAGATGTGTCCCCAGTGGCAGAATCCAGTGCAGATTACAGCATGGAACCAGCGCGCAGTCGCTCGCAGGCATACGCCGACCATGACAGGTATAGCCCGGCAGTGGACTATGGATACACGCGTCGTGAATACGGATACCCTCCCCGTGGAGATTTCGACGATCGTAGCATGGGAATTCCTCCCCAGCACACCAGAGGTTACTATCCTGACCCCCACGCTCATGGGAGACGAGCAGGATATGGCACCGCGGACTCCAGGTGGGCCGGTCACAATTCACGCAGCCCATACTATGGACCAAGTCCCAACTCGAGCTCTCAGGCAGAGTACCCAGGTAAGGCGCCTCCTTCTGCTTGATTTTATGTATCTCCTTTAGCCTCCCAGTTCATCATTATGCTTTCTATTTTTTGTCCTCCAAGTTGTAGTTCGGTCTCGATGTGTTTCTTTTCTTGTTCTGCTGTTCTGCCGCTCTCGTCTGCACTGCCCTCGATGTTTTTCAGTTCTGGTACCTGACTCTTTTAATACATCCTAGTACTTCTGTATGTAGTTCAACATCTTGTCGACTTTTGACTTGCTGTTACCATCCATCCAATATATTGAGTGTGTTGCTCGAATCAATGTGTGAAATTTTCACAACTTCTACAAGCACAGGCGTCGAGCGGAACATTCGTTGAATAAAAAACGGAAAACATAAGTGAATATGGGACACTGGCAGTCCTCTAAAACATCGCAAATGTTCCCCCCAAGATCTCCTCGATATTCCTCTCAAACCTCCTCAATGACCCTCTCAAACCTCCTCGACGACCCTCTCAAACATCCCTGACGACCCTCTCAACCCTCTCCGATGACCCTCTCAGACCTCTCCAACAACGCTCTCAAACCTCCCCAACGATCCTCCCAAGCCTCGCAGACACTCCTCTGAGAACTCTGGTATTATTTGTTAGTTTATAAAGGAGAGGCTCACGCACCTTGGGAGGAAACTTCAGTAGAATCTGGAGGCAGTGGGTGGAGAAGCTTTGAGTAGGGACGTCTTACAGACTGGTTATTGCTCACCAAGGAACCCACTCTGAAAGACCGTGAGAACGTCGAAAAAGTGCTGCCAAGGGTGCTTGGGGTCTATAGGCTTCGTCTCGGTGCCATCCAAATGGCCGAGCAGCCCGCGAGCATCAATGGACCATTGAAGTCGCTCTTTGTACATCATCCAGTTCTCGCCGTCGGTGGCGAGCTTCGGGATGCGGAGGAAATGTTCTCCGAGTTTTCCGTTCGAGGTTGACATCCTTTGTGAGTCTTTTCTTCGCGCGCTTAATTTGAAATTTTCACTAATGATGCGCAGGGCTCATAACCTGTAGCAGATAGCTCAGCGACGTACGAAGTCAACTAGTTATATTGGTATACCTGTAGCAGATAGCTACATGTGTTGTTAGCTAGGTAGATACTGAATACTATGAAGGTACTAACCTCAGCGACGTACGAAGTCAACTGAGGGTAGCAGCGGAGCGCGAGAACAAACGATATTTGTAAGTACTAGGAAATGAACACGGTACCGAAGGTCCATGACGACGAGGATTGATATAACAACAGGGTTTTCCTGATGGAGTGCGCGAGGAGTTGTGAGGAAGGAGATATCTCGCTCAGTCGGACGCATGGTGCCGACTCTCCGGCAGGCTCCGAATCAGCACCTTACTTAGTGCACTGGGTGAGTCATGTGGTTGAGTCTTAGTTGTACAGCGACCTGCCCATAGTACTACTCACGATACCATCGCAATACAAGTCAAAGCAGCAATCGACCTTCCTTAGGCAAGGTCCCTTCAGTCCCGCACATGCACTGATAGGCATAGATGCTGTCAAAGCAACAGCAACGGCGAGGAGGGAGAAACGCATTTTTTGTACAAGGTGATATGTTTTTGAGGGGTTCTCGAATGATATCACCGATTATGGGGGGGAGCACTGCAGGACAGCGACCAGCTTTTATATCCTGTACATATGATTCTGATCGTTTTGGCAGAATTGATATTGCTGTCAAATAGCATAAATTTCGGCAGAACCTGCAGGAGCGTGTTCAATCGATTACGCCCATCGAATCATAACCTGCATGCAGGCATCAACAAGTCTCTTCTTTGTAACAACAGAGCGCTCCGTCGAATCACCGGTCTCTCACCCCAATCTCCGACTTGTGGTTTCATCATTCGAACCCGGAAGTATGCTATATGTGAGGATAAGGCTATGCATCTTCAATGCGGGCTCCGGAGTCGAGACCAGTCTGTAGTGCTACATGGTTACCGTCGACTATTAATCGCCGAAACTTTCGTTCGCGCGCTGCATAGAGTGCCATACCCCACTTGACGATGCAGACGGTCATGGACCTCCTGCTACACACCATTTCAGAGACTCAGAAAAGCCTGGCATGGCCACTTGGAAGGATGTATTTTTCCATAGTGCATGAACGTATTTTTTGAATGTGTTAGAAGCTGACGAGCGAGGATGCCTTTCTGTAAGCAAAGGTACGAGGGCCTTGAGTTGTAATAACTTCAAATGATTGGTGCCTTTCGAGACAAAATCAAGGCGCGCGAAAGTTTCGAGTACTTGCTGGAACTGTATCATGGAAAGCGTGTTTGTAAAGTACGTTTGAAGGTTGTAGAAAGCATTAAAAGCAAATATGGACACGGGCAATGCAGAATTGATGTTCAAACTCATGATTTGAGTTGGCCATAACATATAGATGCAGCAAAACAGCTATGGGTGACGACGAGCATGAACATCAACTTCTCAACTTTGTCGCTGCGCTGGCAGGGCCACTGCAGGTTCAAATGATGAAGCGATGAGTGAGAGATTAAGATGAGAACCGGTGGCGAGCGTTCTGTCATGACAAAGAAGAGAATTGTCGATGCTCGCAGGCAGGTTATAGCCGCATACAATGGTCGAATACGCTGCAGGTTCTTCCGAAATTTGTGCTATATGACAGCAATAACAGTTCTGCCAAAACGATCAGAATCGTGCCGATTAATTTATGCGTGATATAATAGCTGGCCGTTGTCCAATGATATTCCTCCATCTTTCAGCGATATCCCCCTCAGAATATGCCATATCACATCGTACGAATTCTCCCTCCTGGCTGTTGTTGTTGCTTTGGCAGTATTCATGGTTGTCAGTGCACGTTCGACCCTGTATCAACCTTGCACAACAGACTACGAGTCTACGATTGCTGCGCTGGCTTTTGGTGTAGCAGTGGTTTCCTGAGTGTGAGCAGGTTGCTGTACAACTCAACCACATGACTCACCTGCGTGCCGTGGGATGGAATTTTGGTCTGCTTAACAAAAGGGATTTAAGAAAAATCGGGTCAGCAGCCCGAGCAGCAGTGAGTTATGCATGATGTTTCTACTTTCGCTTTGGCATCATGGTTAACGGTGCAATATAGGCCTAGTTCAGAGCCAATCAATTGTTTTTGAACAAATGTTGTGATAGGGTGGTCTGGTGCAGGTCCCCAGGAACGCCAAGGGTCCTGGCGTAATGGCACAAGTCCTGGATCGTAGTCGGTAGTCCTGCGCATGTACTAGTAGTCGGCTCGATAGATAGAGCCGCAGCCTCCCGCCAGTGAGGTTTGACCTTAGATTTCATTGCAGTCTTTGCCCGCTCCAATGTTCATACTACTCGAGCAATCATGTTGATGTTTAAACTTATCTGAAAATGATCGATCATGCCTACTAGTCTTGCTCGTCGTCCGCTAAGCTTGAGCTTGAGAGGCCGTCAAAACGAGCGAGCATTGCTGTAGATAGTTAACGGCAGGTTGAATTTGTTCGTCTAACATTGGACTCAAGGGTAGCTCATGTGTCCCTCTCTTGATGAGCCAACGAGACGCCGATCGTGATTCGTGACAGACATGTTGTTTTCTGGTATGCAGTAAAAGCCTCAAGGTCATGGAATTAAGTCGTGAGCCTTGGTGAGAAGAAAAGGCCGTGAATGATTAAAAACAAAAACAACATCACTGACTGCCGTAACTCTTACCACAGCGTGTTGTACGAGTATGCACATGCCGTTCGTGAAGCAGATACGGTGGTGAAGGCACTCACAGATGGGACGTCCGCATGCTGTATTCTGGAAGGTCCTTGTAGAGGGTCGAGTGTCGATCCGGGTCTGTACGAAAGCGTGGTTCTTGTAGCCGGCGGGTCTGGCGTCACATTCACTCTTGGTCTGCTGGACGACATCGTTGGCAGGTGTGTCAAACTAGGCCGCAGTCAGGGGGAACGAACGAGGAGAATCGAGTTCACCAGAAGCCGTACCTCATATCCCTAACTCCATCGTCACACTCTTGCGTCTGCCTATTCAGAGTCTTCTCAAGGACTTCATCAGTCTTCCGTCATCGTTTGCAAAGGAAGATTCGATCGAAATTCAATGTGATGAAAGCCAGAAAATGGTGGGCTTGGGTGCGGAGGTCGCGGTCTGGGCTAGTGGCTCAGAGAGCTTGACGGGAGATGCGCAGAATGCAGTCGCGAGATCGGGTTTGACAATGGGTGTGGACGTGGGCGGGATTGCTCTACATACAGAGCTGTTTACTTTATAACGTTGAGGTAGATATCATCTTGTACTGACGTTTTTCAAGAGCTTACATTTCGGTTCGCGGTTATCAACCTGACGGGTTTTCCGATCCTTGACTCGCTGGCGACGCTTCATGTATTTTGCTATAGCTTGTTGCGTTATATCATAATCATCATAATCTTGGGGTGAGTACAATAATATTAGGGGCTGATGATACCTTACAACCCGACCCTGTTTGTGAATGGACTGCGTTATGCCTACTCCATTGCAAAAGTTCGTGGCTGGTTAGATGTTGTCTTGACATATTAAGCCAACCTACTTTCTCCCAAGCATTATGCGTATCATTCCTGGTGCCAAATGCCCAACTTTCTCATAAAGAGCTGGAGTGCCCTCTCATCCGCTTCGAATATGACAGCTTCTTTCCACTCCTCGTCAGATTCATCATCAAAACGAAATTGACTCAGCCCAAAATCGATGAGTACCACTCGTCTAGGGTGACTGTGCTAGATACAATGTTGTCTGGGCGCATATCGGCATGGATGACACCGAAAGACGCGAGGGTGCTCACGGCCTTTACGAGCTCCTGGTATGCTGAACTAGGGACTGAATGGGGATCTTGAATGGTTGCGAGATTCTCGCCTGGGATGTACTCCATGAAAAGCGCTCTGGGAGATATGGCACGACCTTCGCCATGGCCCGAGATGACCCGACCCGAACCATAGAGCTGTGGGATGGGAGAACCCTGAAGGTGTCCAAGGCATCTGTAGGCTTCAATTTCACGTGCAAATGAAGCCTCGTACTCGCGATAGTATATTTCTTCCCACAACGAGCCATCCAAGAACTCTCTCTCCCATCGAGGGATCCTGAAGTCATCGCCCGTTGCGAATGCACGACGGTCAGCTGCGGCCTTTTCATTAGCAGCGGACCAGTGGATGGGAGATCGTCTTGGGAATGGGTTTTTGCGCTCGTAGTTGAGACGTGGATCAAATATTTTAGCTATTAGTGGATTAGGGAGGCCGGCTCTGACAGGGGCATCCTCGATTTCGACGCATAAAACCTGGCATTTTGTGAAAGGGGTAAATGCCTTGTGGATGACAGCAGCACATATGAATGAGGATGTCTCGTCGCTAAAAGGAGTTACCTGCAGCTGGAGGCGACCTCCTTGTGTGTAAGGCTCTAACATCGTCGCTCCGAAACGTTTGGGTTGAACTTTGAGAGGAAATGGCGGAGTTTGAACGTTACCTTACGATCATCGATGTGAGTGCTTGGAAGGAACCGACACCTCGAACCGACACCTCGCTCATTTTTGAGGCAGTTCTATGTACATTTAAGAATCCGACTTGGTGGAAATATAGTTTGAAACTCTTGCAAGACTCTCGTGAGTTGCCGTTTTGGTTAGCACGAAATTTAGTTCGTAAATACTTGGTTTTCGGACAATCGCGTATCACGTGATTGACTTTCACCTGTCACATGACTCTAGTTTCTGAAGTCTCAAAGTTGACATGACACGCTAAGCTTTCTCTATCTTCTACTTCTTCGTAAGCTCTAGATGCTGCCTGTAACTGTGGAAGAGAGCAAGGCCCAGCGCCTTCAGAGACAGCAGGCACGATTTAGGGATCGTGGAGGGTCAGCACACAGTACCTACTACCTACATGTACTAAACTCACCCCAATCGCCCTCTGCAGTGCATTTGTTCCCTCGGAAAAGAATGTCCTCAAAGATATCCTGTTGGCCCGCACCGTTTCTGGAGAGTCCCCTTCAAAAGTGGCCATTAAGTCACCCTATCGCCACCGAAGCCG
The DNA here is from genome assembly GCA_016647685.1 of Suillus tomentosus. NCBI lineage: Eukaryota > Fungi > Basidiomycota > Agaricomycetes > Boletales > Suillaceae > Suillus > Suillus tomentosus. The sequence goes on from JABBWJ010000049.1 coordinate 89,931, forward strand.
TAGCACATCTCCATCAAAGGCCAAACGCAAGAAGACGGCCAGTAAAGCCCAAGGGAGTCCTATCAATGACAAGGTTTCACGCTCAAAAGTCATTACGGAGGCGCCAGCGGGTCTGGTCAGTAGAAACGCTGCGGCAGGTGCGTATTACTACTTCACGCGCAACGTCATCGATCGATCATTGTGCAGGTCCCTCTACTGAGTCCGGAGGCAAAATCTCGAAGGTGAAGACAAAGAAGAAAGCAGGTCCTACTACGCGCAAGGTTAAAGACAAGGTCAAAGCTGCTGACGGTCAGTTTCTCTTCCATTCTGTTCAGATTATTTCCCATACCACTTGTCAGGCAACGATGTCTCAGAAGCAGAAACAACCAAAGTCAAACCTGCTTCTAACCGCCGAGGACGGCCGCCGAAAACCAAATCTCAAGCTAATGATTATGGCACGTTCATCATCATTATCTTTTTGCATATGTAGACGATCATTCACCCAGATATCCACGCTGATCCTGAATCATCAAACCGCAAGACGCGGATGTCAAAGGAAAAGCCACCCGACATACCTAAAGTCAAAACTAAGGCAGAGGCGCCTCGATCAGACGACGAAGGCACCCTGGTAGAAGCTCCTCGACCAAAGACACACTCTAAAAAGAAGCCTGTCGTCGTCACAATCGAACCCGACGATGAGGATACGCCCATTCCTGACAACAAACCTGCAGCCGCTGAGCCTTGGGCGGTTCCGAAGTCTACTCACAAACGGCCTTCTGCCAAAGATGCTCCACTCAATCGGGCACAAGCCAAACAACGCACGGAAATTCGCAAGGAGCACTCGGATGAAGGTAACATCTTTATACATGTATGAAACACTGCAAACATCATCTCAACACCTTCATTTAACAGCAGAGCTGATATATGCTTCTCGGGTACCGAAATGTTCAAAGCGGACGGAGGTCGACGAGGAGTCTCCAAATTTGGTGAAAACCAAAGTTTATGGATCTCTGACCGTTAATATCCCCACGAAGAAGTCGACCACTAACCCCAAGCGCAGTGCTCCTGATGACGATGTTAGTGGAGATGTGAAACAGCCTCTCAAGAAGCCGAAAGTGTCCAAATCCCAAAGCGCTAAATCTTCGCTTTTATCTAACTCCGTTGCGGTATCGAAATCTGATCCCGAAGACACTGCTGTCAAGAAACCTCATTCGGCTATGAAACAAGACACAAAGAAGAAGGCGCACCCACAGGAATCAGATGACGAAGATCACATGCCTAAGAAACCTGTTTCAAAGAAGGCAAGATTTGATGAAGAACCGAAGCCAGGGTACGTCCTATTGCAAAAACTGGCTGAGCGCTCCCATAATCTGCGACTTCAGCGTGCATATTTCCTCCGAGAAACACAAAGAGAACGCCCTTTCATCGAGAAAGCCGAGGACGGGGAAGGTCGGTTTTATTTATATAACTAGTGTCCTAATCTTTTCTCACAAGCCGATTTATAGCCCAATTCCAAGTCAAAATCCAGAGGTCCGCCAAAGGATGTCCTAGACCGCATCAAGGCAAGCGCTACGTTGCATCGAGTCGACGATAGCGAACCGGACCCGCTTGACTGCCTGTCATGACCATGTTGAATATTGTTCGCTCGCGAAGAAATTTGCGCCATGTATCAATCATATACGTACACTTACCAACACACTAGCCAACCGATATGTAGTATCTTCAGCAATGTTGTCAATAATATTTGCTTTGTCACATCTATCACCGTTGATACACCGGACAATCACTGCTCGGTATACCCTCTTGCAAAGTGTGTAGGCGCCGGGGTGCAGGTCACACTTTGAAACCGGGAGGTGGGCTGAAACAGTTGGGTGTTTTCTGATCGGTCTGAAAACTTCAGGCAGCAAAATGGCCGCAACTGGCAGGTGCATTATCCACCCATCACTGACGTGTAAATCTACGCAATCGATGCTTCGAAAGGAGAAGGCGGTACTGAAGATCATTCTCATCTATGTTCTATACAGTGCCAGATGCAGCGGGAAGAACAGCATCCTCGTCACGACCTAATGTGGTATATAGCATGAGTGGGATCGAATGAAAGGAAAAGGAGTGAAACTCACCCTCATAGAACTTCTGCAGGAATGTCCGGTGTGGCCGTTGGTTATTTTGGAGTAGAATCCCATATATATGGTCCGGTTGCTTCCAACAGTTCAACGTCTCCTGCAATTCCTGCTGGCCCTTGAGCAGTAACACCTCGATGGCGCGCTGGTCTGTTACATGGCGGTTCTGCTCAAACTTCTGGCGAATTGATTGGCGCAAGTAGGTTGGAGTGACGTTCAACGCATAGATTGTACAAATCTCAGGAGCCTTGAAGATCGTTCGGTTAATGTCGGGTAGGAAGCTAGCTCAGTCGGTGACGAACGTACAGCACGGACCCATGCCCTGTATAGGTCAATAACTCGAAGGCGCGCTTCTGCGCGGCTACTTGAGATGCGCGTCATCTGCGCGAGTCGGGAGGGTATTGTGGTCATGGTCGGCCTGAACTAGTAACTAACAGCGTCGTTGTTGCAAAGCGGCCCAGCGGGTGGAGCTGCTGACATAAGCTTTTCCTTAGTTCATTTGAGTATTGTTATCTATCTTATCCGCCTGAAAGCGATTCTTCTGATCTCTTGACTCCTCACAACATCACACCCAAGAGAATAAGATGGTCAGAGGCTCAGGTAACAGTCAATTCTGACTGGATTAGAGATTCGTTTCTTGAATCCTTATCGAACAGGTAAATTTAAGACCAAGCGTGGCGGAGGGAGGAATTTCAGGTGCAATTCGCCCACCGTTGTCATCCCATCGTCAACGCTGAATAGCGTTGTTTAACTTAGCAAACACCTCGAAATAGACGAGAACGGAACTGCTGTGTCGCTTGATAAACGATGGTGAGTTTTTCATGGGAGATAATTATGGAATTCGGTTCAATAGTTTGTCCTGATCAGGGCTCCTCGTGATCAAGAGGGCGAGACCGACTCAGACGAAGAGAACAAATTAGAGGAAGAGGAGGAGGAAGAAGAGGAGGAAGAAGAGGAAGAAGAAGGGGCCAGCGGCAGTGTCGCACAGCCTGAGCTAAGTCGTGCCGAGCGAAAGGCGCTCAAGAAGAAACAAGCGGACCAGAAACAACAAGCGGAAGGAGAGAGTGACACAGATGCAGATCTAATAAATCCCAACCATGTCGAGAAGAAGATGAATATATCTGATCTTGGCGCACCTCGAGAGCTAACTCGTAGAGAAAGGTGAGTATCTACGTCCCGGAAATAATGTCACTGACTGTCTATTTCCCAGGGAGGCGAAGGAGAAACAAGAAGCCAAGGATCGCTACTGGAAGGTCAGTTTGAGCAACATATCATGTCTTCATTCAGCTTACTCCTTCGACTGTAGCTACATGTTGCTGGAAAGACCGACGAAGCAAAGTCAGATCTCGCTCGCCTTAGAAAGATCAAAGAGGAACGGGAGGCTGCTCAAGCCAAGAGGAAGGCTGAAGCCGAAGGTTCGCTGCGATGTCTACCCAAGTCATTCATAATGATACTCACTATCCCGCAGCAAAGGCCGCAGAGATAGAGGCCAAGCGTAAGGCAGCCGAGAAGAAGCGTACTTGATTTGCTCACGCTCCAATCGTGATAAGACACTGATAATTAGTCTGTGTACTGCTTGCGTGGCATTTTGTAACTCTGTAATTATCCTGTGAATGCGCTCAATAACCAGAGGGAATTTGCACAGTGCACGCTGTGGAAGTTACCTGGGCGACACTCATCCAGCCACCAAGGCCGAAGAAGCATGGAGCACGCAGGATAGTGAAGAAGTATATGGGCTATATACTGCGCGATCCGCTATTCCCTCGCATTTCAAATGACTCTTACGAGCGATGTACCACCACGCACGCTTGCGCTCGTGCTTTGCGTTATTTCTGGTATCAGTCTCACGGGAGTGGCCGTGACGCTTTTTATGCCACTTCTTCCGCAAGACAGAGATAGGTTCGTTCGTGTTGCGAGAATGATCTCAAGAGGGTGTCTTGTTGTACTGATAATCGCGATGCCGATCGTGAATCTTGTCCTTATTTTGTTATGGAGGCCTGTGGATAGATATGGGTTATGGATGTTCCGTGGTCAACGACAGTTGCCATCGCTGGGGATTCGGCAGCAAGGCAATATCGCACTGCGAGTCTTGCAGCTTGGACAATCGTTGCATCTTCAAGGGTTATTGTTACGTTAATCATTATTGTAAGTCTCGTATTCAATTTTCTATGGTGTTTCTGATTGACGAGCGTTTTTTTCATGCAGCTGTTGTACCTTTACTTCCTGAGAGCGTATTCCGAAGCGAGGCATCCTTCGAGATATACAAGAAAGACGTACTACTACCCGCCATTAATGGCCTCGAAGGGTGTTGTAACCTCACCTGTGTCCACTGTGGACTCAACGGAATCATCGGTCACATTCTCGGTAAACCAGATGCCCAACTCATGAAAGAAGCTCTTACAGCAGGCCTCGATGATGAATTACAAGCGCTTGATGATCCAGAGATGGTGCGTCCCATCACGTCCTATTGTCGAACGGTGATTATACTCCCATGGATTGATTGATGTTCGATCTAAACAAATGGTATGACACAGACCTAACGAAACTAGGGATATGGCAACCTCCCCTTCTTCCCAAGTTAACCTCCAACCAAACATAAGCCTCCCCACCTCAGATGACATTTCAGGAGAATATTGTTAGGTGAGTGCGATCCCAATCGCACCTTTCTTTCTTTCCGCTCCCGCATTGAATGTTGTATTGACGAGTGGGGAGTGAGAGGAAGTTGAGTGGGGAGACATCCTCAGGGTCTTTTGCTCCGCTCCCGTATTAAATTATTCATGTTCATTGTTGATGTTATGATGCAGCTAGAATTTTATATACATTCGTCACGAGTTGCAACGGCAAGTCTTGAACTGCAGAAATGAATAGGTAGCGTACATTGCAAACAGAGGTGACGAGTTGTATGGTATCAATATCGTACCTAAAAGACGGCTCGAAATACATCAGAGAGAGTAGGTAAAGCATATCAAGGTCGTCGAGAGATGGAAAAGCATGCGACTTGTGAAGGATGAGGAGATTTAATGATGACCGTCTGTATATTCAGGAGAGAGACAACCGAGAAAAAGCCAGAAGCGAGTCCAAAGTCCAGCCTGTCTTATCGTTGCATCTGGGCGTGAGGTCGTTGAGGTCGTGGCCATGCCAGTAGCATCGCCAACGGGAGCTGTGGAGGATGAACCAGAAATCGCAGCCTGTTGTTGCGAAGATGACTGGGTGGCATTGGGCTTTGGAGGCTGTGAGCTACTTGCGGTAGTAGGGATCTTTGGAGGAAATAGGTTTTTCCGTTTCTCCCTCGCGCAAGCATTTCTCTACGTGAAATTAGGTGGTGTAGGACGATCAAGGAAGAGAAGGAACATACGCGTTTGCCCTTCGCATACGGGACCTCAACAATTGCGGGATTGGGTCCTTGAAACTCTATGCCCTCACCTCTTTGTCTGCGCTGTTTCAAAATGTTTCGAGTCCAGTCGAGAGGAGAGGACAGTGGTGTCGCACGAGCGCCGGAGGGACTGCGGTTGCGGTGGAATAAACGGCCGAGAAGTCTGCTGCCAGGTGACACTGAAGAGGCGGCACGCCTTCGTGCAGAGGACTGAGAACATGCCAGAGGTTAGGAAAATAAAATAAAATTGATAGTGAATCGTGTTGACATACATGGGAACGATTTGGTGGGCTTCCGTCGAAAAAACCCTGGGGTATCCGATTAGCAGGCGGACGTCGTTGGACCGGAGGTGGTGCAGCACTAGCCTAGAGTGTGTATAGTGAGAACAACAAGATCTTTTGATGAAAGTGTCGCGTACATGGAGTGCCAACTTGTTGGCCTGGCAGAGCGCGTTCAGTTGTGAAAATATACAATGAGGTATGCATATCAACTCACCTTTGGATCCGAAAGAAGGTCATCGAGGCCGGCCTCTGTAACAATCGCAGCAACATCCCATTTGCACGCGTTTTTGTTGCCGCAACCAGTGGCTAGTAGCTTTCCATCTTCCGAAAACGATATGGACTCAATCCAGTCATATTGTGCGTACCGGAGGGGCGGACCGAAGGGTTGTCCATTGTCGAGGTTCCACAATAGCGCTGTGCCGTCTAATGATGCGCTTGCGAGGATGCGGTCATTAGGTGATATTGCAATAGCAAAGACCAAGTCAGTGTGCGCTTCCAGTAAAGCGGTTTGCTTCCATGTTTTGGTATTCCATGTCCTAATCGAGTTATCGGATGACCCGGAGATAAGAGTTTTTCCGTCCTTGGTCCAAGCCAGGCAAGACACTATGGATGTATGTCCTTTGAGAGTTGCGACAAGCTCGCCTGTCTTTGTGTTCCAGATTTTGATGGAGCACTCGATGGCTCCTGGGAGGGCTCTAATAGTCCGGGGCCCATCATGTCCACCAGTCGCAATCATGGACATGTCTGGTGAATAGACCACTGCCCACACAACGGTGTGCCCAGTCTCGATTGGCTCCAGGATTATCTCTCCGCTTTCGACGTCCCATTGCCTTGCGGTCCCATCGCTAGATCCGCTTAACACTCTCCGACCATCCAGGTTCCAGCAGACAGACCACACCGGCTCTGTATGCCCCATCCATCTAGCGGTGACTTTGCATGTGTCGATGTCCCACAACCTCACTCCGCCGTCCTCACTCCCGCTAACCACTCTCTTCCCGTCCGGAGACAACGCTATACAGTACACCTCACTTTCTCCGTCTCTCCAGTCCTCACCTATTTGTTTCCCGCTCTTCAAGTTCCATACCCGCAGCGAGCCGTCATCTGAACAAGTGATGATTCGCTGTCCGCCTGGCAGGTGTATGACGCCTCGCACGCATTTAGTGTGTCCTTTGAATTCCTGGTGGGGTTTTATTGCTAATGTCTCTTTCGTTTTAGTGGTGGATGAAGCCATACTCTTGAATTTCAACTACGGAGTGACATGCTGTATCCTTGTGTTCGCTTCACAGCTTATACACAGCATATATAGGCTGTGCACCTAAAGCGCCTAAGCGTCATATGATCGCATTCCAGTAAGCTTCAGTCTATGATTAGCTAGTTCTCAACAGCTATGGAAGGTGAGAGGCCCTTCGCTGCCAAGCATTCTCATGGGTTATCAATGTCAGCTGCTGTCGAACGCGACGATGAATTTACATCGCAGTGGCTCGCGTTGCCTATATGCTAGCAACATCTAATCGGCACTGAATTCTCTGAAACTCACTGGTGCTTCAAGTTAGAGTCGTCCTCTACCTCCAATAAGGACGTACATCAGATAAGCAACATCCTACGAACAAACAGCTAAGGGATATTCCCTACCACGCACTTCATTCTTCTCTTCTAGCTGTACGATATTCCTCCCGGTGATTGAGACAAGGTACTCGAAACCGCGATTCCGAACAGACAGGTTCTGTTTCGCGCGTCGAGAATTGGGTATGAGTAACGGTAGTACCTGATTATTACCCTTAGGCTTGACTTCGTTTTCGTCGTTCGAGGTCTTCCGTTTCACGCTGGAGACGATGTCGGGTGTCCATTTGCCCTGGATAGCAATCGAGATTTAGCGATGGGGTTGATTTGACTGTGAGGAACGAGCATCTAATTGGTGCTAATGCTGTGTTCCGGAGCACCGCGCTGTTATTCGAGTCTCGTGTTCTGACGGAATTGATGCCATAGGTATCTGACAAGGTCTTAAAGCTTGGACGACGTGGAAGTCTTCAGGTCATCGCAAGGAGACGGCGCTGGTGTCACGCGCACTGTTGTCGAGTCCTCGGAGCCTGGAAGCCTACTGCAACACATGGAGAGCCTTAGTTCGTTCTCGCAATACCATCATTGCACCTTACAGTTTGTAGTTCCTGACGACAAAGTCATATTTTGTTTGTTCTCATCATGGAATTTTCCAGGTGATCTAACGTGCAGCTCAGTGAAGTTGTGCCGCATATCAACGTTGCAACAGTGGAATCACTGATCACCATATAGATTAGCACATGTATGGCAACATGTATTCACTAGCTTAATACAATACATCCGTTGAAAGTTTTTGAACATATGCCCTCGTCATGAAATGACGCTAACAGTCTGTTGAGGTAAGGAGAATTTATAGAGGAGACAAAACGAAGACAACGCACTTTGTAAGATCATCAAGGGTCATCCTGGCTGCCCGCTGTTCTGAGTAACTCAATAACCTGGGGGCTTGCAAAATATAAAATATAATGACGACTCAGCCCTGGTTTGCCTCGACCTGGGCGGCACTCTGAGTGGGACTCTAGTTAGCAGTGTATTATGAGCTGGACTTGGAAAAGGAAGACAGCCGTACCCTCTTTGTGATCATGAAAAAAAGCCTTCGAAACATGTCAATGAGGCCGATGACATTCTGTATGGGGACTGCAAGTCAAACACCTTCGATTAGCATCTGGCGTGAGGGTGACGTATCAGTGTTGATAGCAATGGAAAACAAAAACGATGAAAGTGCCGGATGCCTTTGAATAGCACTTGGCGCTGGCGCGACAATCCCTTTCGCGACAGATAGGTCATTTAGAAAACCAACCTATACAAGACAGCGCCACAGTGCAAGGACGCTCGCGTAGATCCCGTACCCGTCAGGTCCGTCATGCAGGCCATGGTGCGCAAATTGTGAGCATGACAAGGAGAGTTGAAGGCGGGCTAAGCGATGGGTGGAATAAGAGGTAGAAGAAGATGGGAGGCAGGGATATGATACGGAGGCTGTCACAAGGCATGCAAGTCTCAAAACTTTGGGTTAATACCGACATCTACTAGTCTTTGCAGTAGAATTCACATGGAACGTCACCGTCCGTATAGACAGGTTGGGTGGGATGTTTCTAGCAGTCACGACCTTCGACCTAGGCGGCGCTAGGCCTGTGCATAAACGACAGTTCGAAATGCATTAGAGGAAGTGGGTAAAACACATCAATGAGAGTCCATAGAGAGATGTAAAGACATGCGACTTGTGAAGAATGAGAAGATCTAATGATTGCCGTCCGTATATTCAGGAGAAATACAACCAATGAAGAGCCAGAAGCGAGTCCAGAGTCCAACGTCTCTTATCGTTGCGTGAGGGCGTGATGTTGTTGTTGGAATTGTAGCTGCGGTATCATCACCCGCAGCAGGCGTGGTGGACAACGAAGAGTCAGCTGTCTGTGGTTGCGAAGATGGGTTAGCGATGTTGGGCTTGGGAGGCTGTGAGCTTCCTGCAGTAGAGATCTTCGAGTGTGATGGTTTCGTTTTTTGTTTCGCAAATGCAACCTCCCTCGCTGAAGCATTTCTCTATGTGATATTAGATGAAGTTGTCAGTGAACATCCGAGAGAGAGAGAGAGAGAGAGAGAGAGAGAGAACATACACGTTTGCCCTTCGCATACGGAACTTCAATAGCAGGGCTGCGCCCTTGCAACTCGGTAACTTCACCGCTTCGCCCACGCTGTTTCACAAGGCGTCGAGCCCAGTCGAGAGGGGAGGATGGTGACGTTGCATGAGCACCAGAGGGGCTGCGGTTGCGGTGGAATAAACGACCAAGAAATGTGCTGCCTGGCCGTTCTGAGGAGTACTGAGGATATCAAGGTCAGAAAAACAAAATTAAATTGATAGTGATGATATACATGGGAGGGATCTGGTGGGACTCCATCAAAGAAGCCTTGGGGTATCTGATGAGTAGGCGGACGTCGTTGCACTGGAGGTCGTGTAGCACTACCCTAGAGCATATATAGTGAGGACAACAAGATCTTTTGATGAAGGTGTCACGTACATGGAGTACAGACTTGTTGACCAGAGCGTATTCAGTCGTGAGAATATACAATGGGCATATCGACTCACCTTTGAATCTGAAAGTAGGTCATCGAGGCCAGCTTCTTTGACAATCCCAACAACATCCCATGTGTACGCGTTTGCGTTACTACAGCCAGTAGCTAGTAGTTTTCCATCCGCGGAAAATGACACGCAATACACAATATTTGCATGCTGTAGGGGTGAGCTGATGAGTTGTCCATTGTCGAGATTCCACAATAGTACTGTCTGGTCCCACGATGCACTTGCAAGGATGCGGTCATTAGGTGATATTGCAATGGCCCAGACCATGTAGGTGTGTGCTTTCAGTTCTGCGGTTTGCTTCCATGTTTTTGTATTCCATGTCCTAATCGAGTTATCATCTGACCCAGAGATAAGAGTTTTTCCGTCCTTGGTCCAAGCCAGGCAAGACACTCCCCATGTATGTCCTTTGAGAGTTGCGACAAGCTCGCCTTTCTTTGTGTCCCAGATTTTGATGGAGCACTCGATGGGTTCTTGAATTGGTCCTTCAGCTTCAGTCCGGGGCCCATCAAATCCACCAGTCGCAATCATGGACATGTCTGGTGAATAGACCGCTGTCCACACAGCAGCGTCCCCAGTCTTGATTGGCTCGAGAATTGTCTCTCCGCTTTCCATGTCCCATTGCCTTGCAGTCCCATCGCCAGATCCGCTTAACACTCTCCGACCATCCAGGTTCCAGCAGACAGACCACACCGGCTCTGTATGCCCCATCCATCTAGCAGTGACTTTGGATGTGTCGATGTCCCACAACCTCACTCCGCCGTCCTCACTCCCGCTAACCACTTTCTTCCCGTCCGGAGACAACGCCATACAGTACACTTCACTTTCTCCGTCTCTCCAGTCCTCACCTATCTGTTTCCCGCTCTTCAAGTTCCATACCCGCAGCGAGCCGTCTTCTGAACAAGTGATGATTCGCTGTCCACCTGTCAGGTGTATGACGCCTCGCACCGCTTTGGTGTGTCCTTCGAATTCCTGGTTGGGTTTCATTGCTAATGTCTCTTTCGGTCTAGCAGTCAGTGAAGCCATACTCCAGAATTTCAACTACAGAGTGCAGCGCCATCTCAGCTTTCATCTGTTAGATTTCACAATTATCACTTACGATGAGGTCTCTAAGCAGCGATGGGCAGGCAGCAGGGAATGATGGCTTTGGTGGAAAGTCACAGTTGAATTCACTGCTGGTACGTTGTTATACATGCTGTATCCTCGTGTTCGCTTCACAGCTTATACACAGCATAGGCTGTGTACCAATAGCGCCTAAGTATCATATGATCACATTTAGTAAAGCATCATTGATAATCGCGATGTCAATCGAAAATCTTGTCCTTATTTCGGTATTGAGGCCTGTGGATACATCGATGTGGGTGGAATATGGATGTTTCGTGGTCAACGACAGTTGCCCTCGCTGGGGATTCGACAACAATGCAATATCGCACTGCGAGTCTTGCAGCTTGGACAATCGTTGCATCTTTGAGGGTTATTGCTACGTTAATCATTATCGTGAGTCTTGTATTCAAGTTTCTATGCAGTGTGTCTGATTGACGAGCGTTTTTTCATGCAGCTGTTGTACCTTTACTTCCTGAGAGCGTATTCCGAAGCGAGGCATCCTTCGAGTCATACCAGAGATACATACTACTACCCGCCATTAATGGCCTCGAAGGGTGTTCACCTGTGTCCACTATGGATTCAACGGAATCATCGATCGCATTCTCGGTAAACCAGATGCCAAACTCATGACTCTTACAATATGCCTCGATGATGAACTACAAGCGCTTGATGATCCAGAGATGGTGCGTTCCATCACGTCCTATTGTCGAACGGTGATTATACTCCCATGGATTGATTGGTATTCGATCTAACAAATGGTATGCCACAAACCTAACGAAACTAGGGATATGGCCCTCCCCTTCTTCCCAAGTGAACCTCCAACTGAACATAAGCCTCCCCACCTCAGAAAATGCACCACCCCCAGTCCACGCAAATTCACATGCTTCGATGCTCTCTGGCGTCTGTCTCTACTTCTCCTCTAACGCTCGCTACGATTCAGGAGGAGGGAGAGCAAGTGGGGTCATTGCTCGATGTGTTGATATCAGCCTTGATTGAACCTGTCCCATTCGGTGTTGATATAAAGATGACAGTTTCAGGAGAATATTGTTAGGTGAGTGCGATCCCAATCGCACCTTTCCTTCTTTCCGCTCCCGTATTGAATTTTGGATTGACGAGTGGGGAGTGAGAGGAGTTGAGTGGGGCTGTGAGGTCACAGTGCGATGCGTGCGGCAGGTGCGATACAGCTCGGGGTTGTACGTGAGGTGGAATGAAATGGCATTATTTTATTTTGTTTCAATAGCATTGTACTGCACTGACGTTAATGAATTCTGATATCAGATGATCGTTCGTTAGTGATAACGCCACTTGAGTTTTTATCTAGCCCAACGGGTCACGAAGTAACTTAGTAAGTGCTCTGATCTGCATCATGATATTCTCAATTCCTGAATCCATCTTCATCTTCGGTATCCGGTTTCGATGACTGATATCAAGCTACTTGTGATTCGGACGATAACAAACCTCGATTAGCGATGCTTTGGTAGGTACCGGCATCCATTGAGCCTGACTTGCTAGGGAGACATCCTTGTCTTTTGCTCTGCTCCCATATCAAGTCGTTCGTGTTCATTGTTGACGCTATGTTGCAGCTAGAATTTTATATACATTCGTCACGAGTTGCAACGGCAAGTCTTGAGCTGCAGAAATGAATAGGTAGCGTACATTGCAGACAGAGGTGACGAGTTGTATGGTATCAATATCGTACCTAAAAGACGGCTCGAAATACATCAGAGAGAGTAGGTAAAGCATATCAAGGTCGTCGAGAGATGGAAAAGCATGCGACTTGTGAAGGATGAGGAGATTTAATGATGACCGTCTGTATATTCAGGAGAGAGACAACCGAGAAAAAGCCAGAAACGAGTCCAAAGTCCAGCCTGTTTTATCGTTGCATCTGGGCGTGAGGTCGTTGAGATCGTGGCTATGCCAGTAGCATCGCCAACGGGAGGTGTGGAAGATGAACCAGAGATCGCAGCCTGTTGTTGCGAAGATGACTGAGTGACATTGGGCTTTGGAGGCCGTGAGCTACTTGCGGTAGTAGGGATCTTTGGAGTAAATAGGTTTTTCCGTTTCTCCCTCGCACAAGCATTTCTCTACGTGAAATTAAGTGGTGTAGGACGATCAAGGAAGAGAAGGAACATACACGTGTTCCCGGCGCACATGGGACCTCGACAACTGCGGGATCGGGTCCTTGAAACGCAATGCCTTCACCTCTTTGTCTGCGCTGTTTCAAAATATTTCGAGTCCAATCGAGAGGAGAGGACAGTGGTGTAGCCCGAGCACTGGAGGGGCTGCGGTTGCGGTGGAATAAACGGCCGAGAAGTTTGCTGCCAGGTGATACTGAGGAGGCGGCACTCCTTCGTGCAGAGGACTGAGAACATGCCAGAGGTCAGGAAAATAAAATAAAATAGATAGTGAATCGTGTTGACATACATGGGAACGATTTGGTGGGCTTCCGTCGAAAAAACCTTGGGGTATCCGATAAGCAGGCGGACGTCGTTGGGCCGGAGGTGGTGCAGCACTAGCCTAGAGCGTATATAGTGAGAACAACAAGATCTTTTGATGAAAGTGTCGCGTACATGGACTGCCAACTTGTTGGCCTGGCAGAGCGCCTTCAGTTGTGAAAATATACAATGAGGTATGCATATCAACTCACCTTTGGCTCCGAAAGAAGGTCGTCGAGGCCGGCTTCTTTAACAATCGCAGCAACATCCCATGTGTACGCGTTTTTGTCGAAGCAGCCAGTGGCTAGTAGCTTTCCATCTTGCGAAAACGATAAGGAGTCAACCGAGCTTGCGTGCTGAATGGGCGGGCCAATGGGTTGTCCATTGTCGAGATTCCACAATAGCACTGTCTGGTTGTACCATGCATTTGCGAGGATGCGGTCATTAGGTGATATTGCAATAGCAAAGACCAAGTCAGTGTCCGCTTCCAGTAATGCGGTTTGCTTCCATGTTTTGGTATTCCATGTCCTAATCGAGTTATCGTCTGACCCGGAGATAAGAGTTTTTCCGTCCTTGGTCCAAGTAAGGCAACCCACTATGTCTGTATGTCCTTTGAGAGTTGCGACAAGCTCGCCTGTCTTTGTATCCCAGATTTTGATCGAGGACTCGGTGGGTTCTCTAGTCCGGGGCCCATCATGTCCACCAGTCGCAATCATGGACATGTCTGGTGAATAGACCACTGCCCACACAACGGTGTGCCCAGTCTCGATTGGCTCGAGGATTAATCGATTATCTCTTCGCTTTCGACGTCCCATTGCCTTGCGGTCCCATCGCCAGATCCGCTTAACACTCTTCGACCATCTCGACTCCAGCAGACGGATAGCACTAATCCTGTATGCCCCATCCATTTAGCGATGACTTTGCATGTGTCGATGTCCCACAACCTCACTCCGCCGTCCTCACTCCCGCTAACCACTTTCTTCCCGTCCGGAGACAACGCTATACAGTTCACTCCACCTTCTCCGTCTCTCCAGTCTTCTCCTATCTGTTTCCCGCTCTTCAAGTTCCATATCCGCAGCGAGCCGTCATCTGAACAAGTGATGATCCGCTGTCCGCCTGGCAGGTGTATGACGCCTCGCACCGGTTCGGTGTGTCCTTTGAATTCCTGGTGGGGTTTTATTGCTAATGTCTCTTTCGTTTTAGTGGTGGATGAAGCCATACTCCAGAATTTCAACTACGGAGTGCAGCACCATCTCAGCTTTCATCGATCAAATTTCAAGACCATCACTTACAAGGAGGTCTCTAAGCAGCGATGGGCAGGCAGCAGGGAATGGTAGGTTTGGTCAAGTTAGAACTAAATCCACTTGCTTCCTGGTACGTTGTTTTACATGCTGTATCCTTGTGTTCGCTTCACAGCTTATACACAGCATAGGCTGTGCACCTATAGCGCCTAAGGCCCTAAGCGTCATATGATCGCTGCCATTAAGCTTCAGTCCATGATTGGCTGGTTCTCAACAACTATGGAAGGCGAGAGGTCGTTAGCTGCCAAGCATTCTCATGGGTTCTCATTGTCAGCTGCTGTCGAACGCGACGATGAATTTACATCGCAGTGGCTTGCGTTGCCTATATGCTAGCAACATATAATCGGCACTGAATTCTCTCAAACTCACTGGTGCTTCAAGTTAGAGTCGTCCTCTACCTCCAATAAGGACGTACATCAGATCAGCAACATCCTACCAACAAACAGTTAGGGAACATTCCCTACCACGCACTTCACTCTTCTCTCCTAGCTGTATGATATTCCTTCTGGCGATTGAGACAAAGTACTCGAAACCGCGATTCCGAACAGACAGGTTCCGTTTCGTGCATCGAGAATTGGATATGAGTAACGTGGTGAGTTTTTCATGGGAGATAATCATGGAATTTCGTTCGATAGTCTGTCCTGATCGAGATGGCGAACCGACTCAGACGAAACGAACAAATCGGAGAAGAGGTGGAAGAGGAGGATGATGGAGAAGAAGAAGGGGCCAGCAGCAGTGTCGCACAGCCTGAACTAAGTCGCGCTGAGCGAAGGGCGCTCAAGAAGAAACAAGCGAGGGACAGAGCGATATAGATATGCAGATCTAAAAACCTCAACCATGTCGAGAAGAAGACGAATATATCTGATCTTGGCGCACCTCGAGAGCTAACCCATAGAGAAAGGTCGGTGTTTACGCCTCAGGAGTGTCACTGATCGTCTATTTCTCGGGGAGGCGAAGGAGAAACGAGAAGCCAAGGGTCGCTTACTGAAAGGTCAGTTTGAATTGTCGAAGTAATATATCATGTTCTGTCTTTTAGCTCACTCCGCCGACTATACTTACATGTCGCTGGAAAGACCGATGTAGGCAAGTCTGATCTTGCTCGCCTTAGATATCAAAGAGGAACGAGAGGCTGCTGAAGCTAAGAGAAAGACTGAAGCTGAAAGTTCGCTGCAATGCCCATACAAGCCATTTACAACGATACTCACTATCCCGCGGCAGAGATAGAGGCCAAGCGCAAGGCAGCCGAGAAAAAACGTACTTGATTCTGATATATCAATCGTTATCAAGACTCTGTAATGCATAGTCACTGTAGTCGTATGGAGCTACGTTTCCGCCTCGTCGATCGCCCATCCAGCCAACATAGTTGTAAGACCGCAAGGAATGTAGAAGATGCAAGATAAAATCGCGAGGGAAGTGACCAAGGGACTGCGGGCAGGCATTGAGTGCACTTCTGGGAACTTCGGGGCACCGCGACGGTTAGGGCTTTCCTCCATGGCTGCAAATAACCTGTCAAGCATCTTGTGAACGTCCTCTAATGGCAAGTGTCTTAATGTTAGATCCCCGCAACGTTCGAAAAAAAGCACGAGTTACCTTCCCGTGGGTCTGAGCCATGATACTGTAGTTTTCTGTTCTTTGAGAAATGCTCGCTTCTGGCAAACTTGAAATCTCTGTGCTCTCGCACACAAGTCCGTACAGTTTCTTCAAAAATATGAGCATTTATGACGCGCCCATCGTGCGATGCAACATACCGTCATTAGATAGTGCCAAGAGAGCTGCTGCACCGCCAACAACACGGTAAGACCGATCATGTACCAACAATTTCAATATTTGCGAGATTTCTTCCAAGATGACCGATCGAAACTCTTGCGAGACAAAGGTTCTTTCCGAAAAAGAATCCGATATCCCGAAAAGAGTGTGAAGTGCCATTGCAGCATTGCTTTGTGAGGCCCACTTCTGGTGGTCCAAGGTCGCCACTATGGCGCGGAATATGGGAATCTTAGCTTCTTTAATCAACACTTTCCCATCGGCTTGATTTTTCTTAGCATATATTATTATGCAGGAAAACGCGTGCTCACGATAGTCGGACACGATGTTCAGGAAATCAAATGCTGCATGATTCAGCGCTGTATCACCTCTTTTAAACATAGTACAAAGGGCCGCCGTTGTGTGGGCTTTGAGGACAGCTGCCCTCAGTTCATCTATACAAGTGTTGAGGTCTCGAGAGGGGAAACGCAGCAGCGCACAAGCTTACCGTTGCTCATGAGGCGTCCGAGCACCTCTTTACCAGGTTCATTTTCGACCGTTGCATTAAAAAATCCTTGCTTGACAGCGCTGATGATATAGTCAGGCGCGGATAGCTTAATTATAGCTGTTCTGATGTTGTCTGAATTGCATTGAGGAAAATTCGATCATGACGTCAGGTGAAAAACTGACCGTAGTCCAGGATGCGAGAGAATGCATAAGCTGCAAACAAAGACTTCTTCTGGTGTTTTAAATGATTGACCAACGTAACAACGACATCTTCCTCGATTGCCTTGTGATATCGTATGCGTGCTAAAAAAAATGCTGAGCAGCAGAAGATATGTTATCGTATTATCAAGAAACTCACAATGCGGGAGAATCGACAACATCGCGAGAATAGCTCCGCTACTTGTTTCGTGATTTCGACTTTTCATCAGCGACACCATGTTCTTGACATGTCCATTTTCAATCAAGTCACCCTGAACGTCAACTGGAGGTCCGCTACTCAGGCGCTGTATGAGTGTAAGTGCATATGCCGCACCATAGTTCGCAAGTTGGCCAAGGATTTGGATGGCAGGATCCTCAATATCAGTCAAGCGGTGTTCCAACATGTCGACCAAAAGTGCCAGAAACCCGCGTTCTGGGCGGAGTAATTGCTTACGGAATTCCTCTGTATCTTGCAATCAGCGCATCGATTGAGTGACAGTGACATGAGAAGCCTACCATGCGTTGAATATGCACATATAACATTGCCCACCGGCGGCGAGATATAAAAGTCGTGTTGCTTCAAACGTTTGATAAGCGTGGGAATTAGAACCAGGACCTCAGCTTGCGCGTTTTCTGCAACGGGTTGTCAAGCACACGCCTGCATTGAAAGAACTACCGAAAATACCGTCATGGACAAGGGCAGCAAGTATGCGTAAGGCCGCTACCAAAATTTCTTCGTCTGCGATCGGTCATGTCAGCTTGACTGTAAGCGTACGTTCAGATCGAAACTCACGTTCGCTGCTAAGAAGATCGATGATGTCCTTTGCGGCCCTTTCCGTCACAGCTGGCCGATGCCCACCTAGAATATCCCAAAGTCACAGAGTGAATATCGTTCCGGTAGGCTGAATTACGAACCATGGCCGGCAAGTAACGACAAAGTCTGCGATGCATGAATTTGCACCATCAACGATTCGGTTTCGGAGACCCCTCCAAGGTCTAGTACACGCTGGAATGTTGCTGCGCTCAAGATCTCATTCCCTTCCGGAGCATGCTTGACTAGGGCTGGAAGGGCTTTGCAGGCTCGAATCTGATCGATATCGTCCTTGCTATCCAGCATTTTCAACACATCAGTGGCTGCCCTCTGCAAGTATTCTGGGTCAAGTTCGGGCACTGCAGAGAGTGAGAAGACGTCCATGCAATTCACCATGACTTACATAGCTCGCTTAATGCAACGGTAGCACTGATACGTACTTTCGGATCATCGCTGTGACAGACCAACTTATTCAACTGGCTCTCCCAGCTGTCCGATTCTTTGATCGCAGCCCTTCCTTGTTCTGTGAAGCGCTTAGAAGGTAAATCACAATCAAGAAATACAACACCCACCAAATGAGGCCATGAATGCCAGTCGGTCAACCGCGTCGAAACACTCTACTCCGTGTAACTGGATATCTCTTAGAAGTGAGGGCACGGTTGATTCATCGAAGATGTCCTTCTCCCACAGCTGACCCAGTTTCGAAAGTCGTTGTTGGCTGGCTGGATCATTCCAGTACAGCAATTCTGGCCAGACGTCGAAGTCCTTCCAGAACTTGGCCTTGGCTCTATAGTTGCCTTTGAACAAGACAGAGGCGTGAATCTTCTGTCCGGGGAGGATCACCCGAGGCGCGCCACGATGGAGCCTTCAGGAGATTCTAATGAAATGGATGCGCAGCGAAAAGCCCACAGTACGTACCCGAACGCGTGACTATCTCGAGTGCCATAAACAACCCGTTTGAGAGGAGCGAATTCGAGCAACCACCACATGCTCCTTAGTGATTCGTACGTCCTCTTCTGCAGGTCATCCATCTTCCAGACGACTTCGGTGGGCTTCATCCTCAAGCCTGCCTCGACAGCCTCCTTTCGCATCCATAGCAATGGAATGTCGCCTGATTGAAGCTTCTCGTTGAGCCGATTGCCTCCGCCACTGGAAATGTCCGTTATCAAATCAAGTTGAGGAAATTTCAAAACATTTAACATACACGTCCGAGTGACTACCTGCGAACCAGACCTCCTTGATGCGATCGGAATGGGATTCTTCTGTATTTGCACCATGTATATACTCCGGAAGGAATTTGACTCGGCGCTCATCCAAGGCAAGGGCATGTCTGAAATAGCACATATGGTGGCCGCCGTTAGTAGTCGAAGGTAGCGTCTTCCCCCTTCCAACGCCAACCGAAGAAACAGTATCCCTTGACATGAATAAATAAATACATCATCCATGTTTCAAGGGTGGATGTCTTACCATACGCCGATGAAATGGATATGGACGTGCGATCTGCAGAATGTGCCCTTGAAAGTTTCAGCAAGCTCATTTGCCCAGGTATGTTTGCGTGGAGATTGTATTCTCTCTGAGACCTTTTCATCTATTTTCGAGTATAGCTCGAAGGCGCTAAATGTGGCCGAGATGAGAAGGGAGCGATGGTACGAGATGGGACTATGCTTACAATGGTATTTGCTCGTTGTTTCCGGGGAGGATTAACCCGACCTAGAGTTTAAAAAAATCAATGTCCGTTTTTAGTCAACGCCTCAATCCAGACGACTCACGCGGTGTATCATTCCAGCAATTGCTCGGGCCTGGTAAGCGCCCCTTGAAAACCCTATGACAAGTCGATATGACGCGAGGCATCATTGCATGTGGCACAAGAGCCTACCAAAAAGATAAATCCTATCACCATCGTCATAATTTTCTGATATCCATCGATAGGCTGCCAGGATCACTGTTTCGAGATTCCTGAATGATTGCTCAACAATGCTTATAGAGTTTAACTTCCCCACGTACCAAGCTATAAGCAAATCCACCTTGCTGCTCAGCCAATACTGGACGTATGAGAGAGAGCGCCACGACGGGCGTGCGTGCGTGCCCACTCCGCTGTTGTAATAAGTGAGTTGGTCTTCAGATTTGACAAGTTGGCTGTAGAGCTCGACGACGTTGGTGTTCTGGGCAGTCGTTAGGCAAAGCAACTGGCCCCAGTAGATACGCACCTTGAGTCCAAACCGGTTCGATGATCCATCAATACAAACTACTAAGTTCCTGCCCTCCTTGTGCTTGGAGCGTAACGGACACGTGTATTTATATGCAGGGTAGCTTGTGGTTGTAGGACTCTGACAAGGTACATCAGCGGTGAGCAGCGACTCTGTGTCAGAGGGGAGCATGGTCAACGTTGGAGCTCCGCGTGGCACTCTAGAACTTATTATGCATTTGTTGAGCACTAGAATATCCGTGCGTGCACTGTATCAAAACCAGGCAAGCGCGTGGTTAGTGCCCTTCTCGATGAAAAATCAGCGCCATGACCAATTCGAGGCCTTGATGTGGCATGGGAGACAGGCCTTGCAGTAAGGCACACCCTTGAAGTCATTCATAGGTGAAATATGGATGCACAGATACTGAAACGTTAAATCAGACCATCGCTAGGGTATAAGCCCAAACCGGAGCGTCCAGCAGAGCGTCGCGAGGCAGACCACGTTCTTAGCACCTGCTGCAGTCACCCGTCTCCTAGTATAAGAGTCTGTCAGCTAGGATAGGAGGAACGCTAGGATGGCGGGGATGGCAGCGGTGTCGAACCTGCGAAACTTGTTCTCGTCAGGGAGGTACTGCTACCCCGACCGTGCCACCTTCTCGTTCTGTTTAGAATAATACTATTGAGCAGACTATACACCTAATGAGAGTGCAGGCTGTCGCACGACTGCAACTGTGAAACGACAACTGCATCCAGTAGCCATGATCCACCAGCAGGGTAGTTTACGGTTGGGGAGGTGGGACTACTATCACTGGCGGGGTTTTTCAAAGGTTTTCAATGTTTGGAGCGTAGCACACTCGTCAAGAGGTTTTTTTCTTCCGCTTCTTGACAGACCTGTGGGAAAAATCGTGCTCTATCACACCCAGGTGAAATCTGATTTTTTTGAGATGATGTTCGAGCGGCGGAAGGAATCCGGTTGTGCGATGTCAGTTTGGCAGGGACTGGATATGCTGTTTCAAAATTTGTCACAGCAATGTCACACTGGAGTTTTATAGCTCCGCAACGGTACGCTCGGCAGAATTTTGAATCTCGATATCTGAGTGAGCGTTCGAAGGAAATCAAAGATTCTATATAGGCGTCGTGCATGTACATTATATAGACCAGCTATCCACAGTAAGTAAATCTCAATGTATGTATGTGCATCAAGTGGAAAGGATATGATAGTAGTGTTGTTCCGGCCCGGCTTGGCTCGAAAGCCGTGGCTTTGGCCTGGCCTTGCAAGGCTCTGGCCCGTAGAATATTCAGGCCAGGCCAAAGCCATGATTGACGGCTGGCTTCGGCCTGGCTTCGGCTCGAGCCATGGCCTGAGTACATGAAATGTGAAATATTGGTGCAAGAAATATACTACAAACATATGTACTAGGTTTCGATGTCAGTACTATTGGATTCCAAATCCGAGTCACCATCATCATCAAGCAATAGACCATCCCAGCCCTCATCTTCAGCCTTCTCCACGTCTTCACTCTTCTCCCCCAATCCACCCTCAATTTCGAACTCGTCAACTTGAAGTTCCTCCTCCACAACAGATGACGGCCCTGGTTCGCGGAACAGAAGATCATGGCGGATAGCACATTTGACACATTGAAGGGCCTCGACGACATCCCCTTTGAGCCGGTTGCGTCGTTTGCTGATAGTTATTCCACCTTGAGAAAATGCACGCTCGCTGGAAACAGATGATGCCATAATAGATAGATAGTCACGCGCAATTGAGGACCATACTGGCCCGTATCTTTGACCGTTAATCTTGTTCGAAGGTGAGGAATATGAAACAAATAGTAAAAAAAATGAACGTACACCCCACCATTGGATCGTGCTCATGCCAGGCAAAGGTGGTGCCTCGAATGTGTCGATATAGTTCATGAAATCGGCCTGCCATGGTTTAGCCCAAGTTGACGGCGCTATTGTTGGAACATCTTCGTCTTCGTCCGAGCTTTGCGTTTCGCGAATGAGTTTCTTGAGACAACTTGCTTTTCCTTGTTTGACGCGAGATTCTTGCGCTGATGCAGTTGTACCCATTTCAAGGTAGCGAGCTTCAAACTTTTAAATCTGTCAGATATGAAAAGATATATGAAGCATCATTTGACCTACCACTCGTTCCGCACAGGCAAGGACATCTTCCTGAAGATCTTCGGGCCAGTTTTTCTTGAAGTAAGCCATTTTGCCTGTTGGATCGAGTACTTGTATGTCAAAGTTAGCAACCACGATTCACATTGTATGCAATAAATAGATGGACGAACTCATAGCCATAATATATGCAGGAGTCTTCGTTGTCTTCTCATAATACTCGTCAATCTTGTTGGCAGCAGCATCCAGTGCAAGTTCAAATCGAGCATACTTAAGCCGTCTCGCACGAGAGGACCATGCTTTGTAGAGTGTCTCGAGCGCAGGAACCACTAGGTGTAGTGTAGTTCCTGCATCCGATGAGAATGCCTGCTGGGCAATGTCCGCATACTTGCAAGAAAATGTTAGGCAAAAATGGACGAAATAAATCATACACGCACTGAAAGTAAGTCGGCAAATTGGCCGACACGAAGCCACTCTGTACTTGTCAGTCTTAAATAATCAATCTTAGCACGCCTCGTAAGATCCCGCTCCTGTAACCCCATCTCGTATACGAAAAGATCAACATGCACTTTGCTACTCTCGGCACGATTGAGCATAACATAGGTTGACGACCAACGAACCTTCATATCGAGTAGAAGCTGGGTTGGGGGTACATTGGCCTTTTCTTGAACACGTTTGTATAGCTCCTTCCGTTTCGCTGATGAGCGTTCCTTTAAAAATTGCCAGTGTGAGTTAATTCAGTGCATTGAAGACATCAGATAGACTTACCTTGACACAAATGGTACGGACGAGTCCTATCTCATCACGCTCGCCTTTATTTGAAGTGTCCGGTTCGTGTGCCTTGGGATCATGTGGCGAGTAGTGTGGAGATTTACTGTATGTAGCAATTAAAGTCTGTGTTCCCAGATTGACGACATGTGCCAGACAACTACCGTGATACTGTTAGATACAAAGTATATGTTGTAAATGAACTTACTTTATCCTTCTTTCACGCCACGGGAACTTCTTTTGGTGCCGCTGATGATAAAGCCGTGCAAACTCATCAAGCATCGTGCCATTGTTGGCAGCATTATCACATGTGACATGGCCAAGCTATGGAATGTATGAGTATGAAGTGAAGCGATTGAAATACAAATCAAGATACCTTGTGCGTGATGCCGACACGGTCCAACACCTTAAACAATGCACCACCAAGACGTTTTCCATTGTGCGCATTATTCAGTTTGGTGAATCCGAGGAGCGCACTCTCACATTTCCATGTCAAGGGATTGTCTTCCTGGATCCAATGACCTGTCACAGCAAAATAACCATCAGTATTACCAGCTTGCCATGCATCACAGGTAATGTTGACGGCCCCGCGAACAGCATCACTCTAAGTCCCATTCAAATATATATCAGACGAAGACAGAAAGCAAAAGAACACGTAGACACACATTCAAAGTTGCCTTGAGCTTCGTTAAGTGATTTTTGAACATGCGCATAATCTGCGCCCGTGTTGCCTTCCTTCCAGGAATTTTCACGCCATTGGTAGCACGAGCAGCCACATCAATCATCTCTTTAAATTTTGGATGTTCGAGGGCTTGGATGGGCTCAACACAGCAAATATTAGTGATAGACTCTGATCGAGCAATACAGACACACCTGGTCCGTCGCTATGAGCCATTCAACAGCTGCAGTCTTGAACAGCTTGTCGGAGTATGGAACCACACGCTCTGCAAGCTTACGTTCAGTAAGATGCGAATTGATGACCTGTTGAGCGCGCATGGCTTTGGCCTTGCGATCCTTGACATCACCGGGCAACATCGAATCGAATTTGCTGGTTTTGGCCCAGGTTCGATATTTTCCCTATTGTAAGAGTATTTGTTAGTTTATATTCAGTGTGATCAATGAGCACGTACCGCAAAGTTTGCTTCTGCGTGCCGACGAAGAGTTGTAGGTTCATTTACAAGAACACAGCCTTTCCTATGAAATATGGGTGAGTATGTGAGCAACATTGATGGCCGAAATCTTACGCGCAGCTCTTGCATTTCCGATGCTTCTTGACCTTCCTGTTTGCTCCTGTCTGCTCGAATGCTGGTCCGAAAAACTGTTCAATATCAGCCGTTCTACCTTCACATGTCGATGATGCATCAACAATCGATTGGACGTCAACATCGATGGGGATACCATCTTTGTCAACATCTTTGTCAATGTCCGCTTCCTCGATGCGTTTCTTTTTTGCTGATGCTTTAAATTAATAAGAATGTTCAGTTAGAAGTAGGTTGTAGCACTCACACTTCGGATTAATATATGCACTTTCCCGCATCTCCACGTCATCGTCATCCTCATTGTCCTCAAAAATCTCCTCTAAGTCAACACGAACTCTTTTCGTCTGGTTGGGGACATGCGAAGTTGGTGGTGTAGCGGCAGTCTTAGATGTGGTGGAAGTTGGTTGCTGTGAAGGGCCTGCCACAGATGACAGTTCGGTACCTTCTGCTTGTTTGGTGCATCGCGCAGCTTCAGCAATACGAAAGTCGTTGACAGCCTTTTTCTGGAAGGAAAGAGTTGCCGGTTCCGCTGAATGAAGGAGTGCTGCAGTAGGTTTGGTTTTGCGGACTGGACGTACAGCAACACGAGTTTCGCCCTCGTCATCTGAGATAATAGTGGGTGGCATAGGGTCAGTTCAACAAGGGGAAGACGACTCGAAGTATCTCACCTCATATTATATTGCTGGTCTTTTTGTGGCTAGTTCAGTCATTTTGGATGATCAGATGCCTGATATTGCAGAGAGCACAGAGACATACCATGTTCCTGGAAGTATATTCGAAACATTGATGAGTTTGAGACACCTAAGCGCACATGTTGGGAGCAAGATCGAAGCCGGGAGAACATTGTGCCGGATGCTGGAACCAATTTTGGCTTGAATACGCATTCTATTTTTTTGGTAAACATCTTACCAAAAAGTGTGCAAAGCCGTGGCCCAAGCCGGTGGCCCCTGGCTTTTCAGAACCATAGGCCAGGCCAAAGTCGTGGCCTGACCAAAGCTTTGGCCTGGCTGGGCCTGGCCTATATAGGCCTGGCTTCGGCTGGCCCACGGCCTGAGGCCAGGCCGTGCACATCACTATATGATAGTGATAGATTGAAAGTGAGTATGTTCACAAAAGTGTATAATCAAAGACTGGATGTAGGATATATACCAACGAGGATTAAACTCACAGTCCAGGTCATTGCGCTGGTGAGTGATGACCTGGCCCATCTGGAGGCTGCTATAAGATACACCTCCCCTCTTACTTGATGTACAGTTTTTGAGCGGAGATTATAATTGATGCTGCACTATAGTCACGGTGCGGCATCCACTCTTTCAACTACTTCACTGATAACATGGTTCTGCCCTCACTCACTCATGATATAGAAATCGCAGTGGTAAGCATTATTTGTATAAGGACAGAGATTGTTTTCACATAGTTTTTGTCCTGTTTAACAAAGTATATAGATTGTAGCATTACAATCATTAACATTCAGTGGTGTGACATATTTCAATAGATGATTTATTGTGAACACAACTGCTCGATGTTTTCTATAGGAACTTCACAGCTGTATTCTATAGACACTAGAGAACACTGGCTAAAATCGCAGAATATTTTTGTGCAGTGCGTAGCTTGCGATATGATGATCAGCGAATTTTGAAACCCAATACCCATTTTGAAAAACCCCGTCAGTGATAGTATGTAGTGACCTGGTGAAAACACCAGTGTGACGTAAAAAGACCTCGGAAACCTTGTCAGCTTTGCTAATTCTTCGATTTGCACCAAATGTTTGTGACGCTCTAATCACCAAAATTCTCAAAATCCGATGCTGCCTTATTTGGACAATTTCCTGTGCCCACAACTTACAAGCATATGGAAGCTCGTACTTTCTATCGATATCAATCTCTTGCAGAAATTCAAAATCGTTCAGACATAGTCCAATGATGATACCCGGTTACCAGTGAAAACCCACCTGTTGAGAATGACTGCTCAAGTAAAGAGAAAGACTGAAACCAAAAGTACATCGCAATGCCCACACAAACCAATTACAAAGATAATACCCACTACCCCACAGCAAAAGTCGCAGAGATAAACGCCAAACGTAAAGTAACCGAAAAGAAAAAGAAACATACTTGATTCTGATATATCAATCGTTATCAAGGCTCTGTAATCATGTGCACGCGAGTTACTTTTCCGCCTCATCGATCGCGAACCCAGCCAGCATGGCTGTAAGGCCGCAAGGAATGTAAAAGATGCAAGATAAAATCGCAAGGGAAGTGACCAAGCGACTGCGCGCAGGCATTGGGTGCACTTCTGGGAACTTTAGGACGCCGCGACGGTTAGGGCTTTCCTCCATAGCTGCATACAATGTGTCGAGCATCCTGTGGACGTCCTCTAATGGCGAGTTAGATCCCCGTAACGCTCGAGAAAAAACATAACTTACCTTCCCGTGGGTCTGAGCCATGATACTGTAGTTTTTTGTTCTTCGCGAAATGCTCGCTTCTGGCCGATTTAAAATCTTTGTGCTCTCGCACAAAAGCCCGTATGATTTCTTCGAAAATATGAGCATTTAGGACGCGCCCATCGTGCGATGCAACATACCGTCATCAGATAGTGCCAAAAGAGCTGCTGCACCGCCAACAACACGGAAAGACCGATCATGCGCCAACAATTTCAGTATATGCGAGATTTCTTCCAAGATGACCGATCGAAATTCTTGTGTGACAAATTCTGTTTCGAAAGAAGAATCCCGAATCCCTACAAGAGTGTGAAGTGCTGTTGCAGCGTTCTTTTGTGAGTCCCACTTCTGGTGGTCCAAGGCCGCCACTATGGCGCGGAATACGGGAATCTTGGCTACTCTGATCAACTCTTTCCCGTCGGCTGCAATTTTGCTTAGCATATATCATTATGCATTGATGTGCGTGCTCACGATAGTTGGACATGATGTTCAGGAAATCAAATGCTGCATGATTCAGCGCTGGATCACCCTTTTTGAACATGGTACAGAGGGCTGCTGTTGTGTGGGCTTCGAGGACAGCTGCCCTCAGTTCATCTATACAAATGTTGAGATCTTGGAAAGGGAAAAGCAGCGCACAAGCTTACCGTTGCGCATGAGGCGTCCGAGTACCTCTTTACCGGGTTCATTTTCGACCGTCGCGTTAAACAATCCTTGCTTGACAGCGCTGATGATATAGTCATGCGCGGATAGATCAAGCATAGCTGTTCTGATGTTGTCTGCATTGTGTTAGGGGAAGATTTGATCATGACATCGGGTGAAAAACTGACCGTAGTCCAGGATACGAGAGAATGCGTAAGCCGCAAGCAAACAGCTCTTCCGGTGTTTTAAACGATTGACCAATGTCACAACGACACCTTCCTCGATTGCTTTGAATCGTACGTGTGCTGAAAAAAGCTGAACAGCAGAAGAGATGTTATCATATAGGAAACTCACGATGCCGGAGAATTGAAAGCATTGCGAGAGTAGCTCCGTCACTTGTCTCGTGATTTCGACTTCTCATCAACGACACCAAATCCTTAATATGTCCATTTTTAATCAAGTCAACCTGAACATCAACTGGAAGTCCGCTAGTCAGGCGTTGTATGAGTATAAGTGCATATGCCGCACCATGATTCGCAAGTTGGCCAAGGATTTGAATGGCAGGGTCCTCGATATCAGTCAAGCGATGTTCCAACATGTCGACCAAAAGTGCCAGAAACCCGCTTTCTGGGCGGAGTAATCGCTTACGGAATTCCTCTGTATCTTGTATCAGCACATCAATTAAGGGACAGTGACATCAGAAGCTTACCGTGCCTTGCATATGCACATATAACATTGCCCACCGGCGGCGAGATGTAGAAGTCGTGTTGCTTCAAATGTTTGATAAGTGTAGGAAGTAGATCTATGACCATACTTTGCGCTATGTCTGCAACGGGTTGTCAAACATACGCTTGCGTTCAAAGAACAACGGTAAATACCGTCGTGGACAAGGGCAGCAAGTATGCGTAAGGCCGCTACCAAGATTTCTTCGTCTGCGACCGGTCAGGTCAACTTGAATGTAAAAGCGCGTTCGGATCGAAAACTCACGTTCGCTACTAAGAAGAGCGATAATGTCCTTCACAGCCTTTTCTGTCACAGCCTTTTCCGTCGCAACCTTTTCCGTCGCAGCCGGCTGATGATCGTCTAGGATATTTCACAGTCACAAGATGAATATCGTTCAGATAGGCTGAATGACGAACCATGGCCAGCAAGCAACGACAAAGTCTGTGATGCATGAATTTGCACCATCAACGATTCGGTTTCGGAAACCCCTCCAAGGTCCAGTACGCGCTGGAATGTGGCTGGGCTCAAGATCTTATTTCCTTTCGGGGCATGCTTGACTAGGGCGGGAAGGGCTTTGCAAGCTCGAATCTGATCGATATCGTCCTTGCTATGCAGCATTTTCAACACGTCTGTGGTTGCCTTTTCCAAGTCGTCCGGGTCAAGTCTGGACACTGCAGAGAGTGAGAGGATGTCCATGCAATAGGTTCACCATGACCTACATAGTTCGCTTAGTGCAACGGTAGCGCTGACGCGTACTTTCGGATCATCGCTGTAACGGACTAGCTGATTTAACTGGCTCTCCCAGCTGTCCGATTCTTTGATCGCAGCCCTTCCTTGTTCTGTAAAGTGCTTAGAAGATGAATCATAACAAAGAAATGAAACACTCACCGAATGAGGCCATGAATGCCAGTCGGTCAACCGCGTCGAAACACTGCACTCCGTGTAGCTGGATATCTCTTAGAAGCGAGGGCACGGTTGATTCATCGAAGATGTCCTTCTCCCACAGTTGACCCAGTTTGGAAAGTCGTTGTTGGCTGGCTGGATCATTCCAGTACAGTAATTCTGGCCAGACGTCAAAGTCCTTCCAGAATTTGGCCTTGGCTCTGTAGTTGCCTTTGAACAAGACAGAGGCGTGAATCTTCTGTCCGGGGAGGATCACCCGAGGCGCGCCACGATGGAGCCTTTAGGAGATTCTAATGAATTCATCGGTACGCGGCGAAAAGCTTAAAGCACGTACCCGAACGCGTGACTGTCTCGAGTGCCATAAACAACCCGCTTGACAGGAGCGAATTCGAGCATCCACCACATGCTCCTTAGTGATTCGTACGTCCTCTTCTGCAGGTCATCCATCTTCCAAACGACTTCGGTGGGCTTCATCCTCAAGCCTGCCTCGACAGCCTCCTTTCGCATCCATAGCAATGGAATGTCGCCTGATTGAAGCTTCTCGTTGAGTCGATTGCCTCCGCCACTGGAAATGTCCGTTACTGAATCAGAGGTACAGAGATTTTAAAGGCACTTGACATACACGTCCGAGTGACTACCTGCAAACCAAACCTCCTTGATGCGGTCGGAATGTGATCCTTGTGTTTTTGCACCATGTATATACTCCGGAAGGAATTTGACTCGCCGCTCGTCCAAGGCAAGGGCATGCCTGAAATAGCACATATGGTGGTCGCCGTCAGTGGTGGAAGGTAGAGTCTTGCCCCTCACAACGCCAACCGAAGAAACAGTATCCCTTGGGATGAGTAAATAAAGAGACATCATCCATGTACCAAAGGTGAAAGTCTTACCATACGCCGATGAAATGGATGTGGACGTGCGTTCTGCAGAATGTGCTCTTGAACGTTTCAGCAAGTTCACTGGCCCAGGCATGTCTCCGCCGAGATTTTCTCTTTGAGGCGTTTTCATCTATTTTCGAATATAACTCGAAGGCGCTAAATATCGCCAAGATGAGATTCTAGGCTGTGACGGCACGAGATGGGACTATACTTACAATGGTATTTGTTCGTTGTTGCCAGGGAGGATTAAGCCGACCTAGAGTTAAAAAAAATCAACGACCTGTTTTGGTTAGCATGTCAATCCAGGCGACTCACACGGTGTATCATTCCAGCAAGTGCTCGGGCCTGGTAAGCGCCTCTGGAAAAGCCTGTGACAAATTGATATGACGCGCGGCATCGTTGCATGCGGCACAAGAGCCTACCGAAGAAATAAATTCTATCGCCATCTTTGTAGTTTTCTGATATCCATCGATAGGCTGCCAGTATGACAGTTTCGAGATTCCTGAATGATTGTTCAATAATGGTTGTAGAGTGCAATGGGCGGACGTACCAAGCTATAAGTAGATCCACTTTGTTACTGAGCCAATAATGGAGATATGTAAGAGAGCGCCAGGACGGGCGTGCGTGCGTGCCCACTCCGCTGTTGTAATAAGTGAGTTGGTCTTGATCAGATTTGATAAGTTGGCTGTAGAGTTCGACGACATTGGTGTTCTGGGGAGTCGTGAGGCGAAGAAACCGGGACAAGTAGATACGCACCCTGAGGCCAAACCGGTTTGATGAACCATCAATACAGACTACCAAATTCCTGCCCTCCTTGTGCTTGGAGTACGGACACGTGTATTTGTATGTGGGGTTTATGGTGGTGGTAGGACTTGGACAAGGTACGTCGATGGTGCCGGGGAGCAGCGGCTGTATTGTTGAGGGGAGCATGGTTAGAGCTCCGTATGGGATTGGAGAAGTTATTATGCATTTATTGAGCGCTAGAATATGTGTTGGACTGATGAGAATTAGACACGCGCATGATTGTTAGTGCCAAAGATTAGCGCCATGACCAATTCGAAGCGTAAATCTGTCTAACCCTGCAGTGAAGCGCTACACCCTTTATGTAAGACGCACAAATCACGCACCGTTCAATCAGACCATTCTCGAACAAGACTAAACCGTTTGACGGTACGCGCGGCAGCTTCTCTCGTAAGTACCTAGTAGTGCATTAAGGTTCGTTCAGCGTTCAAAGGTCCGATCAAGGCTTGCTCGCCGGACAATGTATTAGGCAACTCAATGGCCACAAATTGAACTATTTCGGGCTAAAGGTGGGAACCGGACAGCTGATGCCCGGCGTCCTTCTTTATTGTTATCATGGAGTCATAGTTGACCTGTTACTGTTCCGGAATTGATCGGTTCCCAAACTCAAGAAGAACAAGGTACGTGCAAGGTGACGTTACTTAGTCATGCCTGACCCCCAGGACCTCCTCGCTTAGAAATACTCATCCGAAATTCCGAATAGCTGGGTTTCTAACCCCGAACACCTGGCTTTGAATGTTCCTCTTTACCTTCATCCTTCCGACTCGTGCTCGTAGCGCTACCTTACTCACTCAGTAACTGCCTTTGGTGTACCGGGTGGCGAACGGTGTAATTTGGTGGTGCTCGCACTTGACAGATCCACATTTTGCAATCTCTGTTCAGTTGGTGAGTGTCATTTTTGATTTGTTTAAACTGTCCTCCCTATGAAGTCCGGTATGGCCCGTCCCCGCCCCGAGACTGAGTAGTGGAGTGTCACCTCCCCTTCCACCACATCTTTGTATTTCAACCTTTTTTTCGCTTACTGTCTACCTAGATTCTTTCGCATTTACACAGGCTGTGTTACTTTCAATCCTCAATCGTGCGAACACAATCATCTCATGGCCTTCACCGCACCAAATTGCACTCCTTTGTAACTTTCACTGTGCTCATCCTCCAGCACTTGACAACATCTCTAGCACTTGACGGCATGCTCATCCTTCTCCAATGCTTGACGACGCTCTTCAACCTGATAATTATATTTATTACTATCTTGCTACTGTATGGTTAGTTATAATGATTTTTCTCATATTTTCTGTGTAACTAAATACTAGACTCCAAGCGCGCTTGCCAGTGTGCTATATGTGCTAAGCGGCAGCATGATGGACTCGAAGTGCAATACGAGTGAGTGATCTTCACTAATTGCAGTTAAAGATGGCTGAGGTATAGTACTAGGTGACTGCGCTTGGAATGTTGTGTTACTTGTGGAGAGTGCAGGGGCAGGTACGTCGTACGATGATGTTTCAGCTGCATGTTGATAATCGAGTGCCCCAGCCAGAGAACCATATGACGAGACTCTGATGCAGCATTCTGAGTTGTCTGCGATCGTGAGTGGTGGCGGGGACTGAATTCTTGTGGGTTGATAGTCTATGATGCGAGCACCCGATACTAATGCAAATGACAGGGCACTGAATTTGCTGATTTGCGCTGGAGATGGTGGTTTGTGGAGCGAGAACAACGGCAGTTCAATCACTGGCTCTTTGACACTCGCACGTTGCACTGTTGGCATCGCTGTATCAGGGTGCAGAGGTGCTGCACGTTGTACTGTCATGACAGTAGGTATCGTGATGGCACGCATTGTAGCAGGGTGTGGAGCTGTGCTCTGCGTTGCACTCACTATATATGAGGAGTGGCGTTTCTGTTGCACTCGAGCTAATGAAAATGAGCTAGTGTTTAGAGTTGCAATATAAGTTCGTACTTTGTCGCATAATGCACTGTTTTGCACGTTGAATATAAGTTGCGCCTTGATCTCTAGTCGATACACCAAATGTGGTGTGAACGTCCATACTGTTTGTTGCTCCCTGGTCATATCTCATGCCTTTCATGAGGCCAGCTAATAGAGTCAAGTGAATGCCTTCACGATACGCATTACGATGAGATTGCTCATTGCCATTGGTTGTTGCGGGTGATGCTTTCCAAAAAGCGAGAGGTATCAGGCTTGCTGGTTGATATATTGCCGGAAACGCAAATTTTGTGCCTTCAAGCTTATCTTTCAACCATGCTGATGATGTGTCAATTTTTACGAAGTGTTTTATTGATGATAAATCACCTGCAGCTTTTGGACCGCCATTGCGAATGATATCCAATGTCTTCTGAATGTCTGGATGAGGCTCGGACGTTGCCAAGCTCAGCATTGCTGTATATACTTTGTCTGAAACGTGGGTGTGAAGGCCGTGGACATTTCTCTTATAATGTGCCACACAAAGCCGATAGAATCGACGGAGATGGTCGTACGGCCCCAGATCGCAGAGACGACGTTGCGACTCGTATGGACATGGCATCGTGAGGGAGCGAGACAATTGCACGCAGTACATTCCCAAACCTACAACATTTAGTTATTTACAAAAACTGTCTGGATGGCTGTTACACGCACCTAACCCTTGACCTTTGTGGCTATCAGCAATCACTGTCTCGAACCCGCAGCCGTGGATATGATTGAATGACACAGGCAACCCAGTGTCAGTGGATGCGATCTCAAAAATTCGTTCGAAGAGAATGAGGTGAGCTTTAGCACTTTGTGATGTTGTAAATGCTCTGCTGCTGACAACAGCTAGAAAACAAGACATTAATGCACAAAAGTATAAACAGTGTGGTGAGATTTACATCGTTGGTGCTCAACATTCCATGACTCAATTTCAAACTCTTGCCATCCTTGTGCACGCTTAAACGATGTGTCGATGGACAGGCGCGTAGCTTGCATGAGGTGCAGTGACATACGTGGTGTCATGCAGATGACAAGTTTGAGCGTTGCTCCCCGCTCGATGATGTGTGTCTCTGCACAGCGCACGTAGCGTTGTTCCAGAGGTAGCTTTGCATGCTCCTCAGCAAGGAGACGTGCACCTGGTAATTCCATGTCAGTATAAGCAGCAGAAATCTGGTAGCGATACCTGCCTTCGAATCCTGTTCCACTGGGATACTTCACAGACCTCAGAATATTGATGAGACGCCGTACATGATCGAGATTGGCCAGTGATGGGTGAAGATCTTGCAGTGTTGCGTCGCGGCCATCTGGGAAGTCCCAGCCAAGTACTTCATGAAGGCCCTGGATGAATGCCGTGTCCAAATAAATCCGACGTGGTGTCGCATCTGCTAGTTTCCATTTCATGAGCAAGAGAAGCTCATGAAATATGTCAACAAGTGGTGTTGGTGTTTTGACAGGTGCAGGAGGTGGATGTGAGTGCGGGTTGCTGCAGAGGACGACTATGCGTGGGCAAGTTACGAGATCATGGGGGACATAGATGTTGAATTTTGCGGTGCAATTATGCGTCCACTTCCGCAGGACACCTTGTTTGAGCTTGCCGTCTGCTTGACGGTGGAGGTGTGCTAGTGCATGGAGATGAATTCGATGATGTAAACACTAAGGGAAGCAAAAACTCACGACAAACTTGCCTTTGGGAGGATGGGCTTGTAACATAACTGCATGGTAGGAGTGGACCATATCCTTGTGACTTCGCTAATTGCTCGCATTCTGAAATAATGATGTGGTCGTCGTCGAGGAGAGCTTGCAGGTAGCGTGTGTCACATTCCTGCAGATTTCGTATGAACAGGTGGGTACGGCGAGTGTGGGAGCGCAATTTGCATCTGTTGCATATCAGTCAGACTATTGCAAAAAGGAATCCATGAATAAACTTACTGGACAAATGGCTGATTGTAGGCATCAAGCTGCATGATAAGTTTTCCGCTACACCTGGGCTTCTTGACTTGACGACTTGACGGCAAGCAATCCACACCATCCAAATCACCATCAAAGGTAACACTGTTGAAATATTCATCAGCCGAGATACCATCCAAGTCGTCTATCACACTCTCAGCAAGGTGATCATCAATGCCATCAATGGCAGAGCAGCCACGTTCATACAAGGCCATGTACAATGCCAGTGTTCGTTCGAAGATTTCCCTGTCAGCAGCGCTGGCAGGACTGTTTGAGTCTGTCCGAGACACAGTCTGACAATGAGATGAAACCTCAAAAATATTAGTAGAGTGATGCGTTGACATGTCGCGCTTATGCGCTGAGCAAATCTTAAGGCCTCTACCTGAATAGATGTGTGAGAGGTATCAACCAACAAAGAAAAAAGACTCGTACAAGATGTTTTAAGGCTGGCGCATGAAACAGGATGTCCTTCAGCATCACGAAGCATAAGACATCGACTGATTGTCTTTCCCCCATGCCCATCACCCAAGGAGTACTGAAAACTTGATTGAGGGCGGAGAGAAGACTTGGAAGTAGTTGGATCAATGTGGAAGATGTGGGCAACAGATTCATTCGCATGTTGTCCAGTTTGTGGATATTCAACAATGGCACCAACTGGATGTTCGACGAGAGAATGTGCGGAGGTCCTGCGCGTGACACGATGAAGTTCCTGTACACGATCTTCATCTGTAAAGAGTCGTGCAGGAGGTGGGATATAGTATGTGCTGATAGTAGGATTTGAGCAGGCATGTTGGATAGCTGGGGCAGTCACAGTAGAGAGATGAAGTGGTGTTGAAGCAATATGAACAGGACTCAGAGGTGTCGGTGATGGTGATGGTGAGACTGAATCCAAGTCACGAGGCGACAGTCCAGCACTTTCAAGGAGAGCTTGCGCATTCTGAACAGCAGAGCGCTGAAGTTCAGTAAGGTGTGACATATCATTAGATCTACCAGTTCTACGCACCTCTTAATATATGGTCAACGGTGTTTGGACTTCAATTGTGCTGGCTAATATTTAGACTTGAGAGCACCGCAGGGTCCGCAACTCCTGAAGAATTTTCTTGTTCAGAAATCAATATCATTTGGCACTTACATCATAAGCGCTCAGCAACCATCACTATGACATTGGTCTTTTGACCGTCGTGTTCTCGAACTCAAAGTTTCCAACCCTGATGCTCTGTTATGACAGTCACTCACTTTGTCGTGTTCTCGAACTCAAAGTTTCCTGCCCTGATGCTTTGTTATGACGGTCACTCACTTTATCGTGTTCTCGAACTCAAAGTTTCCAGCCCTGATGCTCTGTTATGATGGTCACTTACTTTGTCGTGTTCTCGAACTCAAAGTTTCCAGCATTGGCCATCACTGTGCAACAGTCACCCACTGTCCCTGATGCTCTGTTACGACAGTCACTCACTTTATCATGTTCTCGAACTCAAAGTTTTCAGCATTGGCTACCACTGTGCAACAGTCACCCACTATCCCTGATGCTCTGTTATGACGGTCACTCACTTGCCGAAACTTACCCTGCTTCAAAGCACATATTGTCCCTCACTGCTACATCACTCATCATCTGTTGCACTCAACAAACATTGCTGTGACACCACCCAAGCCTCCGTCAAGGCAACAGATTTAGCTACCAGGGAATCTGGGCAGGTTCGTGGAATTGTGTGCCGCTTGACTCTTGTGCAAGCCACTAACGGTGTCTTTCCAGGGTCTTCAATTGAGACTCTCACATGGGCTGTACTGTGGCCACCGGTGGGGGACTTGCAGTTTTTTTGTTTCAAAAGGTCAGCCGGGTAGTACTATATAAGAGCAATGAATACCACTCATCCACTATCTGCTCCTATATTCTGCTTAGCCTTCATCATGCCAACCTATCCAGAAATTTTCCGTGTATCCCGAGCCCTCCAGTGCGCCAACACAGAGCTTAGTATTTTCTCCCGTGAGCTTGGTGAAACGGTTTCAATAGCATAGTGCGTCACAATTTTATTGTTTTGCTCCTCATTAGCTGACTCGTAGTTAGCCCAATTAACAGGGTCACTGGGGATCGTATTGTCGCTCGCCAACTCAAGGACTGGGTTCTTCGTCGCAAGGTTATCTGGGAGTGCTTTTGTGCTCTTGTGACGGAGCAACGCACTCCAGTGCACTTTGAAACTAATCATTGGGGCCATTCAATGGCATATTGCCATCAATCTCCTAGCCACTGTGGCTTTTCCTGTACGTGTTCCCTCCGTCTCCTAGTATATACTGTATTTTAACACATTTCTCAAGTAAATCTTAGTGAGGCTCGAGAAACTGCTCTTCTCGAGTCTAGATATACACACGTTCTTACACGGGGTATGTCATTTCCCACAGCATGCTCTGATGTCTTTCTGCTCACCCTTATTACTTGCAACTAGTGTATCATAACCATCATCAGCTGATGGATCTGCACGGTTTGGTACTGCGAGTGCACCACAACCGAGTTGCAGCAACGCCCAATGGACATGCAGAACTTTTTCCATACTTCGAGGATTATTGCGGCACCCCAACAAGCTCAGCATTAATACAGCCTCGGCGAGGTGGCGCTGTTCGTACTCGTCGTCAGTTCTCAGGTAAATAAAGTTACATTCAAATAATAAAACACTTTGACATTGATTCTACTACCACAGCTGCACATAATATATCACTACAGCATCAAATCCACCGCCCATCCGCCCCACTCAGACTCCCCAGTGTTGCTGATGATACACACATCGAGCTCGCAAGTCCAACGTCTTCGACAGAGCAGGGTGTATTGCATTCACTTGCAGAGGGCAGAGGGATTACATCCTACGAGCATATTGGGCTATTAGAGTTGTGTGGAAACTGTCAACGAATGTTTGCAGCGAGTGCGTTGCGGGTGCACATCTTAATGTGCTCAAAAGATTGAATGTTATATAGTGCCTCGGTCTGGCTTATTAGATATTTTATGTTACGTGTAGGCGAGGAGGTCCTGGGGGTCAGGCATGACTAAGTAACGTCACCTTGCACGTACCTTGTTCTTCTTGAGTTTGGGAACCGATCAATTCCGGAACAGTAACAGGTCACTCATTACTCGTTATCATGTCATCCTCGATCATCACCGTGACTTGTGCACTGCCATCTTCTACTTCCTCGACATGCGCTGAAACCGCGCGACATACATGTCATGTCATGGGCTATGTCTCTTATCACCGTATATCCTCGTTCTATTCCAACCTGTGCTATAGCCACGACCCGTTTGATTTCATGTTCATCTCTTCCCACTATTTTTATATCGATAGACGATTCACTTGACCACTTTTGTTTAGTAGCGGAGCAACATTAAACAGCGGCACTCCATCGTGCTAGCTACTTTGTATCTCATACGCCAACCTAAGCGGACCCGGGGGTACAAATGTAGTCCGACGATACCTTGGAATCCTACCGCCCGCGCACTGATCTGCGACCGGCTACACATGGTCATGGTAGTACTATACTACACTACTGTAGGTGACCTTGTCAAGCAACATGGCCTTCGTCGTGCAAGACACTAAAGGGAAATTCTGCTTGTCCTATCACCCTCGACGTCATATTACGTGTGGGTGGATAGTAATGGACAAGACTCATCTGGTATGTATCGGAGGTTTCCCGT
Source organism: Suillus tomentosus (assembly GCA_016647685.1). NCBI lineage: Eukaryota > Fungi > Basidiomycota > Agaricomycetes > Boletales > Suillaceae > Suillus > Suillus tomentosus. Next base: position 128,203 of record JABBWJ010000049.1, read on the forward strand.
GGTCCGTGGATGACGATGACTTACAAGAGTGGCTAGCATGAGCTCGCTCCAATAATAGCTGCCATCCCCGTTTCATGGTTTTCGGGTCGGTTCATTCACAGTTTGGGACTCTATTAATGATGTAGCGAGGTACGAGCGAAAAATAGAGTACGATCTTCGAGCGAACAAAGACGCGGCATCGAACCTCTCGCTTTCGTGCCGCGATCATTGTTCATTGCCGCGCAGTCATTCTTCCAAACACTGCCACAGCAACTCAGATGGATCCCGAGGCCTTGAGGAACTCCAAATTTTCTAGTCACAGCGACCCGCCCTCGCAGGTCAACTCTGTCTTAATCTAGGTCTTCTTCTTCGGAGCCGAAAGCTCAACGTCATTCCCCACCCATAGTTCACTTCACACTGACCAGCACCTCCGACTAAACTAAGCAATCCATACGCCAATTACTCAACAGCTGCATCGCTAGGATATGCAGATCCTGATGCGGAACGAGCTTAGGCAGAAGCTCAGAAAGAAGACGGTTGCCATTGGATCAGGAGAATCACAAGACCTGGGACTTATTCCTATCAAGCTACGACGGAACTGCAGCTCGCTTCATCGAAGATTACAGGATGCGCTACCTGCCGATGCGAGGGTGAAGATCCACGCAGGGTTTCAACCGGTAGCCGACGAACCCGCACCTGGTGGCGTGAAGGCAGACTCTGGTCGGGATCTAATAATCACAGCATATGAAGCATCGTCAGAATCTCCCTTGTATACTTTACTACAGGCTACTTGTTTTGATCAGTGACTGCACGTTTGGATTAAAGGTCGTGCTAAACAACCCCTCAAAGACAAACCCGTTTGAAAATAACATCAGATAATGAGGTACCTCTTTGTATTCGCTCAATCACATGAACAATTTAGTGTACTAGAGCTCTCGATATCTGAGCCTCATGGTTTTACGATGGGCTTTCATCACTACGCCAACGTCCTCGACAAGGCTATCAAACGACCATTCGTGATCCTGATGCTGGACAGAGAAGAGCATGCATATATTTTGACTCAGAGATGCATCCTGATAAAACATGTCTATAACATTCACTGTCTGCTCGAGAGATGTCTAATTAGTTCTACACCGAGGGCGCATGCTACGAGGTGCTCCATGAACAAAACAGCCGAGCTAGCTCGCAATGGGAGCGATACGTCTCATCATGCACGTGGATGTGCGCATAGCGGAAGACACCGAATCAGTAGCAATAGAAAAAGCCTTAGCAAATGGAGACCTATAAGCTTGCTCGGACGGTTCCATGTCGGACGGAGGTGTAGGGGAAGCAGCCGTCTTAATGAGAGAAAGCGAGGTGATAGGCAGCAAGGGATTCCACCTGGAACGCGTTCAAGAACGCGCGGTGTACAACTCGGAGGCGGAGACGAGTCGTGGGTGCAGCCACTAGAGGGGATGGAAGGGCTCTATGTCCCCAAGCATGATCAATCAAACAGCGATAAAGGCCACGACGGCATTTCGGTTGCAACTAAGGCATTATCTGATGGATCTGTCCCATTATAATCTCAGAACGCTCGTCCCGGAGGGTGACAATCGGAAACTGATCACCAGGTGGACGCCGGGACACACGAGCATTGTGGGAAACGAGGCGGCAGACGAACGATGAGCATGCGAAAAGGGCAATGAGCGGAGAATCATCAGAAGCTCGAGAACTCCCTAACTTGAAATTGCTCCTGCCAAGGCGGGGAGAGATCCGAGCGCTACCGCCGAGCAAGTCGGCACTAAAGCAGCGCGTCAACAAGGACATGAAACCCATCACGGAAAATTCACCACGCCGCGTTCTACTTCGCTCGCGATTGACTTCCACAGCCCCTTTGGGAAGATTCGTGACAATGATCGAGACGCTCCCTAGGCGCTACAGCTCACTGCTGTTCCAACTTCACACCTGTCACGTCCCACTCAACCAATACCTACAAACCATGATGAATCAGCCACTTCTCGTTAGTCTGTCCGGTATTCGCCAACCACCCAGAAGCACTTGCGCGCAGAAGTTGGACCCCGCCAATGCAACGTCAAATATTTGCTGAGCGGACGCAAAAGAATGAGGGCAGCCCTTACATTCATCGCAAGGACGAGAAGACCGGGCATGGTGTGACGGGACGTGAGGCCCAAAGGAAAAGGAGATCAAGGAGAAGTAGATGAACAGGAGAAGAGGCACCCCCACTCCTTTCCATATCGGGTGCCTGAAGGAGGCCCCACCCGTTTTCGCGCAAGCCGGAACCACAAGGCTTCGGACGGCGGAGAACACGCACAAACAAGTGCATTAGCTAACACATCGGGGTCAGCAATATTTGAGAGTGCGTTACATGTTGTACAAAATGCGAAGACAATACTTCAAACTCTGGGCGGTCGAAAACTTCATGTATTTGTAGACATTTTCACCTTGATTAAGTAACAAATTAAGTAACAAATATATAAATTGGCATAAATGTCTAGCTTAACTTGAAGTTTTGGCGGTCAAAGTTTTGTCAAACATTAAAACCCAGTTAAAACTTCAAGTTTTGTTTTCGACCGCCCAAAATTTGAAGTATTGTCTTCGCATTTTGTACAACATGTAAAGCACTCTTAAATATTGCTGACCCCGATGTGTAACTAACGGCATTCTCAGGACAGAAGACATTGCACAAGTCACGAATCTTCATGGGGATCGAGTTCATGGTGTATGAGGCTGAGATTGTGGGGGTGATTCAGCACACGGGCTCAGCACATGATTCACGATGGCTTCAGAATCAGAAGAAAGCCCTATGCTGGTGCCCACCGTGCATGAAGCTATTTGTGACAGATTCGTGCCACATCAAAAGAGGTGGATCTTATTTCACATGTCCTTTGTGGGTTTGTTGACTAGTGTGTGCTGGGAATCTGGGAGTTAAAGTCACGGTGTACTGTTGATGCAGAAGTGGTGGGCTTATTTTGATGTCGAGGTCGATTGCTAGGCAGTTGGGGTCTGCATTACAGAATGCGAGGGTGTTACGTGGCCGGGTGTTGCAAACTGGAAGTGTAACGATGGGACCAGTGGCTTGTGAACTTCAATGCTATTGCAGCGACTGCACAACCCTTTTTCTCATTCCCTGTTTGCCCAATCGCCTCTCAAGCATCTGGTGCACCTCCCAATTCCCAGAAAGAGGGGTCATACCCTCATCCATGTTCCAGGGCGGAGATGCTGAGCGTGTGCAGTGAATGTCTGATAATTCAGGTTCATGCCGTACCCGCAGCCTATTTGGCAAACACCGCTCTAGCACAGTTTGCTGCGAGGATGGTTGATGACAAGAGCTGTGAGGCGGTTCGTTGTCACTATCATCACTCTTTCTGTTCTCCCTCTCATTTTCCCTGTCAATCGAGGCCCTCATAGCTCTATGAGCTTCCCGCTCTCTCCGCTCGAGTGCTGCTTCAATCCAGCCTTCAGGGACATGGAGCATGCCCCTCACACACTTCTCAGTCTCTGCTAAGCTTTCAACGCATTTGTAAACCTCGAGCACGACATCTGGTGAGTATCTGTGTGTGGTGGCGATACCTGATAGCAAAGATTTGAATCCGACAGAGGCGGACAGGCGTAAGTTGACGGGCATTATGAATGTAAGTGGAATTGATGGTGTCGTAGACCCAGACATGATAAGGTAGCTGGAGAGGTTAGCTGGGATGGCCGATGATGTGGAATGGACGGTGAGAGAGTGGCGGCGAGGTAAATGTGAGGCTGAACTACTGGCTCTAGAACAGAGGATTCGGTAAGTCGACACTGGTAGAATGCGAAGGTCCATGCGTGGCAGGTCATAGCCACCAGCTGTCTCTCTGGTAGCAGTGGTTAGTTCTAAAGGTCCAGCGGCAGGTTTGGCCATAACCGGTACTTGGCCTATAAGAGGAGCTTCAGATGTCAAGGCAGTTGGTCATTGTGCTATCTCTTTATCTTCATGAGGCCAAGCCATTGTCTGTTTCTCAAAACAACTACCTAGTGGCACATGACCTAGCCAATCAGTAAGCGCCGTTATAAAGTGCCCTTTTACCACTTTTGGGAGAATTGCGATCTTCAAAGGAGCAGAGCAATCATGTGTTGGCGAGAGCGAGCAAAAGGTGGGAGAAACAGACTTGTGCTTCAAGACTCGTTTGGGTGGCTTTGGCGTGACAACCTGCTGTAAAAATGAGGCAAGAGGCTGAGAACTTGGTGGGAGCTGGGACGAGAGTGGTGGCAGGGTCCTGACAGGAGAATTGACTTGGGATGACAGAATGGGCAGGGTATCTGAGCGAGAAGTAAGCGAAACACTATTGAACATGTTTGGTGGTTTTGGGGAAGGCGGAGGCACGTCGGACACAGCTTTTGATGGTCCCTGATAAGGGGGAAAACTACGAGCTTGGTTGCTTGGTCCAATGGCGGGAGTTTCGTGTGTCTTCCCCAAGTTGATTCCATGTTTCTTCTGGTATTTTCTTATTCTCCTGTTGAATTCTTCCATATGATTCCTGTATCGGGTCTGCCAGGACTGCCATGAGTGCATCCTGGACCAGTTCCATTTGTTATCGACCTATATCAGCATTAAAATTTGCTTCACGAGATAAATATGAGAGAAACTCACATTTTCCACAAGGCGCTTGTACAAAGCATTTCTGCTTCTGTATTTCTTAGTAGGATTGTATGTAGCAATATATTTCATGAGGAGGGTGTCCTCGTCTGACGTGAAGCCCACACAAACACTAGGAGAAACATGGTAAGTCAGCAGCAGTAATTTTGCAAATACAAGTACAGACCCTTTGGCTGGGACTTGTGACATGTTTGCTGATCAGTATATGTATATGTAGTATCACTAGGTCAAATTTGGGGTGAATGATGGAAGCAGACATGTCTGGTAAGCAACATGTTGAAATCACGTGGAATAATGTCACGTCACGCCCTCCATGACAGGTAGGCAACCAACTTCAACGATGCACATTGCACTAAGCTAAAAAACAAACACAAATGCTCATCGAATTCGAATGATGGTGAGGAGCTCAAAGCTGTGCATTGCATTTATTCACCCTGACTTTGGAATTGGTGTGTACTGTAGAGATACGCACTTAGGTTCGACCCAATTTGGGTGTGACCAAATGAATGTTAGGTCCGAAAGTTCAAAGGAGGGTGTGACGTGTGACATGCTGTGCATAGGTTCGTTGTGCATCAGTAAACTACAAATTTGTCCACAGAGATTGGTATTTTTGATAGTTTCTCACAATAATGCACAGCACTGACAGTGGTCACAGCGTGTGCAGCTTCACACACTGTCAGATTGTACAGTAATGCACAGTGCCAACAGAGGCCACAAGATGTATAGCTTCACACTTGTCATCAGATTGCACAGTAATTACAGCTGCTCAAAGCACGCGCAATTTGCACAACATACTAAGCAATTTTGAACCAAGTGGACTTAGAGCACTTGGCAAAGACATGACACTGCTGTGTCTTACTAGTCAGACTCAAAATTCAACCTCATGCAGAAAAATTCGAGTGCAAAACAAATCTTATACTTGGCAACAGGCAACATGAGCATACTACATATAAAACTTATATATGGTCCATAAATGTAAGCTATGAGATCAGTAAGGAACAAAGTGATCAATCAAGAACTATCATAGGCTGTTGGCTCTTTGTGTTTTTCCAGTCAGACATTCCTGTAATGTTCAGCATTATAACAATGATACTCAAGATATCATATTGCACCTACCAAACGAACTCGATCAATCTTGTCCCTGTAATAATGAATGGCTCGGAGGGAGATGAGACCAGCCATGCTTCTTGAAGATTATTCACATGGATCCCAGCCCAAGGTCTGTGTCATCTACCTTCTTTTCAACAAATTTTGCTCAGAATTTGAGTAGGCTTGCGAACACCTCATGTTCACGTAGTAGACAATCCATGAGAGCCTTTTGGGCGAGGAAAACATCGTGTTTCACTCTTACAACATCCATGACCAAGTTGGCTTCTGAATCTGTTGGTTTGTGAATGGACTATTGAAATGTGAAGGTGCTGAGGAACTGATGGAATTTTTCTCACCATAGAATTGACTGCTTCAAGCACATCATATAAGTCGCATATACCAGTCAACGGTCCATCACTGTGTTCATTGTTAGAGCCAGAATGGGTGGAACCTGAAGAACAGGAAGTGCTTGCTGATAATGATCACAGAGTGGCGATATTGAATTTAAGTGACTCAGGAAACATGAGGAAAGAATGTAATGCTGCAGGTTCTGGATATTGCTGGTTAATTTCCGACTGTGTCTTTCCTTAGTCCACGATCCCAGATTCCTAGCATAATGCTTGCAGCTCGCTGTCCTTCATGTGGGAAAGAATTTAAAGACCATACCTCTGTTGCTCATCATATGAGCCAACCTCGATCCGGGTGTAATACTTGGTTAGAAGATTTAATCCGGCTTGACTTGGTTCTCCCACCCAGCGAAGATAATCCCATGGCAGTGGACAACCTTCACAACCTTCATACTTCCTCCTACAAAGCAGGAGATGATGTACATATGTATGGCTTTGGAAACGAAGGAGGGACTTTCGAGCGAGCATCTGGAGGGAGAACTCGGGATGAGGATAGGGATGCAGAAGTAACTGAGTACCTTCCTGAGCCCCCGGTCACCTTTGAACATGGCTACACATTTTTGAGTCTATTTGATTCTGACGAAAATAGCATCTACCGCAAAACCAACCTTTACTATCTGTTTTCAAGTTGGAGAGAATGGCAACTTGCAGTGTGGCTTCTGCATTCCAGACTAAGCATGAAGAAAATCAATTTATTTCTAGTATTGGAAATGGTCCGTGCTTTGTTTTCCCGGCAATTTGAGTTAACAGTGTGCTTAGATACAGGATCTACATCTGTCATTTCACTCAGAAAAAGAGTTATAAGGTCAAGCTGAAACACTACCGAGTGGTCCATGTTGGAAATCCCAAGTCATTTGTATGTCTCATGATACAAAATCACCAGTTGTTCTCTACTGGTGGGATCCGATTGACTGCATCAGCAATTTATTAAATCACCCTTTATTTCACAACCGTATGGACTTGACATCTCACAAAGTTTATACCATGGCACAGAAGCTACCTTGGGTGTATACTGAATGGATGATGGGTGACCATGCATGGGAAATGCAGGTATGTGATGCATCTTGTTTGAAGTCAATGCCTCATGTATTGTTGAAGTCGGTGCTACCTCGTGGCGCAACACTCCTTGGTACTGTCTTGTCTTCAGACAAGACATGTATCACTGCATTGACAGGTGATTGTGTCGCACATCCCCTTCTTCTCAGTCTTGCAAATATTCACATGAACACATAGCTAAAATCATCCTCAAATGCCTTCGTACTTACTGCCCTGCTACCCATCCCAAAATTCATTCACAAGAAGAAACAAATAAAGGGCGTGTTACAGGATCAGCTTATTCACCAGTGCCTGGACATTGTATTAGAACCACTGAAGTCGGCTACTCGAGAAGGTGTCATGTTGTCAGATCCCACTGGATGCAGTCGTTACTGCTTCACTCCACTCGCAAGCTACATCACAGACACTCCTGAAGCCATGATGCTCGCATGCATCGGTGGAAAGACGTCTCCTGTGACAATGGCCATGTTCAAACAATTTGGAGATGCCTTCCGACATGAACCTCACACAAGAGCAATGACTCTCGCACAGCTAGATGTTGTGCACTCATGTGCTAATCAAAATGATATCAAAGCATTTTTCCGGGAATCACAGAAGTTCCGCCTGAATGGTGTTGCAAAACCATTCTGGGGTGATTGGGTCTTAGCGGATCCTAACCAGTTTCTCACACCTGAATCACTGCACGTCATTCATAAGAAGTTTTGGGATCACAACGCACAATGGCTTATCCTTGCAGTTGGAGAGTCTGAGATAGACTTTCAATTTTCCATCCTGCAGCCCGCCAGTGGTTATCAGCATTTTTATGAAGGCACCTCGAAACTCAAGCAAGTCACAGGTTGTTGCCATCAAGAGGTTCAGTGATCAATTATCGCAGTCTGTGCAGATGCAGCACCCTCTGGTATCATTGTTGCTGTCTGTGCACTCATACACTTTCATTACCTTATACAATCACCACGCATCAATGACCATAATATCCATCGCATCTCAGCTGCATTAGACAAGTTTCACGCCAATAAACATGCAATCATCAGCACTGGAGTTTGCTGAGGAAAAAGCTGTACCATTATCGACAACTGGTACATACCTAAACTTGAGCTTATGCAAAGCATCGCTCCCAGCATCCGCAGCTCTGGCGTTATGGGACAGTGGTCTGCGGATGTCACTGAGCATGCACATATTATGGCAGTGAAAGACCCCACAAGATCCAGCAACAACAACAACTATGATCCCCAAATTTGTCGTCATCTTGACCATGCAGATAAGTGCAGTCAGTTCGAACTTGCCACAAGCCTTCTAGATCATGAGGAGAATATTGAAGAGTTGCAGGGTGTCAGAGAGGAATCTGTGAACGAGGATGACGAGACTGACAGTGATGTGGACGACATACCCACAGGACTACCCTCCACATCTCAACAACACGGACAGCCACGTCCTATTACAAACTATTTTGCGATCACCAAGATGCTCCAGCAAAGGGAAATGGGATCAGTGCTGGTCCCATTATGCACCTTTGTCATTGGATGGACAGCCTTTTATCTTGCTTACGATCCTTCCATTAGGAGCATTACTCTTGATGAAGTTGTCGTCAAGTTTGACCTACCAGATCTGCGCCCGGCTATGGCTAATTTTCTTTACTGTGAGGTGACTTACAGCAACCATGTTCACTCGATTGGTGGTCCCAGAAGGGCTGGACATAACACCGAACTTCCATTTTATAATGTTCAAGTCTGGTTTAAAGTCCATTTACAGGTGACAGAATTTCACAACATCCACAATATTTGCCCAGCTCAGACATTAGACTGCGCGCCACCCAGCGACCCCTGGACATTAGGCCGTTATGATGATGTCATTATCCAGACTAGCACAGAGCACTCTTGGCCTGCTAGTAGTCTCACAGGTGCACTCTTTCTGCATTTATTGTGATATTTACTGTAAGTTAAAGAGTGTTTCACACAGGTCACTCCATTGCGCAAATCAGATTGATCATGCGGCCAATTGGCAAGAACGGCACGCTGTGGGCATGGAAAGACTGATTTGTTGCCTATGTCCAACATTTCGATATCTCTAGTCAACGTGATCCAACTACTCAGTTGCACATACTGAAAAGAGCAAAGTGTTCCAATGGCATTCAGATGGGCAATGTTATTCCACTTTCTCAGCTGAGAGCACCTGTCAACCTCATTCCCCGCTTCGGCGCTGCTGCAGATAAGCACCTCACACCCTATAATAGCATGGAGCATGCAACCGAGTTTTGGTTAAATTATTTTTGGGACAAAAACACCTTCTTTGTGCTATCATCATAGTATACTTGCACTAAGTTCATACTTGATAGGTCCAATTTTAGTATGTTTAAAAATCACCCCCAAGTCGTACTATTGTAGTCATCAATGGTAGGTATTCATCCAATATTCATCCAACTGTTACTTCAGTCTTCATAATGGCGTATCACAGCAAAACCGTTGACTATGGAATGAAGATGGCATCGCTGATGTCGGTTCCCTACATTAGTGATGTCTGTACTATGGACAAACTGACAGATCATGAGCTTAATCACTTGATTGTTAAAGAAGAAAAGCCACTGGATAACGCTGACGAGCCTCTCAGTTTCATGTTGGTGTGGATTTTTCAGTCATTTACGGTCTGTCATATCCCGCGTTCCGGACCCGGACTTATCACATATCATTTCCGGATATCCAGATCCGGCCGACATCTATCTATGTCCGGATCCGACCCGCGTCTAACTTCCGTGCCTTATCCCTTTGTATGTTCCTACTCCGGTTAGACTATATCATTTTCCGTACCTCGTTTCATTTCCGCCCTTTATTTTCCTCTGATCTAATCTCCGGGTTCATTTAACTATTTTCCGATAGACTAGCGTTTGACTTTTCTATACGCTCTGTCCACTGCTTTGTATAGCTTCGGACTTTGCATCTTAGTAGTATATAAACCCTGTAGAATCTATGTACATCTTTAGTTCGAATATTATCTTAGACTCTGCTCATTCCTTCCTCCATCCGACTTGAGTTATCCTCTCGTTGACCTCCGCTCGTCTTAGGATTGATTCCTATCGACTTGTCACCTCCGCCTCTACCTTTGGTAGTCCTCCGCTGTTTCCTTTCTAGTTCGGACTTCGTCCGGATTAGTCTTATCTCTTGTTCCCAAATGTCCGCCGGAATTCCTGTGCATCGGACATTGCCCGACGCCCTCCGGACATCGTCTGGTAACCTTCGGATATTGTTCAACAGCCTTTGGAAGTTAGGGGCACGTACTCGGGTAAGGGGTGCAGCGCACGAGCTGAAGCCAAGCCCTTCGGATTTGACCATTGAGCACGTTCTTAACACGGTCACACTCCCTGACGTGATGGAGCTGAGGGTCCCTTTACATAAAATTCACTACAGGGATCACAGAATTCACAGTAAATTCGGCCTCATACATGAACAGGACCTGGTTCCACTGTTCGATGAAGATGAGCAGCAGTGGAACTGGGTGCTTCCAATATTGCATCTTGATGAGCCTCGCATCGAACAGGTTGAATAAACTGTTGGAGATGGGTCAGATGAAACTGGGAATGAGATGTCTGGGGGTGGGGTCAGCAACAGCTTACCGGAGGGTCCACCGGTTGAGGCTCGGAAACATCCATTCAAGGAAATCTTCGCCTCATTTTTCAATATCGTGTCTGGTGCTGTTGCCTGTGAGCAGCCAATGGTCATGAAGGCGAATAACGCAGTGATACATATGTGGAGTTCAGCCAATGCCATGCATCCTGTGAAGGACGAGGAAATTCAATGCAAGCCTGACCTTGCACTGTTGGATGATGTGACAGCTCGGTGGGACACAATCAAGGCTGTTTGCGAGCTGATGTCACAACCATACTCACCTCAAAGCACCATCGGAAAAACTATCAATAGCAAAGTATATCTTCTCTTGAGGCGTCAGCCTTGGAGGTAATTTATTCTACTGCTATCCCTCACCAACGGGTACTGTGAACTGCAAGTACACATGTACGACCACTCAGGTGGTGTTGTAATGCCTGGTATTTGATGGAAGATTTCATCGACCATGCCATGGAAATCAACCTAGAAACCAAAGAACCAAACGGCTATGGAACTTGGGCAAAGTTCCTAGATAGCTTTGCCGCCTCATTCGACCCCATCAACTCCGCAGGTACTGCGTTGTACAAACTGCACAGCCTCAAGCAAGGCGCAGATGTCAACGAGTACATCAACACCTTTAAACAGCTTTGTGGCAAAGCTGGAATCATGAACTTCGCTGCAAAGAAAGATTATTTCCTTCGTGGCCTGAAACCCAAAGTCGTCCAGAAGATCTGCGACTCTGGAGATATTCCTGACACCTTTGATGGATTAGTCAAAAAAGTTGTCAACATAGAGTCTGCGTACCAGCTCCTGATGTCCCACCGATCCCACCACCCTTCCCAGAATAACCGGAAGACGACCCCACGATACACTCCCACCAGATCCCACAATCCTAATGCCATGGATGTGGACCGCCTCACCCCTGAAGCTAGAGCTGAATACATGAAGAAAGGCCTATGCTTCTTATGCCGCAAACCAGGACATCGTGCCAATGACCCTGAGTTCCACCCCAAGAAGACCGGAGATGCCCGAAAGAATGATAAAGGGAAAAGACCGGTAAGGCGTGCTGAGCCTGATGAAGAACAGACCTCAAGCAAGGTCGAAGATCTATCCGACGATGAAGATCTAGAAACCAAGCGAATGGATTTTTAGAATGGGAGCCTACCACAGCGTTAGAACTCCCCTGTCTCGATGTACGTACCATCAAGAATGTAGGAAAGACCAGAGAATTTAGGGTGCCGGTCACCGTCTTATCCTCCGAACATCGAAGTAAATCGCTGGAAACCACTGCTGTCATTGACACTGGCGCAGTAGCAACATTCATACACTGGATGTTTGTCAGAAAACACAAGATCACCACGCACGAATTATCAAAACCAATCAAGATCCGCACCGCAGATGGAGAACTCTCCAAGCATACAGTCACACATTTCTGCCATCTCGCAATAAAGATTGATGAATGAGTTATGATAGGAAAGTTCAATGTTCTCAACATGAGCGACAAAGACATGATCCTCCTCGGGAAACCCTGGCTAAATGCCATGAACCCTGACATCAATTGGACCGATGACACCCTCCGATTACCATCCACCCCCCGATCCATCAGACTTGAAAACATCTACCGGAAGAAGTGGGGGTTGCATATGGTCTACACGAACGGAAAACCCCATGGAAACAGCGCCAAACCCACTGTCTCAGAAGAACTCGAGACAGACGGCGATTACCCTTGCCAGAAACCCTTGCCAAAGAACAGCAAAAGAACCATAGAACGGATCAAGCTTCGAGAAGAAGAAGTATGGCATGATTGCCTTGAAGAAATTCCCCCAGCAATCCCCAACCACGTTGTTCCTCCCCAATACGATACTAACTGGGATGTTTGGGACGATGTCCCTATGGAACCTTGGGAGAAAGACTGCTTCCTCGCCAAAAGGGTAGATGACCCTGCAATGTACACTCTCAATGACGATGAGGTACTAATCAGATATGCTGAAGATGGTTCTGAGGTAACCCTATATGAAAACCTCTCCTTCGACACCCCTCTCACTCATGATCGCACATTGGCCACTGAGATCCGCCGTATGGCATCCCTTACCCCTCTCAGGAACCAGTGGATTCTAAGAAAAGCTGAAGAAGACGAATATCTGAAGACTAGTAACAAAGCCCAGGAATTTGCCCTCAAAGATGCTCAAGAAAAGAAGAAGAAATCCTTTGAAGAGCTCGTTCCCTCATACCTCCATGATTTTGCCGATATTTTCGCCAAAGACGGCTTAAACAAACTTCCCCCCTCCAGACCTGGTGTCGACCATAGAATCGAGACTAAACCAGGCTTCATCCCGAAATCCGCGAAAACCTATCCGTTATCCCCAAAAGAAACTGACGCTGTGAAAGCCTTTTTAGACGAACATATTTCCAAAGACTTTATCCAGCCTTCGAAATCACCCCAAGCGAGTGGCTTCTTCTTTGTAGGAAAGAAAGACGGTTCCCTCAGACCCTGCCAGGACTATCACTACATTAATGAATGGACGATAAAGAATGCTTATCCCCTTCCCCTGATCCCACCTCTGATCGCAAAGCTTCGCGATGCGAAATATTTCACCAAGATGGATGTCTGCTCCAGATATAACAACATCCTGATCCACCCTGATGACTGCTGGAAAGCGGCATTCACCACCTCGTTTGGACTCTTTGAACCAAAGGTCATGTTCTTTGGACTGTGCAATTCGCCAGCCACATTTCAAGCTTACATGAACCAGACCTTCCAGAAAGAAATCAATGAAGGATGGATGATCGTCTACATGGATGACATCCTTATATTCTCAAAATCCCTAGAAGAACACCGTGAAAGAACCCGCCGCGTCTTAGAAATCATCCGAAAAGAAACTCTCTTCCTGAAACCCGAAAAATGCCTATTCAATGTCCAAGAAGTCGACTATCTTGGCATGATCATCCACCCTGGCCAAGTAGCCATGGACCCCGCCAAGCTCTCTGGAATCAAAGATTGGCAGACCCCCACCTCAGTTAAAGAAGTCCAATCATTCCTTGGATTCTGCAACTTCTACTGATACTTCATCTCTCACTATTCCGACCTAGCCCGCCCCCTAATCGACTTGACCAAGAAAGACACCAAGTTCGACTGGACACTATCTTGCACTGAATCCTTTGAGAAGCTGAAGAAATGCTTCCTCTCCAAACCCGTCCTCCGAAATCCTGACCCCTCCCGGCAATTTGCCCTCGCCACTGACGCTTCCCTTGTCGCCACCGGAGCTGTCCTCCTTCAGACAGATGAAAATGGAGCATACCACCCGTGTGGCTACCTCTCACAATCCTTTAACCCCGCAGAACGAAACTACCAGGTATACGACCGGGAACTCCTCGCCATTATCCGTGCCCTGAAGGCATGGAGGCATTACCTAGAAGGAAACCCACACCCTGTGATAGTTTTTACTGATCATAAGAACCTCCTTCATTTCGATCTGCCCAGAATCTTACCCGTCGCCAAGCACGTTGGCAATTAACCCTGAATGAATTCGACCTAGAACTCCACCATGTTCCAGGAAGCAAACTTGCCGCTCCTGATGCCCTCTCTCGCCGCCCTGATCATTCCACTGAGGCCTCTGACAATGCAGATGTCACGCTACTCCCCAACTCCCTGTTTATCCGAATCCTCGACACAGACCTTGCTCAGTCCTTGAAAGACGCATCCCTGACTCTCTCCGACCCTGTTATCCTTGCCGCCCAACAAGCCCTTGATGGGCTGAATGCACCCCCTATGAAATACGCACTCTCTGATTGGAAGATCGAAGATGGAACCCTATTCTACAAGAATCGTGCCTATGTCCCCCCTTCACTCCGTCACCGGATCCTATCCCTTCACCATGATCATCCCACCGCTGGCCACCCAGGATGCTTTAAAACCGAAGAACTCATCAAGCAAGATTACTGGTGGCCAGGCATGGGTACATTTATCCGAAAATACGTAGAGGGTTGCGCCCTTTGTCAGCAAATGAAATCAAACACGCACCCCTCCTCCCTCCCCTAAATCCTATACCCTCCACTGCGCTTCACCCCTTCTCGCAGATCTCCGTCGATCTAATCACTGACCTCCCTGAATCCGGAGGCTATGATTCTGTTATGGTCGTGGTAGACCATGGCCTTATGAAGGGGGTAATTCTCTGTCCATGCAAGAAAACCATCACTGCTGAAGGAGTTGCTCAACTCTTTTTCAAGAAAGTCTTCCTCCGCTTCGGCCTCTATGACAAGATTATCTCTGATAGAGGTCCCCAATTCGCTTCCAAACTCACAAAAGAACTTGGAAGACTCCTCGACTATGAAGTCGCCCTCTCCACTGCCTACCACCCTCAGACCGACGGGCAGACTGAACGCCTGAATCAAGAACTCGAAACCTACCTCCGTATCTACTGCCGATCCACACCGTCTGAATGGGTCAAACACCTCCCTATGGCTGAATTCGTCCACAATCACCGAAAACCTGAACCTCGCAACGCCTCTCCCTTCTTCCTCATGATGGGCTATGAACCCCGAGGAATTCCCTACGCCTTCCCTGAATCATCCATCCCTGCAGCAGAAGAACGAATCAAACACCTCCAGAAGATCCGAGAAGAAGCCTTATCCTGCCACAGCCTTGCAATGCAACGCATGGCTGATCAGACATATGGAAAGAAGTTTGTACCCTGGAAACCTAAAGACAAGGTTTGGCTCTCTGCTGCGCACCTCATTACACACCTTCCCTCCAAGAAGCTTGCCCCTAAGCGATATGGCCCCTTCGAAGTAGAAGAAGTCCTCTCCCCTATCACGTTCAAGATCCGACTTCCCCCTTCCTGGAAATCACATCCTGTCTTCCATGCCTCTGAACTATCCTCCTATCACGAAACAGAAATCCACGGACCCAACTACCCTTAACCTTCCCCTGACCTTGTAAATGGACAGGAAGAATACGAAATAGAAGCCGTTCTTGCCCACAAGGGAAACGTAAAAGGAAAACACCGCTTCCTTGTGTCATGGAAAGGGTACCCCAGCTCCGAAAACTCATGGCTCTCCAAAAAGGAACTTGCCAACGCCCAAGAAATCCTGAAAACCTATAAAGATCGCCTCAGACTCGCTAGACTCCTCATCTGACCACGCACTAGCAATATGCCTTCCTCCAAGAAATCCTCTTCTTCCTCCGCCTCCTCTCTTGACATCCATCGCTCTGACCTTGCTCTCTGTGAGAGACAAGCTCTTGTTGAAGCCGCTCTTCTTTCTCGATACTGTATCCTCCCGTTCGAATCATTTTTCTCCGATGATCTTGATGCACTTGCACAAATGACCACCTTCCGCGCTGCAGACCTTACTATCGCCTATACCAACTCCATGATGATTGACGACGAAGCCAGACTCGTCATCACCCAGCAAGTCAAGGTTAAAAACCTTGTCCTTCGCCACCTGATGGATAAAGGAATCGAGTCCGCTATGGCTCTTCCTGACTTCCCTAAGCCGGACGATTATTTACGTTCATCTTCCTACTCTATTTGTCTTTCCCCAGAACCCATCGAACAGACTGTGCCTCCTTCCCCCTCTTCTTCAGAAGATGATACCCTTATTCCCACCTTACCACGCCCTCCGACTCCACCTCGCTCCCAACTCGCTGTCCGCTCCCTGGGATCCCCCCGCCGCAACCGTCAGAAAAGAAGAGAGACCATCTCATTCGGCGTCGGACTCTCCCGCCCCATCAGCCATACTCCCACTCCTTCTGTCAAAGAAGAAGAAGCTGAATACATCTCCCAATCTATCCGCGCTCCCTCAGAAGAAACATTTCGCGATCGCAACGGCGTCGACTACTCCACTATCACCTGCCGTTATTGCAACGAAGAAGGCCATCGCCAGATCAAATGTCCCAAGTACTTCTGCTGTGTCTGTAACAAGCATGAACCACGCCACCTCTCCTCTAATTGCCCAGACCTTAAAGGCAAATGCATCATCACTGCCAAACCTGGCACCCATGCCTTTCATTATCAACTTAGGCAATGGGAAAACGAGAGAGACAACGAGGCAGACGAGTATGAAGGTCAATTCGCTGGAGAGGCGTCGCCTCGACACTTGGTGCAAGCAGATGATGGTGTGAATCTGTGCTACTGCATGGGAAAGTGCTACCTAAGTGTCCTCTCTACAGGGTCCGAGACCTCCTGAACCCTGAATCCCTAACTAGGAATGACTCCTGAGAAGTCCCTGAAGCCCAAACATCCTACTACAAATACCCCCCACTAAAAAATGCGACGCTCCGGAGTCGCTGGAGTCCCTAAATCGCAGACTCTACTCTGTTCTCCTCAGATCTTCTATCTTCTCCTTCTGCCAGTAAAGTACCTGTGCGAGGCAAGAAAAGCCGCAAACGACGCGCGTGATACCAACCCGGCATTGGGAAACCTTCTAGTGTTTCCAACGAATATGAATTCGTGCGCTTGGATACGACCCGGCGTGGTGCTGACCACCGTGGGATGATCTTGCGCGACGACTTGAACGTGTTATCTATGTCACTAGCGTACACCTGAACGAGTTGTCCTGGAATAAAAACTACCTCACCTTGTGGGGACGACAGGACCTTCTTGTCAAACGCAGCTTTGCATTTTATGGCATTTGCCACGCTATTGGCGAGGGCGTCAAGGTGTTGCTGTGCCACGTAGGCCGAATGTACTTGAACATGCGACGACTCGAGCTGACTGGTTGTGGATTCTAACGGGGTGCTGGGAGTGTTGACGACGAGGCCGAGAAGGAGCTCCTTGGGTGAAAACTTGAGTGAAGGGAGTATGCGACTGTTAAGATGCTCGACGGCTGCGTCAAAATGATTTGTCCAGTTGGCAGGGACTGATTCCGGATCAACGTTCTCGTAGCTGTCTTCCCCGAGGTGCGGTGCGCACATGAACTTGAGTCGTCCTAATAAAAGTTTGTTAGTACCTTCTACTAACCCATTCACCCATGGTGCGTAGGCTGCCGTGACGTATCGCTTGACGTCGTGCTTTTCACACCAGGTACGGACGTCTTCGTTATCAAAGTGTCGTCCTCCATCAGTCATAAGGGTTCCTGGTGTGCTGAAGTCGTGTCGAATCTGCTCGAGTCCCGCGATGGTGGTCTTTGCTGTTCCGTGAACCTTAAGTTTGAAACCCCAGACGTATTGTGAGTACGTGTCAATGATTAATAGAATGTGACTATAACCCCCTTTTGCTTTTGGCATTGCCAAGTAATCCACGACGAAAAGTTCGAATGGGTGACGTCGGATTATAGGTTCTAGTAGGGAATTCAGGTGAACTGCCCCAAAATTCTTGCATTGTCCGCATTTCAAAATTGCCGTGGTGATTGAACGGTCTAACCGGGGGCTAAAAATTCGGTCCATGAGTTGCAGTTTCACCATGTCCCTACCCCAGTGTCCGCATGATCCGTGCTTGATATGTGCAAGTTCCGTTGCTTCTTCTTGAGAGACGCATTCTAACTTGCTGTGGGCTCTCGTCGAAGGGTTGTTGGGTACTCGCCATAACTTGCCGTCCGCGATAAAGAACTGTTTAGACCTATGGCGTGCTCTACGTTTGTCTGCTACCGATTTCTCAGAGTCTAAATCGTGGATGGCGTCGATGACTTCCAGGAACAGCGGTTCCTTCTCAAACCTTTGACGAAGCGTTTCTGTGGAGGGATTGTCAGGACTTGTTGTGAGTGGTGATAACGCTACCTGAAATAGATCCTGAACAATCCCTCTTGCTGATTCCCAATCCTCGTTTACTGTCCAATCGGCTCCGTCGTCTGATGTGGGTTCTCTTGAGATGAAACTTCTGCTAAGTCCATCCGCCGCAGTGTTAGTCGATCCCAGTCTATGTCTTACGTCTACTATGTGGTATGCCAAGATCCCATCTCTCCAACGTGCGTGCGCTATGCTTAATTTAGGGCTTAGAAGGGTGTCTCGGAGTGCCTGACAATCTGTTTTGATTTCCACCGGTGATCCCCAAATTATGTCCGAAAATTGATCTAAAGCGAATTTCAGTGCGGCAAATTCCAATATATAAGGCTTGTACTTCTCTTCGGTGGGTGAGGTACGTTTCGACGTGAATGCGATGGGGTGTGCTGCTGTGATTACTCTCCCTGATGGTAGGGTTGTCGTATGTTTCTGGGTTAGTACCGCCCCAAAACCTTCTTGACATCCGTCTGTCGTAATGACGAACGAGGTACCATCAAATCTTGGTCCTTTTAGAACCGGTTCGGACACTAAGATCTTCTTCAGCTCCATGAACATTTCCGTATGCCAAGGTCCCCAGTGAGGTTTTAGCATGGTCGTTCAGAGGTGTTGTCAATATCTGTGTCGTCCTACCTGTTGTCCTCCTGGTGGGGTGCCCAGTCTTCATACCAAGTCCGTGAGAGGTGCTGCCTTCCTTGCGTAGTCCTTGATTAGAGATCTGAAATAGCCTGTTAGTCCGAGAAACTGCATTAAGTTATGGATCGTGTTGGGGGTCTCCCAATTTACGACAGCGGAAAGCTTTGAGAGATCGGGTTTGATTCCATCTCGTCCTACTCTGGCACCTGCAAAAACGATTTCAGTCATAAATAGTTGCGTTTTAGATGGCGATAGGGAAAGACGCATGGCTCTGACCCGCTCAAAGAACTTGCGCAAACATGTCAGTTTGTCCTCGAACTCGTCGCCTGCCATACCAGTGTCGTCAACATAAAGTTTGAACAATAAGCTGATGAGATCTCTTAACGCGATTGCTGCCATGTCCCTGAAGTTGGTAGGTGCGCCTGTTAGTCCAAATGGCATCCTACAATAGCAATTGTATCCCCTGCCCTCGGTGTAAAATGCTAGATACGGTTGTGTGTCTTCATCGACTGGGATGGCGTAAAATCCCGCTGCGAAGTCTATAACGCTTACCCAACGATGTCCACTGAGTCGTTGTTGCTTGGTTCGGATGTCGCCTTGAGGAACGGATGGTACTTGGCTGGCTCGGTTGATTCCTGAAAAATTCTGACATATTCTCCATTTTGGCGTGGAGCTCCCTTTCGCGTTGGTGGCCGAGTTTGGTGGTCGTTGAGGCAAATCGTTTCTGGTTGGTAATCCGTGCGCCTCGCATTGATCATTGATGCGGTGCAGGAGTTCCTCCAGTGGAAGGCTTCCTGATCTGTGTGCTTTTTGAGCGAGCACGGTGGGACTTGCTGCTTTTACGTCCTCCGGGGCGATACAACGGATAATTCCAGCTTTCTCCAGCTCATTGAGGTGTTCATAGAGAAATTCACGTTGAGGTGGTGTTAAGGGTCTCTGATTCACTTTCGTGGTGAATTTCGTTCCTTCTGGGAACGTAAGCTTGAACGTTTTGAAGTCCATGGGAAATACTTTGCTGATGGCTAGAGCAAATGTGTCAGCGAATTCAATACAAAGGTCATGTACTTGGTTTCGTTGTGTCTCGCTCAAATCGTTTCCAATCTTGATTTGTCGTAACACCTCTGCGACCCTCTTCGAGTTGAACGGATCCGTGTGTCTTGTGAACACCTTTGGCGACGATACCGAGTCTGAGAGTTCGGGTATTTCTCCCAAATTGTCGTCCTCTGTTCCTTCGAGTACTGGCCATATTGGGGTACCTGCCGGGTAAGCGATTGGTGAACATGGCGTTGTCAACGACTTGTCAGTTGCAAGCGAGAGTTGTGGTTTGTGCTCCGTGATGACTATGTGCGCTCCTGCGCGGGCTAACATTTCCATATGCGTATCGAGTTCTTGATCCCTGTGCTGCGGAGATACTATAAATACAAAATGTTCATTAGTGATAATTGGTGGCGTAGAGGTTGGAATGGCTTGTTCGGGGTTTTCAGGGACTGTAATGGTTAGAAAAACGGAGTCATTATCGCCTATTTGGCGTGTTAGTAAGTTTGGGTCATTGATATGTACTTGTGGGTCTTGTGCGTTTATGTTGCTATTATGTACTTGAGGTGCTGACGTATGTACTTTTGTCGAATGATGCGAAGCTTTGGGTTTGGGGGCTGCCTGTGAATTAGAAATGTTTTCAATTATATACGGATGTGGTGATGCCGGGAGAGTTATAGTATCGGTGGTGTAATCGTGTGTTGCCTGCAGTTGTTCTAGAAGGGGCTGTCCGATCAGCATGTTCCAGATGCCACCGCTATCAAAGACTTTGAATGACGTGCGAACTTTGGCCTTGTTCCATTGGAATGTTCCTACCCATATTCCGTGTGACGGTACTTCGGACCCGTTTGCCATTCTAAGGATTCGTTTTGATGGTATCAGCTTCCTAAGGTTCCGCGATGCTTTCATAAATGTTCTAAGATCTAATACGTTTACCATTGCCCCATCATCTACATTTGCTTGGAAGCACGATGTCTTTGCGCCCGGACCATATAAAATCGCTTGCGTGATGAAAGGCGTGCCTTCGGGAACGATACTTTGGGCTTCATTATCTGAAATTGTGTAAAGATCAATGATCGTTTGATCGTTTACACACGAGTAACAGTCAGAAGAGTTGATTGATGCGGAGGTAGGTACAAGACTTAGCATGGACATAGAACTATCTGTATCGGTACTGCTGGTTACGGATTCGTGTATATCGTTACAAGGAGGCGTGCTAGAAGACGGTTCGGGTGAGTTTGGTGTATGAATGAAGCTGAAATCAGAGTCCGAAAATGGAAGCTCGACGAAAGACAGCGTGCTGGGCTCAGAATTTGTGGGAGAAGCTGGTCTACTACAATTGGCCAGTGCCGGCGACAAGATCTCAAATGTCGGGATGACGAGGCTATTGTCAGCTTCTGGGTCCTCGCTGCTTAGCATGACCTGGCTGTGAGATATCGGCGAATTGAGGACCGACGTGTTGATGCATGACGAAAGGGTGGTTGTTGGCTCTGGGGATGTGGCTTTGGTTTCAGGTGAGTCGAGGGACGTAGAGTTGTCTTCATCGTTGGCATCTGACAACTTGCTGAGTGGTTGTGATGTTACGACGTTTGACGATAGGACCGCATGTATGTCCTCTACTACTGCGGTCCGTACTCGTTTCCCGCGGCGTCATACATCTCATAGGGCTCCGGATAGTACGCGTATTGGGGGTACGCGACGGGTGGTGCTGTTGTAGAGGTTACGAACTGGATATTCGTGGGCGTACTTGTTGATGGTGTGGAAGCTAACGTTCTTGAAACCAGGCGCGACACCGTTTCACGCCACTTAGTCTCCTGTGTGGGCAGTGGCATGTTTGTGCACTCATAGGACTGGTGTGGAGGTGCTGTCACCATTCCGCAACTGAAACACTCTCTGGATCCAATGGGTGCTGTTCCAGGCTTTAGCGGGTAGGGTCTTTGCGAGTTGGGGATTGCGTCAGTTCCATATTGTGAGTGCCAATCTTGAACTTGTTGGGCATACGCTTGTCTACCTGCATCAGAATCAGGATGGTGAGGAATGGTAGCATACTGGGCTGCCGTTCTTGCCCGTTCACTGGGTGATCCTCCGCGTCCTCTTGACGGCGTCTGTGGGTAGCCTCGGTACCTGTAAAACAGGTTGCCCCGTGTCATTGGGGCTGCTGATGCGAATAGGCTTGCAGCCTGTGGGGTTTGAGGGACTTGGGGCATGGTGGGGACTGATGGTGCTGGCGACATGTTATAACGGTAGTTGTATCTATATGCTGGTGGTGGTACGTATGGGACTTGGTTCAGCTGTGCAGCTTGGGGTGTTGGGGCTTTCCGTCCATTGCCAGCTTGGCTCTGCAACTTGTCGACGTCTTCCCGTAGTTTCCATTCCGTGACAAGTCGTTGCTTCGCTTCGAGCAGCTGCGACGCAGAGATTTTCGCAACATCCGTTTCAAAATCTGCCCACGTTGTGTAATTATCCATCAAAAAATCCCGCAGGACCTCCGGCGCGTTTTCCAATACTATGTCCAGTAGATGACATTGCGTGTCGTTGAAACCTTGTGCCATTCTTGAGATCTTCTTCGCCCATCTAACATGTCCCCATTCACTTCCGCGTTCTTCCTCTATCATCACTCCAACTTCCTCCTCTTTCAACACTAACGCCTTGATACGATCCTTTTTCTGCGCGACTGTTAGAGTAGCTTGTATTGGTGGGGGCCATCTGAGCTTGAAGGCTGCCAAAAACGAAGTCCAAGAAGCCTTGTTGTTGGCTGATAGGTTTGCGAACCAGCTTTCCGCTGGACTGGCTGCTGCGCATTGTAATTCGAACCGAGTGATTTTCTCAGCATCCGAGTACGATGGTGGGAATGAGAGCTGATATTTTCTAATCCAATCTGTAGGTTCTTCACCTTTCTCATAATCGCTGTAAAAGCTAGGTTGCGGGGTAACAGTAGCTGTGGTGTTGGTGGACATGTTGACGAGAGGTGCGGAGTAAATCGGAACTTTGGGCTTTGGCGTGTGTGGGGCTTTTGCTAGTACGATACGGTGCTGTATGAATCGGAGATTGGCGTTTGCAACGCTAGGTTGAACTTTTAGGGCCGGTAGAACTGTAAGGCCATCGTCAGGTTCAACCTTCTGAAAAGAAAGAACAATCTGGCTGTCCGATGCAGTGCGTCTGAATGTCGGTAGGTCTTCGAATGAACGTGAGATGTTTCGAAGTCGACAAAGGTCGTCAAGAGAGATAGCCGTGGTGCAAGCTCACTCTAGTCACCAGGTGGAGAGGCGTCGCCTCGACACTTGGTGCAAGCAGATGATGGTGTGAATCTGTGCTACTGCATGGGAAAGTGCTACCTAAGTGTCCTCTCTACAGGGTCCGAGACCTCCTGAACCCTGAATCCCTAACTAGGAATGACTCCTGAGAAGTCCCTGAAGCCCAAACATCCTACTACATCGCGAAAGACGCTGATCTCGACCCGGAGCTTTACCAAAATTGTGATTGAAGTCGGAGACTTCAGACGTTGACAGGGGGGTAATGTTACAGTGACCCCATCATTTTCCCATCATCACCTGCAGGACTACGCATGTACCATACTTCTTGATCCCCGTCTTACTTCTAGCGCACCTCATGTCGACCATGAGGACTCTCCTTATCTCTGACTTCCTCTTTCTGTACTTCCACAACGCCTCATGGACTGGTCTGTGCACTCTTCCTTACGTATATAAACCCTAGCCACCCCTTGTACATTTCCTTAACTTGAATCTACTCAGTTCTCCTTGATACTTGACTAGGACCTGAGGGTGCCTCTGATCTAGCTCTTTGCGAAGAGACTAGCCATTATTCGATCACTTCGCCAGAGTTCTACCTCTGGTCGTCGTTCACCTGATACCGTACACTTGACCCTCCTTTATTGGAGTTGTTACGGAAGAACTATCTGAGTTCGTAACAACGACGTGCCAAAATTGCAGATACCCTTTGACGTTGTAAGGCTACCCTTGGACCATAAGGACAGACCAATCTTATGATGATGAAGAATGACATCTACCTTACCATCCACTTGAATGCTCGCGCAGTAAAAACTCGTATTAGGGACCGTCTCCGTCAACGCAAATTTGAACTGGAGAGGCTAGAGAGGTCGTATTGAGCAACAGCAAATGGTACGTTACTA
Organism: Suillus tomentosus; assembly: GCA_016647685.1. Taxonomy (NCBI): domain Eukaryota; kingdom Fungi; phylum Basidiomycota; class Agaricomycetes; order Boletales; family Suillaceae; genus Suillus; species Suillus tomentosus. The sequence continues at coordinate 152,489 of JABBWJ010000049.1, forward strand.
CTCTTTTTTGCCTTACTTTTTCAGCATGTCTCATGTGTTGTTCAACAGAACACAAGCTTCGCTCGAACACCCAGTATTCAATCAAACAGTGAGAACCTGCAATTCTCAAACTAGTTTCAACTTACAATGACCTATGTACTCAGCTACAGTCCCTCATACATCAACGGCGAGCTCCCCCATCTGCTATTCCCCCTCATCCTATTGCTCGTGAAGGCATCTTCCTACTTGACGTGGATGATGAAATCTGGCAAGATATTGGCCTCGACAATGACGATCATTGCGTTGAGGAGGAGACTCATTTGATGCGAGAGTGGTCTGTGATGCAGGAATGGATGTTAGCAGAGTGGGAAGCCGTCCAGACTGCGTTGAGAGATCCTGGTGTGTGTAGTCAGAATATACCATGACCGACATCTAATTTTTTGGCAGCCAATGATCTCGTGATGCCATTCCACCTCAGGGCCCGTGCAGAGGAACTTCTGTCCATCTGTGTTGTCTGGAAGAACAAGGTTCGAGAGATCCCTTGCGCTTGGCCAGTCAAGCATTGGGGTCCTACAAACGAGGATTTGCTTTGAGCCGCTCGAGACCAGGTGTAGTCATCATTTTTCTAGGATGACGATGACGACAAGAGTGTCGGAGTGGTGGATGAGAGTGATGAGGATGGTGATCTGGCATATTCCAAGGTTGGAGATGATGAACTTATGGATGCGATTGAGGAGGTTGCATTAGCTGATGAGTACAGGTATCAGGATGAGGACTTTATTGATGACATTGACATTGAGGATAGTTTTATGCCTTTGTCACCTACCAAATCAACACCTAAAAAACGGCGCCGCATATAATATCCCCTATTCACATTTACATTTAACACTTGTCACTACAAATGTCATAATTAATCATTTATTTTGATCATTTATTTAAACAATTAATACTGTGAGTCAAAGGATAAGGAAAATTGGGGTTAAGCATGAATATTGGAACAAGAAAGCATAGTATTGACTGGTAGATATACCTAAGGACAAGGGTGACAATGATTAGTGGCATAGTTGCATATGGAGACCATGTGCATCCTTCCCTTAATTGATTCCATCCCCCATGGTCCTTCCCACCATTGATTACAGGGTTATCCCATCCTCCGTGGTCCTTCCCTGAATTGATTATGGGCCTTTCCCTTCCTCCATGGTCTGTCCCATAATTGATTATGGGCCTCTCCCATCCACTGTGGTCCTTCCCAAAAGTGATTGCGGGCCTTTCCCATCCACTGTGGTCCATCCCATAATTGATTGCAGGGCTATCCCATCCTCTGTGGTCCTTCCCTTAATTGATTCCATCCCCCATGGTCCGTCCCATAATTGATTACATACCTTTCCCATCTACTGTGGTCCTTCCCGCTCTCCGAGTGATGACTTTGTAGGTGTAGGCAAGTAGCTGAGACCAGGTATTGGTAGGTCAATATCTGAATAGTGCGATCCCCAAGTGATGACTCTGTAGGCGTAGGCAAGTAGCTGAGACCAGGCATTGGTGGGTCAATATCTGGATAGTGTGATCCCCAAGTGATGACTCTGTAGGCGTAGGCAAGTAGCTGAGACCAGGCATTGGTGGGTCAATATCTGGATAGTGTGATCCCCAAGTGATGACTCTGTAGGTATAGGCGAGTAGCTGAGACCAGGCATTGGTGGAGCAATATCTGAATAGTGCGATCCCCAAGTGATGATTCTGTAAATGTAGGCGATTTTATTGACATATCTGTGTGAGGTAGATGTGTGATCATTTTCAGAGGTGAGAGATCCCGGGCTGAGGCGTGAATAAATTATCATTTTTAGAAGGGAGAGATCCTGGGCTGAGGGGGGGGCAGTGAATGAATGATCATTTTGTGTTTTCTAATCCTATTTCATAGACATATCTAATAGTAATTACAGTCATTATGTAATCCATTAGCTTGCATATTAGATGCTAAGAATGCGCCCAAAATTTTCATTTTTTGGCACAGAAAATTGGGTGGTAAGAGGACCCCTAACACCCCTCCACCATGGGAAAATCCCATGTATGTATGGTCCAATGTTGGCTGGTGGTCTTTTCCACACAAAAATTATTTTGATTGTTGGACCATCCCCAACATATTTTATTTTGGACCCTATGCACTTGGAGAAAGACCAACAAACATCGGCCAGACCATCTAAAAAGCACCCCTTAGGTGAAAACCCTTATAGGTATAATATAACCTAAGAGGTACTTAAAATGGGGTGACCAAAGTGCCAAGTGACCGCCATACCCCCACCTCATACACAGAAACAGGCCATCCACCTACACTGGGGATGAACCACTCCAAATAGGGTCAGTCATTGAATCAAATGCCCACCAGCAGGCTGGCAGTGGCAGTGGCAGTGGCAGTGGCACAGCGGTGGCAGCAGCATAGACGAGGACTGGAAAACTAGAGCCGACATTATAATAGCCACACTAAATATGAAAAGCTAATTATCTCATGGTTGCATCATTGCAGCTGCCTGCTACAATGTGGCAAGGACCTTCAGATGCCTCTTCCATGTAGTCTACCAATAATCACTTATCTCATGCAGCCATGCACCATGGTCAACGAAGTGTCACTTCTGGACCATTTGGTCATTCTTTAGCCAGCCCCTGTGGGTCAAAGGGTAGTTCAAGCAAGTGCTCTGTTAGGTCTAGTACACCAGCACCTAATATGCCACCAGTGACCTTCAGACTTAACCTTATTCCGTATTCTGTGAGGTTTCCTGCTCTAATATTTTATTATGAAGCTGAATTTGGTTCAGGTGACAGGAACCTCATCAGACAAGGCTGATCCCTTTCAGGGACAGTTGAAGCTTTATGCAGCAAAGCTTCTGCCACTACAATGTCGCCTGCAGAAATATAACCTGTCTTTTCTTGCTGTAGTACATTCAACCACTGCCAACGAACCTGTATGGTAACAGATTAGTTCTCAAATGACTTCACACCTAGCATCCTATGACTTAACCCTTGCATTTCCACAAGAAGAACTCTGTTCTGAACATGACTTTGTTTTGAAGGTTATCAGTTCTTGCAAGCCAGTTATCAAAAGAATGGAAGTTGGAAGATGAGCGCTTGTGACCTTCCTGGGCACCTCAGAGAATGTGTAATGTTTATACCAAACCCTAGTTCTTCTGAGAACTTCCCAGTTCTCCGGTGCAGTATGTTTCTTGCTAACTTTAATGTTTGGTGATATATTACAGCTCTTTTCATAAAGGATGGCAGTGGCATAATTTTTTTATTCAATTAGGAAATGGTAGACTTTGATAAGTTTTGCTCATGTAGCCCTACAGTACTACCATTATTATCATCTCTGCAATATGGGATTCCGCAAAATTAGTTGCGATGTGAAACTTGCAGCAATCCGACTCCATGAATGAGACCCTCTAAACCTCCGCAATATCCTAGATTCCTGTGGATTTTCCGAGTGCACCTGGTTTCAGATTTTGAGGCTCTGGCGCAAAACCAGCAATGTTATGGCTTGTAGGTTTCGTCATATCAGCTGCAGTGATGATGCTCATGATAAAGGTAACCTCTTTTATCTTTGCCAGAGGCTCAGGGTCAGAAGGTGCTGCAAAAAAAACAATCAAGACACGGTTCCATGTAGTAGGGATCATTAGTTACAGATTTTATTTCTGTGCTTTTGCTTTCTGGACATTGTAGGAGGTGGTGTGAGCATCTTTGTGGGCTGGGACTGCACAGGCTTATCATCTTTGCTGTCATCATTAGCATCAGATTCCTTGTCTGCATCATCCTCTGAAGGTCACTCGTTTCGAGTATTTTTGCCATCAGGGCCATTGGAAATGGAATCAAGGTCACTCAGACTGTCATAATCTGGTAGACTCTTGTGTTTTTTAGAGGCAGGGATAGTTATAAATGCCATAATAATAATAATTCCAGGAGAAGATAGTGTACAGCAAACAAAATATCGGCAAGTCTAACATTTCCTAATTGAATGAAAAATCACACCACTGCCATCCTTTATGCAAAGAGCTGTAATTTCTGCCATAGTTCCGACCATTGCTAACATGATGGGCAGTCTTCCACTCCCTCTGTCACTCCCAGCTGGCAGGCATACATGTCTCGCCAGTCGTGTCTTTGATACCTTTATGACAGCTGTGCTGGTCAAGGACTCAGATAACCCAATGTGTTTTTACTCTTACCCCAACATTTTGGTATGCATCAAACAATATCATTGGGTCGCAAAAATTTGATTTCATTCACCTACAGGACAAAGCTGCTAGTCATGGTGGCCTGCCAGGATTGAGTGATACATCCCCCTTTCAAATGTTGCCTCACTTTCTGCCGTCAACTTTACAAATGTCCTCAGGCTCATTATCCGCATCGTCACTCACTTCGACATCATTGCTCTCATCATTTGTATCATCACTCGCCTCAATGTCTTCCCTTCCATCTTCATTGAGCCCTTCACTTCCGTCTTCATCAGCCTTGTGCTGGTCACAACTTCTGTTGCCACAACCCCACCAAGGTATTCCAGTCAGGGACTCCACCCTGCTTACAGCACTTCTTGAAGATGTCATGGCAGTTATTACTGAGTTGCAACAGAATATTATCAACTGCTTGTGGAGTCCTGCATTACCTGATGGACGGGAGATTTCCTCCTTTGTCCCCTCACAAACCTGACTCTTCCAATATTACCAATGTTTTGATGCTCATAGTCGAGGACCCATACCTTCAGACAACTGCCGTGGGTTTTGCATCATTTGTCTGTCAAAAGTTGGAAGGATTGCCAGTCTACCTACCCAAGCATGTTGCAATCTCATTAAACTTTGACATTCACAATATATTTCATCCAGAGCGCACCTGGAACATATACATTATACTCATTTGTGATTTGACTTATCATACTGATCTATCATTTAGAGGGTATGCTGTAGGTAGTGGCATAGAGTGTTCTGTTCTGTGAATAGCTATGAAGGAAGTCTGCTGTGATCAGAAGCTTGTAACAGGAGGAGCTGACGGAGACACCAGATATCATGACCTTAACCTCCACACCAACTCAATCATTCTGGCATGATCAATTAGTTTCCAGGTCTTAGGCTTTCTTGCAGAAACCCATCTTTTCATCACAGGCCATGGCCCTGCGCCATTGTCCCCTGCCATCCTTCTGTTTGTGATTGGTGGCTGGGAAGCATTGTTCAACCTTGAGCTCATTGACCTTGTACTGCCATCAAAAGCTACCATGTGTTAAGACCATGCACAAAGGGTAGGACTGATTCTGAGGGGCTTGGCTTCAGCTCATGCACTGCGCCCCTTACCCAAGTATGTGCCCTTCATTTCAGATTGGTGTCCGAAGGCGCGAGAAACTTCAGAAGGACTTTCCGGATGGGTGCAAGTAACTTCCGGATGAGCGCAGGAAAGTTCTGGAGGAACTTCCAGAAATTACAATGAGGTTTTGTCCTGATACAGATATGTGTAACGGCTACTCAGGACTTGTCCTGAGTAGAAGCAAACAGAGGAACAGCTGCAAGGACAAAGTCCGAAGCAGAATAGGTCCGGAGGACCGTGAGAAAGTTCCGGACGAACTTCCGGAACTTCGGATGAGCGGAGGAGCGGAGGAGCGGAGCTCTGGCCTAGGGAGAAACTCCCTAGGCCTGAGATGGATATCAACTAAGTTGGAAGACTAGAACTGATATGAGGACTTAGAGTGAAGACTAGTGCGAGGACTAATATGATATTCAGACTGAGGAACTACAGGACATATACAAGAGTTTATATACTAAGTGACTATTGGAAAGATCAATAAGCAAAGGTCCGAGGGCTATGTATGAAGCATAAGCAAAGTTATCAAACGCGAGTCGGAAATGAAGCATAGGTTAACGGATCAGTAAGCATACCGGTAGTAAGTATAACCGAGGTACCGGGAACAAGGAATACCAGATAGGCTGTGTTAACGTTATATGCACAGGAAATGGATTAAGAAGCTTATCGTATATTGGATCAGATACATCGGATCAGATCAGATATGGTCCGGATGAGATGCGTGGATATATGGGATACAACATTAGGGCGATGGGACAAAGGGCGAATAATGCAGGCTAGCTGCAGAGGTATGGAGGTCCGATGTATAGAGATACAGGGGTCCGGAGGTCCGGATGAAGTGTGGGAACATTTTCGGATGTAGGTCCGGAATACGGGATATGACATAATTCATTTGTTATCCTGCAGCCAGCACCTCCAAAATGCATGTATCTCCATTCCTCTTTGTATTTCCATAAATCATTCAACACCCAAGTAGCACTTCACATCTGAGTCCATACACTCAGTTGTATAGTTATTCCAGCAGTTTCGCTACAGTAGCACCTCAGGCCTCAATGCCTGTAGCTCATGTATTATCACATCTTATAGCCCGTAATTGAGATGGCTGGTATATGATGTTTAGTACCTGTTGTATCTTGGATTGTGAGTCATATCATTGAAACCAGTGTCCAGGAGATGCTCAATGCTCCTGATGATGCCACATTAGTTTCTGTGGATACACCTGATCACCCTCCTGTTTAATTCTCTCAGGCGATTCATACTGGTCACTGTGGACATCCCCGTGTAGAGATTGATCCAGATTTGTTAGGCATTGCACTTACAATGCAAGGACTGACACATCCTCTACCACTTGCTGGGTGCTCAGCTCGTACAGTCCGTTGCAGGGCTTTTGAGCATGACCTTGTTGAACCTGATTCGCCTGTTTATGTTGATTTTGTCGATGAGAATGGTTATGAAACTGGATTTTATACTCAAGCATCGAGAAATCACTCTGGAGTTTCTGATGATAAACTTGATAACATTACTCAGCAGATATTTGAATTTTTCCCCTATTTTGGTCAGAGGATGATCAACAGGCACATGTGATTTCTTGGACATCAAATCCCTCACTGACAAATCCATGCATCATATACACATGTCCACAGTCCTCCCACAGGTTCATTTGGTCTTTGACAGATCCAGTGTCAAGTCTACAAGGTAGCAAGGCCTAACTCACTGAGTCACCGTGATGGCCAGCATGATTAGTTCTACCTGTCTTATGTCACACATTTCAAAGTCATTGCTCACTGTTGGATTGATCATAATATTCAGGACTGATACAATATCAGATTGTTTTTCATGCCTTCATAGATGGATCTTCCCGGTTCATTACTGGCATCAGGACCAGTAATAACAACCGTGCAGAAGCTATCCTTAATTTGTTTACAGAGATCATTGAGATTCACGGCTTTCCCAGTCGTGTACAAGGAGATCATGGCAATGAGAACCTAGGTATTGCTCATTATATGGAGGAAGCATGGGATTTGGGGCAGGGATCTTATTCTGGGACTGGTAAGAAACGATTGAGCATCACAAGTTTTATATAATATAATATTTTATATTAGAAGTGTGCACAATGTGCGCATTGAGTGACTATGGTTCGACCTGACAAGCGGGTTTGGCTTGGAAGGACTTCTTTCAGTGTCTCGAGGCACATGAAGGCCTCAATCCTGATCTAGAAAGTCATATGTGGCTCTTGCATCACCTCTTCCTAGATGTTATCAGCGAAGATGCTCTGTAATGGGCAGAAGCATAGAACAACCATGTCATGTCCATTCGAGGTGAACGACACACCAGTCCAAGAGATATGTTTTCTTCGGAATGTTAAAGAATAGAATGCGTGGTTTTGTGAGAATCCTTTCATTACTCACCACCCACAGCACTTCTCGGAGGTCGTGGTTTCAGAGGTGAACAGCCTACTTTCACTCGAGCAAGTGCAGTTTCTTGGAATACAGCTTGAGGCTGTAATACCAGTACACTCTCACAGCGTGGAATATAGATATTTCATTTGGTCTACAGCTTTACAGATTTATAGAATTTTTTTTACATGTAAGGATGGTGTATTGTAGCTCACATGTGTACCTGCACGTAGTTTGCTGCAGACAAGTCAATGCCAGCAGATGGTGACAAAGAAATAGAGAAGGAGACATGAAAAGATCAATGAGAGCAGTGCTGCCAACTCCACTGCTTAACATTCGTAGGTAGTTTGAAACATTTTGCTTCCCACATCAAGGATCCAAGAGAAAAAGAGGGCAAGAGGATGCACAGCTAAGTCACGTCACAGGACAATTTGTTTGTGAAGAGAACACAAAGATAACATGTAATATGCACCTTAGTAGAAGACTTGAACAAACACTAGTGCAGCCCTCCTGATCTTGCGTGGATTGAATTCATGTATAGTCGTTCTAAGTGGGGCTTGTTGTAAGTTACATCATAGGTGATAAAGGAGTGCGTACTGAACAGTGTCAAGTATCTTTGTGGAGACTTCCTGCAAACTTTTTAGGACCAGCATTCAAAACCTGCCACATACAATGTCACAAAGTCCCCAACCCTCTCATGTGGAATGCCTCGTGCACATTAATTAACATTTATTTAGGAGAAATAACATAGGCTTGTAGACTCATCAATGATCTTGATGTCTGAAAGACAATCAAAGCCTGCTAGAAGGCTCCAACAAGCTGCTCTGGCATGGCATATAGTCCATATCATCCTTAGTTGAGAATCTCTGAATGCTGATCATGTCTTCCATGTCTGCTAAGATCAAAAGGTGCCAACAATAAAGATCCAAAAGATGGTCAGAGGCCATACTAAGCTGGTCCGAGGCATTGCGCACTGGCCTGGTAGGTAGTGAATTATCACATGTTCGAGAGACAGCTCACTTCAACTATGGGATTTGGGGAGATGTATACATGCACTAAGGCAAAAATTGGCGAAATCTTGAAGGGGATGAAATAACAGTATGGAACATGACATTGTCTCCAAACAGCAGAATTGTTGCCAGCGGCTATCTTCATGAGACAGTGAGGTAAAAAGAGCCCAGTGAGATGTTGGCGATATGCTGGAGTCCAGATGGTGTGCTGGTTGTCTCAAGGAAATTAAAATCTCAAATGCACTGATAAGAATCACACAAAATTTCCTTTTCTGATTCGACCGTTGGTTTTCACTCAAATTTTTTGAATTTCACCATGCAACCATTTGATTAATTTCATCTAGCGGTGCCCCTCATACATCTGGCTATTATGAATTAATTTACAAACTCCAAGCCTCGTCTCGCGCAAATTCATTTGTAACACACTGTATCAACGAATGTTTCTTTTGCTTCAAATGCACTAGTACGTATGTAGAACACACTAAGTGAAGTAGCTAAACAATTACTTTAGACACACAGCTAAACCTTCAATTTGAGTTTATGGCAAGGGGGCCCTCCAGCTCAATGTTTGGAGGACCCCCAATCAATTCTAGTACCAAAAGGTGACAGTTTCCACATGAAACAGCATCAGAGCTACTAGTACACAAGCCACCGAATAATTGGTGACTGAATGACTGGTGACTGAATGGCTGGTGACTGTTAAATTTATGCAAGATGTCACAGTCACATGCATAAAATTGCACTGCCTAGCTGACAGAAGAATGCAATGTCGTAATGAAGTGTTCTTTGTAAGGTAGCGTAGTTTGGGTGGCAGTCTCTATTTTGCAGGGCTAGGTTGGATATTGTTCAGATGTGCATGACTTAAAGAGACCAAGTCTGTCAAGTTGGTGTCTGCCTGGCTATCTCCAGGAGTAGGTAGATCTTGTTGCGAGATTAGTTGTAGCACACAGTATCCAAGTTGTGTGTGAGCACTCATGATCGTGATTCTTGCTCTTGTTTGGCAAGCTTCCGGTATGGAACCACGAACATCTTGGGACCCTTCTATACTTTATTCACTGCATTCAGATGGACACCTGTGCCAGCCTTCTCAGGTGGAGTATGATTTATGCAGTTTCATATTCAGATCGTTATGCTTATTGCACATACTTAATATATTTTATTTTTATCCCGAGATGAGGGCCGTTGAACTTACAAATTTATGTTCCCCAAGAACGACAGAAACTGGACTCTAAATTCACCTCTCAATCATTTCACATGTTTCGAAAATTTTAGACTATTTCCACCTTGATGAAATCATATACATAGGCATCGGGTTTACCTTTTTTGAAGAGATCCAAATTCTGTCCATTTGGGGTGAAGTAGCCTATGTAGGAAGTTGCTAACTAGGTGGGAGGGACACCCGTGTGGTTTTACCTTGCGCAAGGGTGAAGACTGCACCTCCAAGACGCAGTCAAACATAAGTACTTGAATTTAAACAGTGTCATATTCGAAACTCTTGAGCTCTCGGATCTCAGTGCTTTGGATTAGGCTCATTGTCACCAGGAGTGAACGGGGTCAACGGTTGGTCAGCATTTATTTAGTGGTCAGTGCCACTGTGCAGGAAATGAGGCAAAAGATAAAGTGATTTTGCTGCTCTCATCCTGTGTTTTGTCCTGAGGTGCTCTCTTAGTACTCTCTCCTTCATCACCAGAATTTATTAATCCCACTGCTTCATAGAACTTGGATATGTAAGGCTTAATGTTGTCCACTTCCATGGGATGATCTTCTGGATGGTAGCAAGTGGATTGCTTGAGTTGTATCAGGTCCTCAAACCAGGTATTACATCCAGATAAGGGCTGACTCATATGGCAAGTGATAGATGATTGATTTTTGAATTTCTTTCTGCACAAGGGAGAATAGATTGAAGCTTCAGGCATGCTGAAGTCATCAAGATACGAAGTCCTGAACAAGTCACAGACCAGTATACTATAGTATACAGGCCCAGCATTTGCCAATAAACATTCTTCAGAGTATGATGACTGCTACTATACAATTCTTATTGATCAGTGCTTCAGGTTCCTACTTGTAAAATTCTCTCCAGGCCTCCTGCAATAGTGATGGGGACTCTCACCAGCCATGCTGTTTGAATCTGAAACACCAGTTTTCACACTAGTGGTGTGTCTGATCTATTGGAAGCTATTGAGAATTTCAATGCTATGGTGAGTCAGTCTTCTTTCATTGTTTTTGTAAAGTCTCAAAAGGGAAGGGTCAGCATTTCAACAGTCCGTCAAAGATTCATCTGAATATGAAGCAAATCTAACTATGAGAAAATGAAGTTTTGTTAAGCTTGTGAAGATTCTAAGCTGAAGCTGCAGGAAAGAGTTTGGATGATGCAGACCTTGGACTGAGATATATGTAAGTTGTCTTCAAGAAAAATTCAAGGGCTCATCACACTCAGGCTCCTCTATCTAGAGTTGAAGGATGTCTGCATGCCAGTGAGTGTTACAAGTAACATCGGTCACATGGTCCCCCTATCATTTTCCCTTCATCCTCGCCCTCTCCTGCATCTGGCTTGCACTTCTCTACCAAATATCCATTGACCAGATCCTTGGGACTGTTCCCGTCCCTTGTCTCCTCCCTTCTGCACCAATGTGCACATATGTCTTCGGGCTATGACTCGTCCTGGCTCATGCCACCGATGTGGCTTTCCTTATCTCGCCTTATCTTTCCTTTGACTCATGTGTGCTGGGCATTGTATCACTTACCGTTGGCTCATTCCAACATTTCTCGGTCTCATTCTGCATTCAACCATTCATCACTAATATGGCTCTGCTGCCAGTGTACCTATACCATTCTTGCTTCCCCTTTACCCTTACCTACAATATAGTAGCCTTGCCCTGAACCCTCTCCACTTAGTATAAGTAGTCGGTCATCTTGTACTAGATTCCCTAACTTGAATCTACTCAATCTTTCCTCAAACATAGTTCCTTCTGAAACCCCTAAGCTTCAGTCTCTAGTATCTTTTCTTAAGTGCTCATTGCACTTAGGTCAATCTTGATCGACACTCATCATTAGGATTCGCCTGTCCTTACTTTGAGCCTGGTGACTTCACAGACATCCATCTTAGAAGTCATGTGACATGTGCATCCCTGATATCTGCCGACTTAGCGTCGCCAGTCTCAGTCACCATACCGGACCCTTCCAGTTACGTCACACAAACGTTAGTGAACGATGTCCCTCTTAGGGCTCTGCATAACAGATCTATTTGAGTGCATAACAGTAAGCCTATTATACTGGTATTCCAGTATGAACCAGTGTTTGAACATATCACAGACAACTTATGAAATGTGTGGCATATCACCATCCAGCTTGATCAATTTTATTTGTTGGCACTTTCCTCATTTTTCTTTTATGTTTGACATATGTACTATGTGAATTCTTGCAATAGTGTTTATATGTCCAAATTATATGTTATCACATTGGTTCATAATTTTCAGTGTGCTACTAATTTGAGTGATGTAAATAATTCCAGTGAGTCAATTAAGAGTTGGTCTTGAACTTGGGATAGTATATAGTATAGTGTATATGGCATGACACTTGCAACTTGAAGCCAAGATTACTGTAATTGAGTTCTGTAGTAGTCAACATCTGGAAGAAACTATGACTCTGTGGGTAACTAGAGGTAAGTGGTGCTGTAGCTACTATATGGTGTAAACTTTGTGTGAATTGAGGCCTTCTGTGGTTGGCTGTAGCTATAATGTAAATTTAAATCTTCTGTAGGCTATTAGCAAAATGTCAACTTACTTAATCCACCTTTTTGGACTTTCCACATCTTTCCCAAAATGAGTGGTCTTAGAATCAGTCATTTTTCTTAATTCACTGTCTGGTCCTAACTTAAGTATCAGGAATAGTTTATCATTATTTCATACTGTTGCAATGATTGGAGTTCACAATTTGTAAAGATTACCACTTCAGGAGAGGATTTGAAAATAAAAATTAATGAAGATAATTAGCACTTTGTGCCACTTACTGATAACAAATTTCTGTTTTTATGTTTTTAAATATGTCTTTTAGGTTAATAAAACATATTAGAATACATAAGTTATACATAAGTTTAGATCAGGCAGTGAATAAACAAAAACAACTGATTTTTAAAAAGGCCATTCATTTTTGAAAAGATGTGAAAAGTCCTAAAAAGGTGGATTAAATAAGTTGACATTTTGCTAGTGTGCCCACTGTTTAATCTTCACTGATAATGACACCACTGGTTCATATTTCAATCAAGAAGACTATTTTACAAATGTTCACAACCCATACCTCTCTTCAATCTCAACACTAATTCCCACCACCATGGCAATGACCTAACAGTCACCTCAAGTACTAATGTCCCCACCTGGATCTCCGAGTCATTTGAATGGTTCCTTCCCCTCCTCATTAGATTTCAACAACTCTCTCAACTACCTGCTGCCTCTCAATGGGTCTTATAGTGTTTTGCCCTGATGTGTGCTGCTCTTGTAGTCTTCTTACACAAGTCACAGTACCACATAACTAGTGATTTATTTTAATGTTGATTACACATTATCAGAATCACTTACTTTGTCTTGTGCACTTTAATGTGAAGCCCCTGGGTATACCCTTAAAGGGTAGTACCCAGGGTGTCTATCTTCTCTACCCACTATCTAACCTGTACCCTTTGTGCAGGTCCAAGTATATTGCCAGGTCCAGGTCTGGGTATGTGCTCAAATACCCAAGAGTTTACCCATACATGTACCTACAAACCTGTGTGCATTAATTAATACTTTCATTGATCCATGCAGGTGCAAAAGCTTGCTGGGCAAATAGTGCTACTGTGTTAGTGTGCTTGCAAATTTGTCTTTCCTCGACAATGTCACATATTCACATCTGACAGAAGTCAGCAGATTTATGAAGATTATTGTGATGTGCCAGATCAGCAAATAAAGGCCAAAGGACCGGACTGACCCAGACTTCAGCAGGCATAGTATTGACATTAATGGAATTTGATTAGTTCTCACTTGCCTGACCTAGGTGTTATCTCACTCTGTTGTGAAGTCTGAATCTTCAAAAGCTAATGGGCCATCACAGGTAGCATAGATGTCCAAAACATGCCTCCATAATCTCAATAATGTGGCGGAAGTCTAAGGCAGAAAACACTGAGAACATATGCAGTTATACTATGGCACGAGATAGCCATCGATGCCCCACATTTGAAAGGAGATTTGGCCTGGTCTATGGAAAGCATCCAGGAATGCCCTTAGCAAGTACACCATAGTGCACAGACCTCAGCGGTAATGAAACATGCATAAAGGCTCGCTTGGGTCACTAACATTAGATTCAATATTTTATTTACTCTCACACTTACACTACCCACCTTGCACTATCAAAGTGACAGAATGGCCTCCCTGCAATTGGAACTACATGGCACAGCAGATGATGTCATGGCCAACATTAGCGAAGATGGGATAGAGTCTACAGTGTCTAATGGTGCCCCAATAACATTGTCACTCATGAAGACATATCGATTACGCTGGAAGGTACATCCTTTGAAAGGTTCAAAACACCTATGTAAATGTGTTGTCAGCATATAGAAGACCTCAAAGATGTGTGGACAGCTACCATTGATCTAATGACCAGTACAATGCATACATGAATAACTCTGCTGGTCGAGATGTGTGGACAGTTACCATAGATTCAACTGACAATAGGTGCAACACATACATTGCCAGTGAAGATGTTGGCAGGACACTAGGTATGTTGGCTACAGAATCTGGAGATATGGGTGTGCTTCCCAAGATATTTATATATGTTCTAGAAGTACCAGTGGACTCCAAGATAGTTAATCATGCAGATGGAGGAATGTTATGCAAGGCGTCTGACACTACTGAGGATGCTGGTGCTACAGTTGAGGGAATTTGAAGCTTCGTGGACATTGAAGCATGGTGTCCCAAACAGGTCTGACCTTCTCTATGATACTTCCAATGTAAACTCATCAGTCTGGCACAGAGTGACAATGTCATGGACGCTGTATCATTGGCTGATATCTTTTAATGCTGCACTAATACCGACACAGTTAATCCCTCTGCAGTTGATCCTGCAAATATCCTAGGTAAATGCGGCTCAGACATTTGTCAATGTGGAAATATCGGGGAGTACTTACGTGCTGAGGCTGTCCCTGCTCAAACAACAGGTATAGTGAGACCCAGCAAGCGCACATGAGTCAGCTCTAAGGTCTCTGTGATTGCAGCCACTGTAACAGAAGGCTTAATGAGACTCACAAAGCAGAAGCAGGTGGGCTCTGAACTATTGTTCACCAGACAGGCATAATGATCACATTTATCTGAGCTATAACAGAGTCCCCATCAATGTTGATATATATCTTAGCATACAGTATCTCAATGATGAAATGCAATATGAGTTCTCTCAGGTGTGTAGTGTTTTCCATATTATCCTGGTTAACAACATGAGTTCAGACACAGTGTATATTTGATCATGGACTGCCAATCGTGGATTATGCTGTGTTCTGCCAGCAATTTTTCACAAAGTCTCCTATCAGTCAGGGACAACCACAACACTTACTTTCTTTAATGACATAACATATTCTACCTGTCATGTGACATTAATAGTGGCCACTGCCTGGGAACAACTATTGGCATCAATAGCTGTCATTGCCTGGGAAAAACCTATCAGACCAAGCCAGACAGTTACATTTACTAGTATCCCAGACCCTGCCCCTAACAATTGCAATATAAGCTTGAACTGCTGTTATCTTGGCAATTTTTGACTACACCTCATGGGATATACATGCGCTAATTGCAACTCTGTTTATCAAGACAGGAATCCCTACAACAGTCACCACTGGAAATGTGTCCCAGTGGGAATCTTCAATGACCCTGGATTTAGCAACACAATCACAGTCCATTGAAATGCTGATGGAGTGTTCTTATGCTATTGTTCCAGGGAGGGTTATCCAAAGAAAGTTGGTTTTGCTACTGTAGATAGTCTATGCTCTCACATATTAAAGAATTGTTCCCGATGGGTTGTGGCAGGCAAGGTAGCTTTTGTCAGCTTAGTATTTAATACATGTTAATTTCCTCACTGGATAGCTCTTCCATTCAGAAGACAACACAATCATCAACCACAATCTGCTTATTGTACTATTTCATGACTTCACATTGCTATTATTTTGTCAAACAGTCTTATACATCCTGTAAGACTGACCATTGTAATCAAGAGAGGATGACTCATTCTCCTACACTGAGGGAACCCAATTCAGAAATTGCTGTGAGTCACACTTAGCTATTGCACGACATATTCCCCTGATGAGATCAATGTTGGTATATAGACACTGGTGGTACCTGCTAGTGTTGCGCAGTTGCACTTACCTTCGCTGATTGATACCATGATGTCCTCTGAAATACCACAAGAGGCCTGGTATGATCTGGATCCTTCTATCCCTCATTACACAAAAGATGGATTTGCCACACCACACCACAAAAACAATCTGTGTTTAATCTGGAATTCAGCATCATCTTTAGCAAAAATAGGCGGCAGGGGTGGGCAAAGCTTACCGTGCAGCAAGAAACATGAAACTCAGTCAAGTGTAACAGGATAAATGTGTGGAATCGTGATCATGAGCAATAGGCAGCAGGACAACAGAGCAAAAAACTATGACAAAGGGTTCTTGGGTAGCAAGTACTATTGGCTGATAACAGAAGATAGTGCCAAGTGCAGAGGTGCTGGAGGGAAGATACCCCAATCTTATAGCCTGTTATTGGTAGTTGCTGAAGGTAAGCCAGCACATTGACAGTGAGATGTTGAGAAGGCAAAAGGTAGCACAGGTAGTGTTGCTAGTGACGAATGGGAATGAAATTGTGGAGCATTGGGACCTGTCGAGCTATGTCAGGATGACATTAATAGTGTCACCTATAGCATGACCCAAGTACGACCTAGCTGTCTCAAAAGTGAAGGGAGGAGAAGAAGCCCTTCGATCATGTCTCTGTGTGGTCAAAGTTCGTGTTTGGTAGAAGCACTTGGCATGAAAGGATGTGAAAAGACACATTAGCACCAAATATGCGCAAAAAATGACCTACAAGAATTGAAACCTATGAAGTTGGGTAAGTGAGAGGCAAACGCAGAGGATGACCTACGTTCTCAAGAGTTGATGGGTAGGGGCAGGAAAGGGCAGGTCTCCAGGAGCAGACATGGGGCAAATAGGTATGGGGTGGCAAGGCCTGGACAGTGGTAAGACATGAACCAGTGGGATGAAGCATATAGCGGAAAGCATATGGCTAGTCACCAGCAGTGAGAAGCATTAAGCAGGTATTAGAAAACTAGAAAGTTATAAAAAGAGACTGGTAGGACATGTGAAGCACAAATCATGTAGTCGCAGCAGGAAGCAGGTAGTCAATGGCATATACCAGGTAGCAGAAAGCAGGTAACTGGAAGTGAAAAGTGAGTGGCAAAAAGTAGTTGGAGTGTAGCAGTTGATGGTACTAGGAAAAAGTAGTAGGAAACAGGTGAAATAATACCAGTAGCAGGTATCAAGAAGCAGGTAGTAAGTAACAAGTAGTAGGTAACAGATAGCAAAAAGCAAGAAACATGAAGCAGATATCGGAAAGCAGGTAGTCTGAAGCAGGAAGCAGGAAGCAGGAAGTAGGAAGCAGGTAGTGAGAAGCAGTTAAGGTGATGGGAAACAGACAGTAGGCAGTGAGTAGCAGGTGACAGGGAGAGCCAGTGGTCGGGCATATGTTTGGACTACGAAGGTCAGATGCAATAAGAAGGGGATGATTTACATCAGGAAATCAACCTTAAATTGATATAACCAGATATAATTGGTAATCAACAAACATTATTATATGTCATGTTTTAGCCTTAGATATTATTATCATAGTGTCACATATATATGAACTAAGATATGACTATGCAAGAAATGTCACCTTGATGTATCTTAGGTATTAGGAAATCAGCACAAACTTATTATTCCTAAATTTAGTTTGTAAAATCAAATCAAAAATCTACTGAATTATATATGATTATATACATAGATAAAGCTTGATCATAGACATGACAACTTGATATTAAATGAACAGGAATTGCAACAAAACTATCATTATGATGTAGATATATCTTGTCTTATAATTGTGTCAACATCTCTCCACTAATTGATCTCTGCTACCACTGCTTGCATGACATTGTACTAGCTGTGTCACATGACCCATGCTTATGTAAGTTGTGGTTCATGTTCAACTTCGAAACTTGTCTTTTCTCATCTCATCTACATACCAAGTGCACATCTTCTGGCCCTTCAAGCCAATATCCTCTTCTTCTCCTCTCTGGTTCTTCCTCCTTCCTGGTCCTTGTCTTTGGTCCTCCTTCCTAGCCTTTGTCTTTGGTCCTCATTCCTGATTCCTCCTCCTTCCTGGCCTATCTCCTTGGTTCTCCTCCTTGGTCCTTCTCCTTGGCCCTCCTCCCTGGCCCTCCCTGGCCTCTCCTCCCTGGTCCTCCTCCTTGGTCTTCTCCTCCCTGGTTCTCCTCCCTGGCCTCCTCCTTCCTGGTCTTTTCTTGTGGTCCCTCCCTTCTTCCTTGAGGCAGGTAATTAACATGTCTCTATCTCTCTCCTTTCTATTCTGCTATGTCTCTGTTCTCTCCTGTATTAGTACTACACATGTATGCCTCAGTTCCAATTAAAATTTGATTTGATTCATAAAGTGATAAAATGAGTATCAAGTTTAAGATTTTGAGAATTTGTTGGCAATTTTGTGTGAAGTGGTCTGGCATTATAAGACTTTGTCAAGAATCACATATGTTTGCAATATGTGTCATTATTGTGTCTTTGGTGATTTTCCCTAATGTAACCTGCCTATCTAAAGTTTTGCCAAGAATGGCAGAAGATGGCAAATATTGGTAGATATTGACAATATGTATCATAATTGTGCCTTTGGTGAATTTTCCCAGCGGAACCTGCCTATCTAAAGCTTTGTCAGGCTGAGTGCAATTATGATAGATATTATACAAATTTTATGTTAGATAAAGCTTTACAAAGCCATATTATTTTTGAATCAATTCCCTGATATACTCACTGATGAGTGAGGGTGTAGGCAGACTCTCAAGTAATTCTGGCATTAATTTCAGCACATTGGGTGTGTTCATGCCACTTCTGCTGCTTACACAAAGACTAAAGTCTAGTCCTTTGCCCAAATATTGTTACATAATAGACTGACAATGGTTGCTCTATAAGTGAGGACCCAGCCAATAGAACACACTACATTATTTATAACGTACAAGACCCCATAAAAAAGGACTACAGCTTGCAGTGCTTCCTGTGATAGTGTGCATCAATTTGAATTAGTTTTGATTTGATGTCCCCAATCATTGACTCGAGGACCAATACCGCCCCAATCAGCTCATGGACTCTTGCCTTCACATACTCATTGTCTTCTGAGCTTTCATCATCATCAAGTTGAATTGGTCTACGTTTCAAGGATAACACAAGAATGTAAGGCCATGATCTGGACTCTAGCTTCATTTGGTCCTGAGTGATTCTACTTCCACCTAGGACCGTGATCTAGATGTTGTCAGGATTAAAGGAAAATAGGAGGACATACTAGAAGGACGTGGACCAATGATCACTAAACCCTCTTCAGCAGAGGGATCAGGCTTCAGAGTATTTCCTATTAGTAAAATGTTAAGAGTTGCTAATGAACTAAGTACCTTGGACACCTTTCGAACCTCCATGATTTTTACCTCGGAATTGGAAGACATAGGCAGAACACTCTTTCTGGCCCTCTGAGCATGGCTTAACAGTATTGGGACATCATCGACCTCCGCCCCACCCTCAGCCCACCCCTGCTCCTCTATTTCTGGTCCATTGTCCTGTGTATCATACTCCTTCAATTTCCCCTTCTTCACTGCCCGCAATGCAGCAGCCTCCTTGACAATCTTCATCTTTTCCATAGAATTGTTAGCAGCAAGCTTATATTGCAAACCTTTGGCTACCTCCTCCTTGGATAACCTCAAGTCAAGGCCTTTGTTCTTTCCAGCCTCCATACAGGCAGTGAATGTCGGCTGACGCTGAATCAATAAAAGAGGTAGAAATGGAGAATGTCATACACCATGAAGTTGTTCCACCTCTGGCACCACTCCTCCTGCTCGGGAAAACACATTTCCTTGTCTGGAGAAATCAATATGTTGATATCATTCAGGAGAATGCAAAGGGCAGTGCATTTATTTTCCAGAGATTTGGTATCCTCACTGGATGAAGACATTATGGAGGAGATGATGGAGTAGGGATTGAAAGATAAGACCATGGAAGGGAAGGACTCTATCACGACCAGTAATTTTCCAACCATATATTCACAATTTCAACAAGTCTTCCAGATCAATCTGCTAACTCCGCAATGCCCAAATTCCCTTCACAATGCATGATCACGTGTGATCTGGTCCCCCGAATCCCGCCTGGTAGGTATTATAGACCAGGCATGATAGACCTACAGCCGCATTACAATCCCAGGGCCCAGAGTGTTGACCTGTTGGATGAGAAAGGGCCTTTGTGCATGGACTCACTCAACTTACCTTAAGTCATCCGGACAACATACTCATTGTATTCAATGGTGCTATAGCACATCTGCCATAATATGCGCAGATTTTTTGCCCAGTACCGCCATCTTTGAATTGCAGCATATACTACCCTAGTTTTTCTCGTTGCCTTCCCATCACATGTTGTTGTCTTTTACACTTTCATTCCTACTACATATTCATAGCTTTCATTTCATGTAAAGAATATGATATTGTATGCCAAACTAAGTAGGGGAGCTCACAGTAGGTTGCTTTCACTTTGGCGGAAAGTCTGATACTTCAAATTCCCAGCAGACCGGGTCCGGTGCTCTATGCAGCCATTTGTGGACATCCACCATACAGCTTTATAAGTGACTGGGGTAGTGCTGCCATGGTCTGGTTTAGTCCAGTTTCGCTGGATCATGTGAGATGACAAAAATCCGAGGGAAAATTGGATCAGGTAGACAGCTGGAGTTTCAATTATGCTGTCAACGATGAGAGTAAGTCACCTTTCCTTTGCCCTTGTGTTCAAACAAGGCCGTAATTGACCCATTGCGCAGGAAGCTGCCAACAAGTTTTGTGCAGACTTCATTAGCATCTTTGGCCTGGTCAGCGGCTTGCAAAACATCCTCTCCCCAACATCCTCGAACATGTTTTCGCATGTTTCCAGTGGAACGGGCATCACCCTTATCCAGGAAATGTCGGACTTTTGCCTTACATCCTTTTGTCTGACATTTGAATTTGTGTGCCTGGCGTCCTCCGATTTTGACTATGTTTGGTGTTGGATGAAAGAAGGCATAGACTGGTGAGACCCACTCTCACATGAGATGTTCTAATGATGTTGCATTAGATTAATGTTGATTTACAGATTTATTAATGTACTTAGTTTGTCTTGTGGATCCTGTTCTTTCTCTTCGCTTTGCAATTCCTCGTCACTCTCTTTCGGGTCAGCATCACTTCTGTCAGCATACAAAGCTTCTTCCTCCTCCTCCATGCAAATGACTGCACAACAACTTTTGTCAGTTGGAGGGGGGGTTGGTGTAACATTTGTCACAGGTATTGGTGATGTCGATGGCAGCGACACTGTCATTCCGGGGGGAGTGGTATCAGCAGGTTGGTTGGTTTTTGCCTTCTTTGGCAGAGGATTAATGATTTCTCCACTCGCTTCAGGTCTACATTTCTTCGATGAGGTCCGCATGGTCTTCTTTTCCAAAGCAGCCTTTGCTTTGCCGGTCATCTTACTTACCCATCTCACTGTTGCAGCAAGGAAGTTGGATTGTGACATGGTGAGAGATGGATGAAGTTGAGAGTGAAAATTTGCATGTAGGGTAGTTACTAGATCAACCGTTTTGTTCATATATATTGTAGATATTGCAATTTACGTTTGACAAATGGTAAGTTAGTTTTACCATTCTAATTTAAGTTTAAAGTTTAAAGTTTGTTTGTTGAACATTTGGGTGAAAACCCCTGCCTGGGGTATGGGTACGGGTATGGGTATACCACTAAGTCATATCCGTACCTGTACCTGGGACCCGTGTGGGTTACCCATACTCATGCCCATCCCTAGGTGGGTAGGTAAAATATGCTGTGCTCCTTCAGCATTTTCGAATATTGTGACAAGTTCATCACAGGATAATGAGAATGGATGTTTGTAAGGACACCATTGATGCCTTGTGGCAGTTCCTCATCATCAGTTTCTTCATCACTCTCTATATACATTGCAAATGTCCTCTCGAGTGATTGAGGAACTATCGAAGGGCCATCACCTTTTTGTTCAGAAAGTATATGATTAAAGGATGATATGGGTTCTATGGGCAAGTTGATTGGTTTCTCTTTCGACAGAGGCATCTGCCACGACAAGGTACTGTCAAATCATGTAGGGAACTTATAAATAACAAAGCATGTATGGTGTTTATAATTTCAATTGCAATTCTCTTGTGTTTCTGTCCAAACCACTGCTCTACCCTTGCAGCTTTGAAGGCACTGTTGAGATCTTGAGTTATCAAAAGTTGATGAGGTGGGTCAATCCGGCGAGCTGTAGACAGGCATCACCTCAAGTGCTTGTAGGTCTTTGGAAGACCCATCACCACCCTCATCAAGTCGAATATATCCATAGGACTCAGGTCCGATTCGGCGTAAAAATGGTCCACATATGTTGTAGATTTGACCCAATCTGCAGTGTTCAAAGGAATCCTAAATTCAACTAATACATTAGATATGAGCATCTCAAATAAGTCACATAATAAGAATGACTGTAAGAATTACCTTTCTTGAGAGGGAAATGGTCAGTGTGTGTGGGAACTTCTTCTTGGTCTGTTAGTTGTCCTTCTGATGGCTCTGACTCAGCCTGTGAATACCACAACTGAAGATGAGAACATTGGGGAGCAGAGCGCTGGTGAGTAGATGGAATAGAATCTGAGTCAACAGTAGTGTTTTGCAAAAGAATCTTATGAGTACAACTATGACGAGTTCAACCAGCAGGAGACATCATAGTGCACTTCAATGATCTGGACAATGTATACTTACTTGCCCTTTATATTACTTTAGTCAGGCTGATCACAATTGAATTTGCAAACTCACTGAATGATGATTGCTTGAAATGTTTTAGTCTATTGTCAAGAGCTTGATTTCCATATTTGGATATACTCCATAGTAGCAATTTAAAAAGTCACAGGAGCTAAACTTTTCTGTGCTGGGGAGTGGTTTCAGGGATGTTCTTCATCACCAATCAACTATTCACTGTCTGAAAAGGAAACATAAGAGGGAGGATAGTATGGTTACCCTGGTTGTTGGTGACAATCTCAACATGGTCATTTGCCAAACACTGACACAACTAGATGATTTCATGAGCATTAGCAATGGAAATCTTAGATCAAAATTACGAGTAGCAAATGGCTTTGGATGGCGACATTTTAAAAGATTAGGATTCTTGTGAGGATTGGCAATGGAAGCCCTAGACCAAACTTATGAGTAGGTTATGCCCAAGTTGATACCAATGGCTTTGAATGACAACATTTTGAGAGATTAGGATTCTTGTGAGAATTTAGGAAGGCATCTGCCTAGCATGGTAACCTATAAATCAGCAAATGAGCTGATCACACCAAGCAACTTATTATGTTGGTCACGTCACAAAAGATTTATGATATGTACAAGAGATACAAGTACAATGTATTAAAAGGGTTGGATTATAAAAGTTGAAGGCTCATAAGATTGTCTAAGCCATGATTCTCAGTCAAGGACACAACAAGCAGATTGAGTAGGTGAATGTGGAATTACTAGTGATCTATATATTAAGAGCAGAGACCGCTTTGGGATTCAGACCTTTGAAGATAGCATAATAGTAGGCATAATATTGTGTATTCTCTTCTGGCATAAAAAGAGTTTTGATGAAGACACCTGTCTCATATTCTTGCAGTGCCCACCAACAGACCGTAGCTGTTATTAAGAGTAATGGTCTGAAATTGCCTTGTGAAATATACTTGTGGTATTGATATGGGCCATTGCATAATAAGCATCAGATCATCTGAATGAGAGTTTCACTTGTGAATGTGATAGTGCTAAAGTCAACTCCATTGGCCATATGAAACATACTATTAGTGAGATAGATGGGCCAAACTCATGTTAAACTTACAGATAGTTGTCCATAGTTGAATACATTGTTTGCCACTAGACCTTAACTTTGATTGGTGCGTGCATTGATGGCCAACTTCTCCACTACCATGGTCACATTGTCAAAGTCAATTCTGTAGTAGTGATGGGTGAATAATCTTGCTGCCACCATCATCTCCCAAGAGACTTCATTGATCACAGACCCAATTCTCTCATTGACACATTTCTTGTCATTTAGCATTATCTGAGCCCAG
This sequence comes from Suillus tomentosus, assembly GCA_016647685.1. NCBI lineage: Eukaryota > Fungi > Basidiomycota > Agaricomycetes > Boletales > Suillaceae > Suillus > Suillus tomentosus. Next base: position 176,612 of record JABBWJ010000049.1, read on the forward strand.
GCCTGGTCAGCTTCTGTTCTCCATCAGTCTCTATTCATGGAAACTTTAAAAAATACTTACCACTGAATTGATTGTCAGTCACATCTTGCCATGCAGCATCTATTACTTTGGAAAGTGAACCAGTGGCGGGTAAAATCAATGTCTTGAAGATATATAGTTTTAATCCTACTCGAGAAATTTTCAACAACTTTCTGATGCCAGATCTGGGGACAATTTCCACAGCTAATTTGGGAGACATCCTGGACAAGCCTTGGGCAGTGGAGGAGGATGCACCAGCTTCAACTTGACTGCAAAACTACGATCACTCTATACTGACACATTTAGTGTTCTTGAGGATTAAACAAGCCTTGTTAGATTTACTATGGCTGCAAGAGATTGTTGTATATCAAGTGACTTTGTTGAAATGAGAAGATTTGACAGCAACATCCAACTGACCTGAAAATGTGGGCTTGTCAAACAAGGCCCCATCTAACATTGGTGGCTCAATCAACACAGTCTAGTGACTCAAAACCAGCTCATGGCCTTTCTGGCTTTCAGGTGAGTGCATAGAAGAGCTCTCCACATGTGCAACAAGCAGGTGAGAAGGATGTAGAGGGAGAGTTGGTCAGGTGGTATGATAAAGATGTGGAAGGGGTGTTGGCCAAGCAGTATGATGAAGATGTAGAGGGAGTGTCAGCCAGGTGGTATAATGAAGAGGTGGAGGGGGCGTCAGCCAGGCAGTATAAAATTCTAGGACTGTGCTTGCTGTGAGAGCCTGTCAAATAGGAGTGGTGTTATTTTAAAGTAGCAAACATCAGAGGTAGTGAGTACTGACACAATGAGAGATTGCAGAAAGCATAGTGAGACAATGACATGTAGTGTATGCCTGTGACTCAAGGTAAAACATTTCAACAGCATATAAAAATGTACTAATGCCATAGAGTGGGGTCAAACAAATGCCATAAACCATCCCAGCTTCTCATCCAGTGCCTATCACTCTTACATTAGCATCTGTGTTCATAATTTCCTAGTGGCTCACCTCATTATAGAAGCTGTGGAAGGGAGTAGACCAATACTTTGGTTTATTTGTTGTGCACTGTGTGATCATGTGAGATGTTGAACCATTATAAGCTGCAGCCAACCATGATGCAAATGAACATCCTAAGAAAGCCTGGAAATGAGAAAACACATGTATTTGTAGAGTTCCTGATATAGAAGAGACCCCACTGTTATTCACTGACTTTACAACTTTTGACAAATCCCACATGCATCTTAGACAAGTGTACAACAACACTTATAAAATACAAATCAGTGAGTCATCCAAGTTAATTGTACTAGTACATGTAAGCATATGTATCAGTAGTGAGTTATATAACTGTGTACCTATGATGGACCAGGGATATTTTGAAAGAACAATTCACAATAATCATAATTTTCACAAGTCAAGTGAGCTTGAGATATGAATGTACTAAGTGTTTTCATCCACGAGACATCATATAGGTAGTGCACAATATCATATGTTGTCTGACTGGCTCATGTTCTTTAGATAGCCATCAAAATATCATAGTAATTTTAGTGCATGTCAAATTATGGCTGCTACTTTCAGGTAGAATGAAACAAATCAATTTGTGTAAATTTAAACCATTCCTATTCACAATAAACAGATGAATAATAAGTAAACATCAGACTGACAGCATCACTATAGGTGTGAGAGCATGGCACTGGGGGCAGAGACCTATTTTCCCATGTATCAAATGTTGAACACAGTGTGATCTTAGACAAACTGAGATCACCATTGATTCTTGCATAAAATAATGATAACAATTAGAATTTTGTCAACATTTGTCCTATTTTATATCAACTTAAGGTGTGTTTCCACATGAAAATTGTGTTCAACCTGTTTGCACTTTGTGATCAGATATCATATATTTGTTCTGTTGTACGTTTTTGACCTCATTTTGCCTCACAGCTCCATTGTCATCACATTTTTAATAACTCTCAAGCTTTAATTGTAAGTTAATTTTAACAGCAATAACACTATGTGTATTTTTTTGTCATTAGAATTAAACTGAGAGAACTGTATCTGTAATTGAAAGCAACATGCTACTTTCATTCTGAACAAATTCTAGGCAAGTTTTAATTTATATCACCCTGTTCTCTTCCTACACTTCCACTTTTCTTTCTCTGATACATCATGAAAAAATCAGATTCTAGTGACAAAACAAAGTTTGATTGAATGTAGAGATAATTTTTACTTTACTCTGTTAAAAAAATCAAGCATAAAACAAAATCAGTTTCCTTTTTGTCACAAAATGAAAATTTGACCAAAGTCGACATTGACAGTCAACAGTCAACAGTCAACAGTCAATCTATGTGCTAGTTAAAATTGATTGACTGTTGACTGTTGACTGTTGACTGTCAATGTCGACTTTGGTCAAATTTTCATTTTGTGACAAAAAGGAAACTGATTTTGTTTTATGCTTGATTTTTTTAACAGAGTAAAGTAAAAATTATCTCTACATTCAATCAAACTTTGTTTTGTCACTAGAATCTGATTTTTTCATGATGTATCAGAGAAAGAAAAGTGGAAGTGTAGGAAGAGAACAGGGTGATATAAATTAAAACTTGCCTAGAATTTGTTCAGAATGAAAGTAGCATGTTGCTTTCAATTACAGATACAGTTCTCTCAGTTTAATTCTAATGACAAAAAAATACACATAGTGTTATTGCTGTTAAAATTAACTTACAATTAAAGCTTGAGAGTTATTAAAAATGTGATGACAATGGAGCTGTGAGGCAAAATGAGGTCAAAAACGTACAACAGAACAAATATATGATATCTGATCACAAAGTGCAAACAGGTTGAACACAATTTTCATGTGGAAACACACCTCAAGTTGATATAAAATAGGACAAATGCTGACAAAATTCTAATTATTATCATTATTTTATGCAAGAATCAATGGTGATCTCAGTTTGTCTAAGATCATACTGTGTTCAACATTTGATACATGGGAAAATAGGTCTCTGCCCCTAGTGTGGACACAGTGTAAGAAGCTACAATAAGATGTAGGTATGATAGCAGAGTATGTATAGGATGGAACCAACAGTGGAGTAACATAATGTACAAGTGAATATGAGAGATAGGCAGAGTGATATGACTAAGAGCTCAAAAGAGTGGAGTGAGCATAGAATATCATTAGATATATTTAAGACCTATCATTCAGCATAGAGTAATCAATATCAGTACTCTCAGTGCTGGAGCAGTGGGCATTGTAAAACTAGCATTTTTCCAATGCCTCATGTAGTATGTGCAGTGTGAGTGTAGCAGCAGGTCAGCCTAGATGAGCTTTAAGGGCAGCCACTAGATATAGCCCATAAGTGCATTATAGCAATAGCAAGTGTGGGATGGTAAATGAAGCCTGAGACCTGGCTATCAGAGTGCTAAGTGCTGAGTAGCAAGCATTACCAAGACACCAGACTAATGGCAAGTGGAGAGCAGTATACAAAGGCTCAGAATTCAGGAATAAATACTAAACTTATCAATATTGGATCGGAAGTGGATCTATGCATTGGACCAGATCCGATCTAAGGGCTCAAAGTCCAGAAGAGAAGTGTGGATATATGGGATATGACAGTAGAGCATATTCATATGATTGTGGGTATGTAAGAGCAGTGATCAACTCTCATTCTTGTAACATATTCTTGTGCTCTCTAGATGTACTAACACTTGTGATTCATTGTTGGCTAAGAGGTAGCACTGGGGAGGATCACCATGATATTTCAATTAGGTCAAATACATCCATGGGAGTACTGAAAGATCTCATCAAGGAAACAGAATCACAAATTCAGAGCATAGACTAAAGTCATATGCTCTTAAACAGAATATCTCCAACTAAGGACAGCCTCCGAGAGAGTCCAGATACCCTTGATGCGGGTCACTTGCTCAAGGTGATGTAAACAAACCATGCAAAATGTATCTAGTCTTCACAATCATGCTGCAGTTGCTTAATGTACTTGAGGTATTAATCTTGATAGCAACATTCAACACAAAAAATAACATTTCAGTGATGTGAGTGGACGGGGCTCAAATTAAGGATACTATTATGCATCTTTATTGAATGACACACATACACATAGAATACTGAAATTTTGAGATACTCAACATCATGATAGTCATCACTTGTGAAGCTATGGCAGATGAGTATTATGGGGGCTTGCAAAAAAGTATGTGGATTATGGAGTGCTAATACATTTGTATGTACAATGGTGGCCAAGCTCACATGTACAATAATGAATATTTACATGCTACATAATGAGATGAACAGAATTATGAAATCAGCGCTGCTGATATGTGCATGTGGCAAACTGCAAAATGCAGATTCTGGAACCACCCCTGTGGATATTTGTGTGTGAGAAATTACAATAGAGGGATTTATGAATGGCCACAATGGACATTTGTTTCTTTCCTGCACTATCAAAATAATGTGACACCTGGATCTGTGCTGGGCAGCAAATGGGGTATTGTCATATGTGTCAAGGAGTATAGGACACTATCAGTTTCATTATCATTGTACATCTTTGTCTGAAGCGTGTACAGCATAATCACAGCTATGCAGCAATTGTAAGTTCTAATTTCCTGGAGGATACTTATATATTTATTTATCAGGTCCCACAGTGTTTGAAGAACAGGACATCACAGACATATCTAGCACTGAGTCAGAAGCATCTGTCACCGAGTCAGAAGCTTCCAATTTGTTGGATGACATAATTGTCTTGGAGCATAAACTGAATAATTGGATTGACAGGTCTCCAGGGAAGTCGCAAAAGAGAGGATGAGAGGAAGACTCAGATGATGAAGTAATTGTCTTGGATAAAAAGCTAGCTAGCTGGATTGATCTGCTGAAACAGAGATGCCAAGACTCAAAGAAGGCATAATGGACTCCAAGGAAAATCATTTCTATATGTAGGAGATGCACTACATTGTAGTCTAGATATGTAAATATAAATAGATGAATTAATGTACATTACTATATATTCACAGCAGAAGATACATATACAAATAGTACATATTTATACAGAGGGATCAACATAATTCTGAAAGTGTCCAAATCAAAGCAGAAACTCAGTAGATTGTACACAACTACCTACCAAACACTTTACTGTATGAAAAATGGTGCAATATATGTATATATCTGCTTTGTATATAATTTGAAACAGGACACTTCAACTCTATGAAATGCTAGGAGGAAGCAACCTTTGCTCATCAAGAGCAACAAAAATAGCAAGGTGTCAGAAAATGCTGAAGCCCTTCAGTACACCAAGAGATGTTTACAATCACATTCTGCACAAGTCTAACACAATATAACTTACACATTGATTGGGAGCTTTGTATGTTGAATATGTAATGTAGCTACCACTGCTCAAGAGGTACAGGTGCACTCATTTGCCCACCATAGTCTTTAGGAGAGTCAAACAAGAGAAGGCGAGAGAAAGACTTGGATGATGAAGTGATCATTTTGGATGAAAAGTTAGCTGACTAGATTGATAGCCAGAAATGGAGATGACAAGGCTTAAAGGAGACATAAGGAATTAGGATAATAGATTGTCCAGTACATCACACACTAGGAATGTTAAATATATTAACACTGAGGAACTTTCACTTAAATATATACAGTGAAACACTCTGCATATTTATTCCTCAATGATCATAAGCACCAACCATGGCGCTCCTTAGCAGTAATGTCTGATGGGCCACTGTAAAATTTTCAGATGCCACATATTATGTAATCTATTGTATAGTTTCACTTGCAACAAGGTCATGTGATGATTGAACTGCATTCATTATGCCCTCTGCTCTTCCACTTGAGATCAACCACAATATATTGACTCTTGCCATACGCACAAGATCTGCCTTCATGAAACATCTCACCATTTCATAGGAGATATATCCTTGATACATATTTCATGTAGTCATGTGCAGATGGCTTTCAGCTAATGTAATTATGTGGTAGCATACAACAATTGCTATATATAAAAATAGTTCTACACAGACAAGAGGATGCAAGCCACTTTTTAGAATGTCTTTACTAGTGTCCAATGTCAGTTAAATTTGCTTGCACATTTGTGAAAGCCCTGTTCTTATGTGGTTCAGTAGAGCCATCAACTATCATTGAGATCTTCTTCATCTGCAACTGTGTTACATCTCTTTGTTCCATGCTTACCATTACCCAATTTGCTACTGATAGATCATCTATAGCATCCACTGGATGTTCTCCCACTCTAGTCATTATTTCTTACAATCTATATATGGTTTGAATCATCCCTCGGTGCATCTTATACGTTCATGAATCTCAGCCACCTTGAACTGAATGGTAATCACTTTCTGGCTGAGCCACAGGACAAAATGGAGTCAATTAAATCCTTGACTCACCTGTGTGTTGTGCTCTATCTGTACATTGCTGAGCCTGAGGCAATCACATTCCTTATTTCCAATGTGCACCTTCAGTTGCTTGCTTTCCATGTGCAGGATAGGCACATTGATATTGAAGAATTTCTGGATGAACATAGCATTGATGATGATGGGATTATGCTCTTGCCTGCTGAACTCTTGGTCTGGGGTGAACTTGGCCAGGGTGATATGTTGATTTGGCAGCTGGCAGAGGACCTAACAAAAATTCCTTTTGCTCAAAACCATGAGTTGTTGTCTTCATATATTAAACATGGGTTATACTTGTTATATACACTAGAACACCACAGATGCATCTGACCCAGTAAGATATAGAATGTATATACCAACTATCTTGACATTGCCAAGGTACCAGAACTCAATAAGTGCACTATTATGCAAAGACCCAGGCAGGTACACATGAGATTAGCTAGAATGATGGGCCCATGAATGTAGTTGTTCTGTATATTAATGTTGTCAATGTCTGTTCAACCTGCTGTATTCAATGATAGGATACATTTCATGTCTGTGGTAGGATTTATTACACAATGTATGTTGTACTTTGATTATTTCAGCACTGAGTCATGTAACATATTCAAGGCTATTGTGTTGTGTCACATATAAAGTTCTCAATTGCTTGATGAACTTGTACAGCTTGCCAAGTCTCACTGAGTAGTTGTAAAATTCGAATGAATTGAATAACACCTGCAGCCAAATGCATTATTTAATCTAATATACTGTGTTCAGCTGTGTGTTTGATTTATAAACCAAACCACACCCTTCCTGGTATATATCATACTGTTTGATCTTGCCTTCTACCATCATCACCCTGTCTCAAAAACATTGATATAAAGCTGACAAAGGTTTCTTATTCCACACATTATCTTTCTCATAACAAGTCTCCTATCATTCAAGTAAGTAATTCAGTTTGTCACACAACCCTTCTTGTTCTAGATTCTAATTTCTAAAGACAATATAGGATGCCAGCTGATTTCCAACAAAGATGGAAACCAACAGCATCCAAAGTGTCTTTTCCAGAAGAATCAGCTAACATTGAGGACAACACTCTCATAGACATTGCAGACCATAGGGAATGCTACAGGCCACTGTTTGGTGAATTAGTGCCAGAGCACAAGTACTTCTACATCAAGTGTCACAAGGATCAAAAAACAATGACACCACATATTCATTAACTGACTTCATATTTTTCAATGTCTGGAAAGACATGATTCCTCTTCTAGAACTAGACAGGCTTTTCAAACTTGGGTCCTCCTATATCTTTGGAGCTGTTATGGCTTCCATTAAAGGCCATGAGTCTGTCTACATTTACATCGGACCTTTGAGACACTACGATGTCAACCTCACTGATGCTGATGGATAAATCTATTGTTTATTAAATTTATAATGAACGCACTTGATATATTACTACATTTATGTATAGATCCATGCATATAAAACATGAGAGAGCTATCTATTCTCTTAGAGTTCCCTCCAAGCAATACAGGATTAATTTTCGAAAATATTTCTACTGCACTGCATCATACAGCTCATTGTGGCATCTGCCAAAAGCAGCCAGAATGGGAATATGAGGATCTCTTAGCATCTTTCAATCCAAACTTTTACCTTTACATCTTATCCTGTCTTGTCTTCAGCAATCCTGAGTGCCTTGGATATGATCCTTTGATCCTCATCTTTACGAAAATACTTTGGCCTGCCCAGCTCGGAAATCCATCAGCTTTTTCTCGCCCAACAACAAACAAACAACCTACTCTAGATCAAGCACACAAATCCTTAGCCAAATCTCCAATGGACGAGGTTGTCCAGGTTGGGAGTACTGCCCCCCCTCAGATCGGGAGTGCTGTCCCCACGATGTCTAATGCACCAGTGAGTGCCTCCACAACCAAAGCTACAGTAACTCCCGACCCCCCTGAGACAGAAATCCCCACAGATCCTCTTTGTATGCATCCCTCACAGCCAATCAGAAAGATATTAGTCAACAACCACACATACAACATCCTTGAACTCATCTTTTCTAGCCAGGGGCTTGTTGGGCGTGGCACAGTCTGTTATTTGGCCAGGAGGGGCGATGAAGAATATATATAATCAAGGACCATTGGGTCCTTGGGGATAAAAATGTCACCTTGAATAAAGTTACGATGCTTCAGGCCATGCAAGGAGTTCGTGGTGTTCCTCAACTAATCAAACATTGGCTTGTTGAGATTGGGCCTCAAGAGGTTGATGAAACGATGAGTTATTGTGGTAAGATTTGGCAGAGTATCAAAGGTACTTCACGCACACATGTTCATTTGGTCTTGAAGCCCCATGTGCGACCTTTACACATGTTCCGGATGAAAGTAGAGTTGATAGGTGTGATTCAGGACATCATTAAAAGTAAGTGTAGTCTCTGCTCACTCTTCCTTTTGCTGACTTGTTTTTCAGTTCAACAGATAGCTGTCAAAGAACGTGGAATTCTTCACCAGGACTGCAGTCTCAACAACTCCATGATTGAGGATGACGGTCATGGATCCCATGGAACATTAATTGATTGGGAGTTTGCTGTGTGTATTCTTGCAGGCCAAAAATATGCTATCAGGGGGACAGTCAGTACACATTTACCTATGTAGACTCAATATGCTGACATTGACTGTCAGGAAACAGCACCTTTCATGTCCCATTCACTCCTGTTCCAGCTCTCTGAAGCTGTTGGTAGTAGTGTGATATCTTAAAATAGCTGGAAGCATGCCTCACATTCCCGTGTACAAGCACCTCCTCTTATCATGCACAGCTGTCAGGAAGATCTCGAGTCAGTTTTTTACGTCTTCATTTGGATCTGTATTTGGTACAGGGGTCCACTTGGCATGAAACATGTTCTTGGGCCTCAGAAGCCCTCAGAAGGGGATTGGCTACTGCATCTGTGGTCCACCGACTCCTTCAAGGAGAATTGTAACAAGAAGACCTCATTCTTTTTCCATCCGCATGCACACAAATTCAGGGAGCAATTCCACCCCTACTTCCATGACCTACTTCCACTCGCGGAGGAGTGGTACAAATTAATTAGAAGCAAAGGACCATCACATATGGTGACATTTAGAGAAGTCATTGATCTTTTGACTAAGCACCTTAACATTCTTCCAAAGGATGAGCCTTCCCAGAGCTTCTATTCACACGGAAGGTTATTGATGCACTCCCTGGTGGACTCCCTGATGCCCTCCCTGGTGGAAAGAGAAAGGAGGTGTCCGAAGCGGTTGATAATGATTTACCAGTCATGGAACATGACATGACATTCAGGGGTCGGGTTCTTTGGACAATGGAAACCTTGCCCCAGCCAAAGCGGATGAGAACCAGCTAGTATGTCTACTATACATACAATCTCAGCTCACGTTCAAACTTATTGATGTAACTGGCTGCTACTATTACAATAGATGCATATACTTGAACTTTGTTAGCCGGGCAGTTTTCTCAGGCAGTTTAAGTCTTCAAAACACCAATTACGTTATGCATGTGATTAACTACCTCACCTATTCATCTTCAACAATGAAAGATGACTCAGGCCAACTTTTGCCTAAGTATCCTTTAATTTTTGCATCCTCATTTACCATTATATAAGAGTCTTGTGCACACCTTATGACACTGTTCACAGGCTCGGATCACCTCATGCAAGATATTAGTCCGGCAGGTGGAGATTGAGTCGTGTTCAAAGCAGTTGAGTGAGTTTTAGATTACTTAAAAGTGAGTACCTGGAAACTGTCAGCTTTGTGTCTCATCCCTCCAATTCTCAGCCATTCCCGGTAGCCCTAGTAAGAAAAAGAGAACAAAGCATGAGGGTGAGTCTCAGCCTCAATGTTGTAAGGATACTATGTCCTCTGCACTCCAACCGATCTTATAACTAATGCAAATGCAGTCCGCGTGTCTCAACAATGCGAAGAGCTTTACTCTTCGTATCTGAGACACGCGGATACATCCCTATACATTTTATGATTCTGTTGTACTTAGAAGTGTCTTATCATACGTCACGTGACGCCGTCACCTCGTGTAGAACACGAGTCTTCTCGTCGCACTCATCCTTCTTCCAAACTCCCTTTCATCAAATTACCCTTTGTTTTTCAGCATATCGTACCATATTTTGAGCCACTCGGCTATCCCTTTCACACTTGTATGTATTTATACTCTTCAAATATCTGTGTATTGGAATATCAAGAAGTTTTCACCTATAACGTCCCAAACACCGAAAAGCACTCCAGCAAACACGACTCCGTCGCATCCTACTCTCAAACACGTCACGTGTTTTCAATCATCGAACCCCTTTGTACTCTCTACCAGCCTTACAATGTTCGGGTCATCTGGGTACAGGGAAAGGAGGTAGGGGCGCCCAGCTGGAAAAGATAGGTGCTATATATCTTGGATGCTCCAGCACGGATGAGCCAACCAAAGGGCACCACATCCCTTAATTCACATTTTCCCATGAACCCTCTTACTCCAGAGTTACCTCACAAGGGTTGTGGGAGTCGGTTGAAAGTATTCGCTCCTAATGATTCAAGAAACAACACTAATCAGACACACACATTGAGCAGCCCCCTCCTCCTTACACCACTTCAGAGACATTGGATTCAAACACCACGGTTCCCAGACCACGCCCCAAGAAAATTAAGGTAAGTTTTTAATTTTCAAGCGCTCATGTATTAATTCTTATTAAGAAAATTGTCGCTCCTTCCCTGAGCCTTGAGACCTCGAACAACCAGCCCACTTTCATTCAACGCGAAGTTGGCCAACGGTACAGATTTGCTCCACCTGTTGTTCCTCCTGGTACAAAGCTGGATCTCCAAGCACTCAACAATCCATTTGTGGCTGCAGCCAAGGCAGCCAAGGAGCAACATGTTGCATCTCACAACTCCCATCTCATTATTGCTGACACCTTCGAACATCATCTTCCTGCTGCTCCTAGCAATGACCATTTGTCACAGCAGGTAGTTCCACAACCAGTTATTGTGAACCTGTTGGATGATAATCTTGATCCCACACTTTGGTCAATCAACCAGAGTGACTTTGGACCGCAAGACACAGACACTGAATGTTCAGATGCTTCCAAGGAGGGGAGTGATAGTGAGGATACGTCTGATGGAGACGATGATAGTGCAAACCAACAAATTGGTTGGGGAGAATTTAGAGGACGCCATAATGCACATCCTGGTACATAATTGACCATTGTTGCTGCGATGGCATTAATCAGTGACAGGTTTTTTGGAGGAAGTCCAACCATCTCAACCTCAGGTTGCCGTTGCTCTTCCTACCGACTTCGAATTCCAAAGCATCCAAGGACCCTAACGATGGTCCCAAGTCCACACAACTAGCTTGTCCCCGCTGGAAGCACTTTCTCGAGGAAGCGAAGGGAGAGTGTTGTGTCCTACACGCCGTAGGGATTCATTTCTGGCTGGGCTTGTAGAGACTGTTTTTACCTTACCTTATGTTGGCACTTTTGTAGCTTACATAAGCAAGCAATCTTTTCACCAGTTACCAGTATGAGTCAGAGTGCTCAGCAAGTTTTCATGATATTTCCTCTCCTCTGAGCCTTAAGCCTAGTCCAGAAACCCTTTAGGGTCGAATAGCAGCTAGGTTCTGCAAGACCCAACATTGTTCAGACTCACTATCTGAATTGTTGTACCTTCAATGCTCTAGAGAATGCATTTCCAAAACTTGTCCCTGACTTATCAACCAGCATCATGGAGTCGCTCTCAGCTTCTCTTGTTGAATGGATCAGAGATGGTAATCAAGTCGAAGCTGGTATATTGTCACTTCCCTTTCGATATTGTATTGACTCGCAGCATCCACCAGATGTATGACCTGCTCGCAAACCTGATATGGCAAGACTGGTATGTATCTTTCTTGTCATGAGCTCGTGTCTCATTTTTTTTTAGTTATACGATGATCTATCAACTTGGTGGTCAGACCTCAAGAAGATAGTTGTCGCCATCACTCCTTCTATATACGGTCTCATCCCACCGACCGATCTTTCCACTCAGGAGCACGCAAATTGGGTTGAAGCAGCTGCTGCAGACTTGCTGGATAACTCTAAATATTTGCGCGACGGGAAGGATGAATTGGGGAAGACTAAAAATTTTGCTCACCCTGGACTTCACAAAGCCGTTATTCTTTTCCTCTACATAGGGTCTTATCGCATTGCTCATAGGTGACCAGACATCTTTTGCAAGGAGATACCACTAAATTGTTTCACTCTCATCGCTACAGTGGTATCATCTCAATATTAACACTACTAGGAATGTGCTGACACTTTTTTAGTTCAACTGTGTCTTTGATGGTCTCAAAAAAAAGGGAATGGGAAGACTTACCCCGATTTTCGTTGAAGGATTACCTGTGCATATACAACAGAATGTTGAGACTACTCAAAGACATTATGAACGACCCTTAGCATGGCCTGAAATTGGTGCAGCAGCTTCGCGAGTGGGTGGAAGCAGGATGGTATGGATATGAGGCTTTGCATAGTATTCGACACTAACTAGTTCATCTAGGGCCGAGTTTTGCAAACTCGACAGCACCAACACATCCAAGCACGTCCACCTGCAGATAGAGCTTAATTAGAAGGAGCTCCTTGTCTATCGGTCACTAATATTAGCTATCATTGGTTTTCTTTTTTGTCACTTTATGTCTCTGACTGTCATGTGATTCATTTGGTTCAATATATGATCGTTGTGCGCTATTATACAAGCTCTGCATTTTTGAGTTATTTGTGAATGTCTGTACAGCAATATATGGTTATCATTGTGCGTTATTGTACAAAGCTCTGCATTTCTAAAGTTGTCTGTGAAAGTCTGTACAGCAACAATTGGAACTTTTAAAGGGTTTCTGGGAATTGCTCGAAGGATCTGTGAGCATGTGTACAGTGATTCACAAAGTAAGGTGTTGCTGTAGTGAGCTGGCAAATAGGGACCAAGCTGTAGAACTGGGACGCTGTACAGCTCTGTACAGAGCCTAGTGATTTACTAATGTGTGTGATGACCAACTGGGAGTCTCAGACGGTTACGGCCTCATTAAGCAAACACATTTCTTTCTTTGTACGAGCACAGATACTCAGTACAAGGACTTTTGGCAGCACTAGGTCATTTTTTCTGTGTTTTTACTGCATGTCACAATATAAGTTCGATGACCTCAATATGAGTGTGACGAACTTAAGTGCATATCTCTACAGTATTCAATGGCAAATTTGAATGTAGAGGCTAGAGCTCAACTCACATTATGACATATAGGGGGAGCTGAAAGGCTGGTTGTAGATGCTGCATTGGGTTTACAATCCATGGGTCACTCTGTTGATATATATACCTCTCAGTGTAGTGTTGCCATGGCTCCAGCTTGTTGCTGGTTCTAGTCATGGCCCGAGCTATAAATAGCTGAGTTGACAAGTGGTTATGGCTTATAAAATTATGGTCTGGCTCAGCTTGATTAGTTAAAGCTAAGTCGACTTAAAGGCTTAAACCAACTCAAATATGTTTTTAAATTATGAGCTAAAAATAGATTTTAGAGTTCAGAACTTCAGTCTTGAGAACTGCCACAAGAAACTTAGGAAAGCAGGTGTCAATCCCACCAATTCACAATGCGCTGTAGAGACTCATGCCTCTCATGGTATGATATGGCACTTTTTACTAGGGAGTACATAGCATGAACTTGTAGCATCACTCTGTGTGCTACCCACAGCTATCTCTATATGAGGCGCAGCTTTCCCGCGCAACGTGTGCCATGCGCGCACTCTTCCTGTGCTTCATGATGTATATGTGTGCGCGCTTTCCTGCGGTTGAGCACCCTATAGTGCCAGCCATCCAGAAGCATCCATCCACTGTCCACCAAGCTCCCTAGTGTGTATATTTCCATTTCTCTCGACTGCATATTGTTCCACCTTTATTTTTATCATGGACCCTTACTTATATATATCCTTACATACCTACTCGGTAGCACTTCGGCTCCGCATGACCGCGCTTAGGCGTGCTATATAAGCGCCAGCAGTACATACTATGGAGGGACTTTTCCAACTATCCACTTTCACCTCACCTTACTTTTTGACTTGAGTACTACCCACTTACTACCTAGCAGAACATAGTTGAAACCTATTTGTTTACACCTTGCATCTCACATCTCTTATCTTGCTTTATATCATCACTTAAGCTTAGTCTCTCATTTCCGCATACACCCGTGCACTTTCCCGTGCTTTGCGCAATACACGCGCGCATTCCTGCACCTTCGTGCCTTGCATGCACCTGCGCTTTCTTGCGCTTCGCTTCAGCGCGTACCTCTAGATCTTCGCTGCACTTGCTTCCCCTTTAGGGTTGAACGTGCTTGTCATCTCAAGTATAGCAGAATAGGCAATGCATGACCTACAACATTATAGATACAGCCAGGAGCTTCATTTGTTCCTCGCAGTATTGTTGTTTCTACAGCGCTTCACATTTACAAGTCACATCATTCATATTCATGGGTCCACAAGACAAAGTAGGTGATTTCAATAACAATTAATCAAAAACTAAAAGAAGTATCTAGTTGTACGGTAGTGCTACTTGTGCACAAAGATTACGAGAACAGCGTGCATCAGCGCCAAACACGGAGAGACCTATCGTAAGGTGGTGGGGAGTTGAGAGAGTAGCTGAAACACAAGGAGAAGGGGAAAGGATTATTCAGACGAGTCGAGAAGGGGACAGAATCATTCAGATGAGTCGAGAAGGGGAAAGGATCATTCAAATGAGTCAGAGATGCAGGTGGGGATGGTACTTCAAGAGGCTTCTAGGTCATGGTCACAGTAGTGGGAATTAGCGTCGAGGTCGGATATTTGTGTTGCGAAGGATATGCCTGTTAGAATAGACATTTGTGCAATGTAATACAGATTAATGTTGTTGCTGGCAAAAATGAAAATGACAGACTCACCATATGCAACAACTCGGAGCAGCATGGCTTGTGCTCGAAGGAGGGTCGGCAGACTTATGATCTGCAAACAATGGGCAACGACTCAGATCAGTGTGGCTCGTGTTCAAAGGAGGGCTGACAGACTTATGATCTGCAAACGGTGGGCAACAACTTGGATCAGCATGGCTCATGCTCGAAGGAGGGTCAACAGACTTACAATCTGCTAATGGTGGGCAATGACTCGGATCAGCATGGCTCGTGCTTGAAGGAGGGTTGACAGACTTACAATCTGAAAATGGTGGGCAATGACTCAGATCAGCATGGTTCGTGCTCAAAGGAGGGTCAACAGACTTACAATCTGCTAACAGTGGGCAATGACTCTGACCAGTGTGGCTCATGTTCGAACAAGGGTTGACAGACTCATGATCTGCTAATGGTGGGCAACAACTAACAGTGATTCAACAACTGTAATGGCGATGGAGTTAAATGCTTACCTTTGAGGTTTTGCCATTGTACTCACCTAAAAACTCATCTAGGGTGAGTTTAATGGTCAGACGGTAAATGCTAAAACCAGTTGCGCAGTCACTACTGACATCTTTCCTGCAGTTTATGCAGGTAGCATGGGCGATAAAGTTGAGGAGAAGTTTAGCTCTCACATTTGCCATTGTACTCACCTAGAAGCTCATCTAGGGTAAGTTCGATGGTTGGACAGTAAATGCTAAAACCAGTTGTGCAGTCATTGCTGACATCTTTCCTGAAGTTTATGCAGTTAGCATGGGTGATAAAGTTGAAAAGAAGTTTAGCTCTCACATTTGCCATTGTACTCACCTAGAAGCTCATCTAGGGTGAGTTCGATGGTCAGATGGTAAATGCTAAAACCAGTTGCACAGTCACTGCTGACATCTTTCCTGCAGTTAGTAAGATGAAAATGTTGAGGAGAAATATAAATCAATAGTCAAGGTTAGTTTAATGACAAACACAGCAGTGGCATGAGTAAGATGAAGGGAACAGTCAAAGTAGTAGCAAAAAAGCAAAAATTAAGAAGTAGGAATAGATATATCAGTGAAATCATCTGGAACATCATCACATTCATCCTCTGCGATGACTCTAAGAAGAGCCTCATAATCACAGCTGCCAGATGTAGTTCTGCTGATAGTGGATATCAGTAGATCACCAGAACTAGATGGTAAGAGATCTTCATGGCTTGCAGAGCCTGTAGCACACATCAAATCATACTCCATGTCCTTTTGGGATGCTGCCCAACCCTTGGTAAAGTGAAGTCACTCCTTTTTCAGTGCAAATTTGACTATCTGTAGGGCTTCCATCAAGTATGGGCTGAGACGATGGCGCTTCTTGGTAAGTGTGTCACTGCTGGAGGAGAATATGCGCTCGCATGGAACAGCAGAGGCTTGGATTGGCAGGAAATCCATTGCAATTTTGAAGAGCATTGGAAACATTGGCTCTGAAACCTAGTCCTCATCACCAACACAACATGTAATAGAGACAGATATCTTACCATCCAAAAAGATAGTATATCTGTTTCTGTATGGCTAAAAATGCCTGTGCTATAAGCATTGAATTCATCTTCAGCTAATTGGGGGCGGTGACCCTGGCAACGCGGCAGTAGGTCTATCTTAGGAAGTCCATAGATCGTCGAGCCTAGTGTTGCAGGATGTGGCTGATGAATCAACTGATCAGACTCTGCAGAGTCATTTGTTGCCCTCTTATTCCGCATCTGTAAGACATATAAGCCCAAAGCTTGCTATTGTTATTATTAGGCAGACGTACCAGTTTGAGAATATAGTCTTTAGCCTCTGTGATTCGTGAGACTGGCCAATGTTCATTCATCCATGACATATGTCTTGTGGGATCAACAACTATACACAATCATTGGAGTTCACCTTCATCAAAACATGCAGAACTTACACATTACAACAGCATATGCTCCTGTGAGACTCATCCGATCATCATACTTAACTGCCTATGTTAAACCTATGGTGACCAAAGGCACACAGTGTGGGACAAGGTCTGCTACAAGCTTCAATCTTTGGATCAGCCCTTCAAAGGCCGGAATGGTGCTGCCCAGTAGAGGACTGGTTTCGCCGGACATGCATTGCTGAGCATGGTGCAGTGCCTAATGTAGATTAGTAAATATGATATGGGTGTTGGATGTATTAGAACATACCTCTAGAATAACCTCAAGATTCTGCAGGACTTGCCAATCCATGGGGCTCAGTTTATAATGCACTATGCTGCATTGAGTAGGAAGATTGACCCAGTGGTCAATAGCCTGGGCAACTGTTAGGCTATGTGAGAATTAATGAGATGAAATGTTACCTGTTGTAGCCTTCTCGAACAATTGAACATAATGTATGTTGAATCCCAACGAGTAGGCTCATCACATAGCAATTCGACTCTTGGAAGGGCCATACACTTGTTCATGTCGTTTATGAACCATCCCTCTGCATTACCAGAAGTGATGGCAGCTCGAAAACTATCACGACACTGGCCTGATGCACAAATTATGTGGACAATATTTCTGGCCCGATTGATAATGTTATTTTGCAGAGCATCAATGTACTGCACCTTGCTAAAAGTGTAAGGGCCAGCTACAAAATAATCAGCCAAATACAAAAAGTCTGCAGTAGAATATTCATCGAGGATGTGTTGGACACATATATTCACTATGTGAGGGAAACATGGGATTTGGTGATCAACTGTGTCAAATTCAAATTCATCCTTCTGCAAAAGTTGTGAGAGTTCGTCCATCACGGTCCTGTTGTTGCTAGCATTGTCCAAGGTAAAGTGTCCGATCTAGATGAAGTCAGGGCATACAATACAGTATAACAAGACACTTACATTATGTCCCATTGAATCATTGACTTCTCTTTGATCCAGTGGCCAGTGACAGCAAGATATCCATCAGTATTGGTGGCTTGCCATGTGTCACAAGTGATATTGATTGCTCCACTAACAGCAGTGCTTTGTGTTGGCAGATGAGATGTGGTAAAGCACATGCTGGATTGTGACATAAATTTAATGTTGTCTGGAGTCTTGTCAAATGATTCTTGAATATTCACATGATCTCAGCACGGGTGGCTTTGCGACTGGGTATTTTGACACTATTTGTTGCCTGTGAAGCAATATCAATCATCTCCTGGAACTTTAGGTGTTCGAGGGCTTGGATGGGCTAGATGAAGGTGTGTCAATAGTCATACTATTAGATCAAGCAAAGCATACATACTTGGTCCATTGCAACCAACCATTCAATTGCAGCTTGTTTGAATAACTTATCCGAGTACAGTACAACTCGTTCAGAGAGTTTGCATTCAGTCAGATGTGAATTAATGGTCCGCTGTGCCTGCTTAGCCTTCTCCTTCCAGGCCTTGATGTCACCCCGGCAACATAGACTCGAAAGAGTCCTTTTTTGCCCATTGTCGATACTTTCTCTATAGTATAATCATATATATATGCACAATGAATTCATGAAAGAAATTTACACACCACAAAATTAGCTTCGGCATGACAACAAAGTGTTGTAGATTTGTTCACAAGTATACACTGTTTCCTATTAATTTGGTGTGAGTGAGCAAGCACAATCATGACCTTATAGACTTACAAGTCTAACTTGCACTTTTGGTGCTTTTGACCTTGCCATTGGTTCCTCTATGATCGAACATTGCACCAAAAAATGCATTGAGATTGGCAGTCTTGCCTTTTGTCATATCCCATATTCCGGACCTACGTCCGACAATGTTCCCATGCTTCATCCGGACCTCTGGACCCCTGTATCCCTATACATTGGACCTCCATACCTCTGCAGCTAGCCTGCATCATTCACCCTTTGTCCCATCGCCCTAATGTCATATCTCATGTATCCACACATCTTGTCCGGACCATATCTGATATATGATAAGCTTCTTAATTCAATTCCTGTGCATATAACATTAACACAGCCTATTCAGTATTCCTTGTTCCTGGTATCTTGGTTATACTTACTACCGGTATGCTTACTGATCTATTGTCCTATACTTCATTTCCGACTTGTGTTTGATAACTTTGCTTATCCTTTGTATATAGCCTCAGACCTTTGCTTATTGATCTTTCCGATAGTCACTTAGTATATAAACTCTTGTATATGTCCTGTAGTTCCTCAGTCTGAATATCATATTAGTCCACACACTAGTCTTCACACTAAATCCTCATATCAAGTTCTAGTCCTTCAACTTAGTCAATATCCATCTCAGGCCTAGGGAGAAATTCCCTAGGCCAGAGTTCCGATCCTCTGATCCTCCGCTCACCTGCTCATCCACTCATCCACTCATCTGATCCTCTGAAGTTTCCGGAAGTCTATCCAAATCTTTCCCATGGTCCTCCGGACCTATTCTGCTTCGGACTTTGTCCTTGCAGCCTTTCCTCTGTTTGCTTCTACTCAGGACAAGTTCTGAGTAGTCATTATACATATCCATATCAGGACGAAACCTCATTGTAATTTCCGGAACTTTCCCACACTCATCCAGAAGTTACTTGCATCTGTCTGGAAAGTCCTTCCGAATTTTCCCACACCATTTGATGGCCTTTGGATGTCCTTGAGCTTTTTTGGACATCAATCTGAAATTAAGGGCACATACTCGTGTAAGGGGCGCAGCGCACAAGCTAAGACCAAGCCCCTCAGAATCAGTCCTACCCTTTGTGCATGGTCTTAACACCTTTGTGCATTGGAGCTGTGTCGGTAATAGGTTGGACATGAACATCAATAGGAATGCCATCATCATCAGTCAAATCTACAACATTGATTGGTGCTGATTTGTGCAATCTTTTGGCTACCAGGTATCAGTTTTATTATTTGCAGATGGAAAATAAACTTATGTCGTGGATTGGTGTGTGCATCTTCATATTCCTCTCCATCAGATTCATCAACAACTGCTTCAATACATGTCCGTTTACCCATGTTTCTAACACAGAATTCACTTGTAAATGGAAACCTGTTGAGTGACACATTTTTTGTATTAGAACATGTCTTTGATATCTGCTCATAGACAGCATTTCAAATGTTGATCTTCATTGGTCTTAGTCAAGTTGTCACTAGAGTCAAAATCTGTTTTTCTTGAACTGTGCAAGTTTGAAATCTATCAATGAAGATCAAAGTCTGAGAAACTGTCCATGAGCAAATGTCCAATTGAGCTAGAAAAAAAATGCAGCACTCAATGGGTTTCAGACTGTCAAGGTGCATTTTCATAAAATAAAAATGATACGGTCTACAATATTAGTGACATGAAAACAGATAACTGTGCACCTAGTGGGGATAGATATAACAGGACAGGATATGGGGAGGACAAGTGTGCAGGAGAATATCAGGTCTAATGTGGCCTAAACATCAGGTTATATCAGGTTAGTATTGAGTTAGTACATTAGATTGAGCAGGTAAGTGGCAGATAACATTGGGAAGTGATTCATGTACTATGGGTATTTGACATGCATTGGAAAATTGCAGAATATGAGCCTAGTGTGAGCTCGAGTGCTACATTACTTTTGATTGCTGGTAACTGCTTACTACTGCACAAATTGACCTCAAGTACTAGCAATATTGTCGAAGATGACTGTATACCACTTCTCTAGCACTGCTGCCAAAAAGCTTTTCTATGTCAAGTAAGTGCTTCCATATATTTGAACCTATCACTCAAGCTAGCAAGCATGTCATGAATCAGATTAATCAGTAGGAATATTATGGAAAGGCACATACTTAGATGTGAGCTAGTCTACTCACCATTGGATCATGACATTATTATCTGCATTGTTTAACCTATTTAAAGAGCCAAGCATGCGGTATGAAGACACTATTGTAGTTATTACCAAACAGGCAGCAGAAAAATGACAGGACTGGCAGATACAAAAGAAATTGGGCAGCAGGCTGAAAAAATGAGAAGTAAGAAAGGTGTTGGGCAGGCAAGGTTGATGAGCTGACAGAATAATCAGCAGAAAGAGTCAAGGCAGAGCAATGAACATGCTAATTGAAAATAGTAGGATATTAGGGACCTTTTTCATGCAGCATCTGAGCAAACAACACCTCTCTTCTGCTCAGAACCTACTAGTAGTATATATCTCCTGTCAAGCCCAGTGTTGAATTAGTACATCAGTATAAGAAGAAGTGAAAGACACACTAAGGCAAAAAAAACTTCTGAGACTAAAGAAAAAAGGCTACAGGTATACCTAGATAAGATCCAAGATAAGACAGTGATATCACTGGAGGCAAAACAGAGTGAGTGGCTTTTTAGGAGTCTGCTAATAACTGGTTGGTAAGAGGAGGAAAGCTAGGAATCTATCCTAGAGGCTTGGTGCATATTACTAAAAACAAGTTGTATATGGATCAACTGGTGGAGGTGTAGTACCCTAAAGGTTTTGAAGCATCCCAACTCCCTTTATTTAATCCCCAGGACTCCTTTTTCTGCTGCCACCTGAGGATGCCCAGAAAGCCTATTGCCCACTCCACCCTCTATTCATAATTGCTAAGTTTGAGCATATGATTATCAAACCAGGAAAAAAGAAGATCATTAAAACATGGGATGCTCTGCAGTTTTGTTAGTATCAAGCATCATGCTAGGCCAAGGGAGGCAAACTGCTCATCCACTCCTGTCTTACACTTGGGGGTATAGGAATTGCAATAAGCATTTCCTAAGATGATATGAGATATAAAGCTACAAACTACTGAGGTAATATGTACTATTGACAGGCTTCTTTTGGCTGTGGGAACACATATAGCCCCTAAGATCTTTGCTTCATTATGGTGGTATGCACTCAAATAGTTGGACCAACAACTTAGGTAAGTACATATATTGTTACTGATCTTGGAAGGTCAACTAACTGATACTTGTAGGATAAAAAAATAAATCAAGTGTTTGCTGAAGAATGAGTTCCTTCTCTGGCCTGCCCTGGACTTTAGGGGGGTATTCTTCACTTTTGTCATCAAGGAAGGCACAAGTAGATAATTCATTTGGATCAGAATGATGATCTGAACACAATCACTTGGCTAATTGCACTGGGGAAGTGGAAGAGTGGATATATTGTTATTGTCTACAAAGGTATAGAGCAGCATATCCCCTTACATGCAGGGGGTGTTTTTAGTTTTAT
Organism: Suillus tomentosus; assembly: GCA_016647685.1. Taxonomy (NCBI): domain Eukaryota; kingdom Fungi; phylum Basidiomycota; class Agaricomycetes; order Boletales; family Suillaceae; genus Suillus; species Suillus tomentosus. The sequence continues at coordinate 199,068 of JABBWJ010000049.1, forward strand.
GGCCTATACCTTGTTTTACTGTACCACACCTGTCACAAAAGAGTGCCAGATCATTCTGATATGTTTCTCTGATGTCCTCTATCACCAAAGGTTCTGATTATCTAGTAGAAGGCACATAATATATTCTACTGAGTAACTTGTATTCTCCTTTGGACTACAGATGTTGCATACAATGCAAATACCCAGAAGCTCATTTCTCAGTACTAAAAAAACTCTGGTTTCATATGTAATGTACTTTAAAAGTGTAGATGTGGGAGTTCTTGCCTCCTATTATGTGCAGGCCTGTCATGTCCCATATGGTATGGGGCTTACAATCATACAACATTGTGTTCATATGGTCATACAGTCATACAGTTGTATAGTTGTATGGTTGGGTTGTATGGTTGTACAGTCATATGGTCATATGGTCGACCAGTGTCTGTAGTAAGTAAGCTAATGTCATATGGTTGTATGGTCATCTAGTCACAGCAGTATCTGTGGTCAGTAAGCCAATTTCAAATAGCATACATAAATGTTCAATATGAACAGTAAAACAAAGTCACAGAAATGATTATACAGTTGTATGGTTATACAGTGTCTGTAGTAAGTAAGCCAATTTCATACAGTCATATAGTCATACAGTCACAGCAAAGTCTGTGGTAGGTAAGCTAATTTTAAATAGCATACATGAATATTCAATATGAACAGTAAGACAAAGTCACAGCATCCTCTGGGTAGAGAGTGGTCAGAAAGACAACGACATCACCCTGTTTGAGGAGAAGCCAGTTTCAGAATAGAAATACAAACATATGTTTATTTTGCTAAAAGTGCAAAGCATGCATCATGTATTGTGACTATTATTTAAAAGACATTGAGAATATCTGATAACAGTCTCCAGGAAGGCACAATATATGTCTTAGACAAAGAAAACAATGGTCTCATAACTAGAATACAAAAATCTATCAATGCAGGCAAAAACATAAAAGTGACAAACTTAAATTTGCCAAGGCAATCCACATGGGATGCAACCAAAAGCAGTTATTAATGATGCTCAGGGTTCCCACAGACTCATGGGTTTTTATTTGGAACCAGGCAATGCAGATCCCATGTCAGTAAATTTGAAAACTGTGTAGGTTGCTAGCATACATGCACCCTAATAAAAGGAAAGAAGATGCTTACAGGCAGATGCCAGGAAATGAAGACAAAAGTGGTTAGGAAAGATACCCAAGGTTCCCACAGACTCATAGGTCATTATTTGGAACCAGGCAACACAGATCCTGTGCTAGGAAATTTAAAAACCAGGTGGCTTGCTAGCATACATGTATCCTAATGAAAAGAGCAGGACATATCTAGAGGGGCAACTGGGGCAAAAGAGGGACCACTTACATAATTATAAAATAGCAATATCCACCATGATTAGTCATGTATTTGGTAATATTTATTTCTCCCAAAGTATATATACAAACAAGAGTCAACTTTTAATTTTCCACCTTTTGAACTCATACCACCACCATCTCACCAGCAACTTTTCAATACACAATACCTATAGCCATCATGCCCACCAAAGCTAGTATCTACATCAAGATACTAGCTTTGGTGGGCATGATGGCTATAGGTATTGTGTATTGAAAAGTTGCTGGTGAGATGGTGGTGGTATGAGTTCAAAAGGTGGAAAATTAAAAGTTGACTCTTGTTTGTATATATACTTTGGGAGAAATAAATATTACCAAATACATGACTAATCATGGTGGATATTGCTATTTTATAATTATGTAAGTGGTCCCTCTTTTGCCCCAGTTGCCCCTCTAGATATGTCCTGCTCTTTTCATTAGGATACATGTATGCTAGCAAGCCACCTGGTTTTTAAATTTCCTAGCACAGGATCTGTGTTGCCTGGTTCCAAATAATGACCTATGAGTCTGTGGGAACCTTGGGTATCTTTCCTAACCACTTTTGTCTTCATTTCCTGGCATCTGCCTGTAAGCATCTTCTTTCCTTTTATTAGGGTGCATGTATGCTAGCAACCTACACAGTTTTCAAATTTACTGACATGGGATCTGCATTGCCTGGTTCCAAATAAAAACCCATGAGTCTGTGGGAACCCTGAGCATCATTAATAACTGCTTTTGGTTGCATCCCATGTGGATTGCCTTGGCAAATTTAAGTTTGTCACTTTTATGTTTTTGCCTGCATTGATAGATTTTTGTATTCTAGTTATGAGACCATTGTTTTCTTTGTCTAAGACATATATTGTGCCTTCCTGGAGACTGTTATCAGATATTCTCAATGTCTTTTAAATAATAGTCACAATACATGATGCATGCTTTGCACTTTTAGCAAAATAAACATATGTTTGTATTTCTATTCTGAAACTGGCTTCTCCTCAAACAGGGTGATGTCGTTGTCTTTCTGACCACTCTCTACCCAGAGGATGCTGTGACTTTGTCTTACTGTTCATATTGAATATTCATGTATGCTATTTAAAATTAGCTTACCTACCACAGACACTGCTGTGACTGTATGACTATATGACTGTATGAAATTGGCTTACTTACTACAGACACTGTATAACCATACAACTGTATAATCATTTCTGTGACTTTGTTTTACTGTTCATATTGAACATTTATGTATGCTATTTGAAATTGGCTTACTGACCACAGATACTGCTGTGACTAGATGACCATACAACCATATGACATTAGCTTACTTACTACAGACACTGGTCGACCATATGACCATATGACTGTACAACCATACAACCCAACTGTCAAAGTTGTACTCTTGTAGAATCAGATCTGAAGGACTTCAGCCTCAGCTCATACACTGTGCCTCTTTCCCAAGTACTGTCCCCTATTTCAGGGACTAACAATAACATGTCTGGAGGGTCGGATGGGTCTCGTAGTAGTATCCAGACAACTTCCGGATATTGTAAATGCATATAAGACTAATCCGGACAAGTCCGAACTAGAAACTAACAGAGTATAGACTACCTAAAGGTAGAGCCAAGGATATAGACTATCAGAATCGATCTGAAGTCTCATGAGGTTGACAAGAGTTGAATAGACTCGAGTCCGGAAGACAGAAAGAGGACAAACTAAGATGATATTTGAACTGAGGTACTACAGGACATATACATGAGTTTATATACTAAGAGGATAATGGAAGGATCAATAAGCAAATGTCCGAGGCTATGTATGAAGCATATGCAAACTTTATCAAACGCGAGTCAGAAATGAAGCATAGGTTAACAGATCAGTAAGCATACCGGTAATAAGTATAACCAATATACTGGAAAGAGGACATACCAAATAGGCTGTGTTTAACATTATATGAACAGGGAATGACTTAAGAAGCTTATTGTATATCGGATTGGAAGTGGATCTATGCATCAGACTGGTGTAGCACTTGAGCTCGCGTTGAGCTTGTATTCAGCCATTTCACGCATCACATCAAATGTCCGTCGCACTATATTCACTTCCCAATGCAACCTAACACATATCTGCCAAACCCGACACTTTGACCAGTGGACCCGATGTTTTTCCCGCGCACTTGTCTTATCTGTGTCTTGTCTTGTCAGCTAGCCCCACTAGGTGTGTAGTTGATTATTTCGCACATTACTCACATTGTAGCCAGCATTATTACATGTTTTCCCATAGTCTGCAGCACCTCATGTTTATTTAGATGTACATTGGACCTGAAATTCTTTGGCCGCTACTTTCACCTATAGGGTTCCAGATTTCTACATACTTATATATATATTGGTTTCCACATAGCACATTGATCATCCAAGTAGTAGGGAGCCGTTTCCTGACACTTTGTGGTCAAACCCGATATTTTGTAGTTCTTAGTTGACATTGCGAATATTACCGCTCTTTCTATCTGAAACATCCGCCATTATTGATAATACGCATACCGCTCGCTATACCTGACATTCCTTTCCTAACCTGATGCAAACCCGCACCCGAAACCCGCTAATCTGCTAAACCTAAAAACATTGGCCGACACTTTGACATCGGACTTGTAATTATACCTTCAGATTCTGTTTCTCATGCTTGGACTTTTGATAGTTTATCAATTGACTAACGATTGACTTATTCCAATAGCAAACCCCTCGGGTCGAACACACTTGTCTAGCAAGTATAGCAGACTAGGCTGTGCAAGACCACTACAATATTTTTATATTGCTGGATACTTACTCCGTATAGTACCAAGCTTTGTTGTATCTTTACACCAGATTGGATCTAAGGGTCCAAAGTCCAAAAGAGAAGTGTGAATATATGGGATATGACACCCACACAAGATATTACTACTGAACAACCATACTCCCTACATCCATCGCTCAAAGGCATGTTTCTATCTTTGACTCATATATATTACAATTTGAGCATGTTTCATGCAGATCCTAGCCATCATGACTGCCCGTATTGCATGTGTAAATAGAGACTTATCTACCACCAAAGAACTACTTGCCCAAGATATCAACACCAATCCAAACAACCATACTTCCTATGCCCATTGTTCATTTATTATGGTGCAAAAACACAACTGGGACATGCCCTTCTGGATGCAATCAAGGTGAGATTCATTGACCATCATCGCCCCCTTGTACAACACTGATATGATGGCAACGGCAACATAGTCCATCAGGATTCAGCCCTCATTGATGGGTTATATCTCCAAGGGTATTGCCCTCTGTGGAAAAGGCTGCATCCTGGATGCGAGAGCAGCATTCAATGTTGCATCCATGTACACAGATCAGGGTTCAGAAATCATTCATTTTCTGCTATTGATCAAGGTACATACATACATTACATTTGCATCACATACTCTCCTCTTTATCATGTATTTCAGGCCATCACGCTCTTCAATGAAGATCAACATGATGAGGCAAACCTGCACCTCAAAGAGCTTGCTGCCAGTTGTCTGAATGCCGATGTAGAAACAACAATTCAGATGGTGATATACTGAACTATGTGTTGGGTCTGCTTGCCTATGCTGCTATGCTTGTAGTGACAAGTGCATTCAACCCTAAAGGGGAAGCAAGTGCAGCAGAGATCTAGAGATTGGTGTGGAGGGTGCTTCTCGTCGGCCGACATGAAGTGTGAGAAAAGTACATGAGGCGTAAGCACGGATATGGAGCGCTTGAGCGGCATGAGCATGTTATGGAGCGCTTGAGTATCGCGGAGTGTGTTATGGAGCACTTGAGCAGCGCGAAGCACAGAAGAAGTGCGATGTGGGTTTATAAGAGAGGTTTGTAATAGATGTTAAGGATATTCTTATTGCCAATAGCTACTGACTATGGCATGTGACGGATGAGCTTTACACTGATAGTGAGGTGCAGGGAGCTTCTATATGATTCCCTCCTCTAAAATATGAACTACAGGTGCTCATATATGTCTAAACATGTGCCCCTGAAGCAGAGCCGAAGCGAGTAGGTAAAGTATGTAATAAGGGTCCATGACATGAGAATTGAGCAATCATTAAAATATAATATGGTCTAATATGAATACAATGATATGAACATGTACCAGTGAGGTTAGTTTGGACAATGGATGGATGTGTGACATAGGGTGCTTCGAGTGTGGGAAAGTGCGAGAATGCAGTGCAATTGACCGTCAGAAAATTGACATTATCAATGAAAGGTATCATTGTTCTTTTCAACTCTACTTAATTCTTGGGTTTAATGTCACCACACACTAGGTTTCACTCAATTCCTTCCTTTGGGAAATGGTCAATTCAACAGTTCCCTAAGTGTGTTTCATCAATGAGACAGCAAGTCACTCGACATTTTGAGGACATGCTTCAGGTAACTTTGCATCTTATATATACAATGTGTTACAATAACATTGCCGGACCTAGCCTAGGTCCTGACTGACAGCGGTCTGGAATTGCTATGACTCCATCAGAGGCCCAGAAGGCCTCCCGACCCCATCATGATGGCTGTACGCCTCATGTAGAACTAGACCAATGCATGCCATTTCATGTGTTGATGGACCTTTAGGCCAGAGCGCCTCATGTACATATCTTGACATAGAAGAGGCGCCTCATGCATCTTATCAGACAAGTGAGGCTTGCCTCACCTCATCTTATCTCTGACTCAGATAGATTCACAATACAGACTCCTACCGAACCTTATAGCATACGTCTATATATTCTAGACAGATATCATTGTATTCTTTACTTTGATCTCCTTGGTTATACCTCAGAACATCCTTTTAGAGTGACTCTTAGTCCCTCTATCTTGACCGCACTTCTAAGGCAAGCCGATGCTACCTTAGCCATATATCTGTTAGCCCTTCAGCTTGACAAGCCACTGCGCTTACCAAGCTTGACGGAGGATCCCTTGGGCTTCATCCAAGGCTAGACTATTGTCCTTCCATCTTTGCATGATCGCTTAGAGACCTGCCATTCGGCATCAGGAGGCTCGACCTATCCAAGTCATAACATAATGCATTTGAATTAGCTTAATGCTCTGGTGCACCATACCCACTTTTGAGGGGCTTTTCCCAGAGAAACATGATAGTATTATTAGGGTTCTCTTATTGTGCATGGCTGAATGGCATGCCCTGGCCAAGATGTGTCTCCACTCTAATGACACTCTTCATTTACTGGACCAGTTGCTCCGAAGGCTGGGAGATCAACTTTGAAGGTTCTGTGCATGTACTTGCTCGGCTTTTCAAACCACAGAACTTTCTAGCGATATGGCTGCCTGTTATCAGAGACAACATGACTTTGAATCTCAATCAAGACCCAAAGTAGCTGACCAGACCAGACCTCATCATTCAACCTTTTTACCTACAAGTTACATGCCCTTGGAGACTATGTACACTCTATAAGGTTATTCAGCACCACCAATTCCTATACTACATAAATAGTAGGGGCATTATTCAATGATGATTCCTGGCTCACTTTGATGCAGGGAGAGGTGGTGCATCGCCTCATCAAGAAATTCTATAGGATGACCAATAAACAAGACATACCAATGCAACTAGCAAAGCATGAGAGGCGGCATATGCGCTTCAGGTGGCAGCAGCAGAGTGTTGAAATAGAAGATCCCATCACAAATGTTTCAGAACTTCACCACCATCTTTCTGATTCCTGGGTCAATGTCATCAATCTCACAACTTACCTTGGTAACCATTCATGTGATCCCACCATCAAAGTAAGAGCAAATCTTTTGCTTATGTCATCTAACCCACATATTGTATAACAGGACTTCATCCCAAAGCCTTTTGTCACATATACTGGAGCTTGAGTATGATGGTGATGAGCATATATTTTCAGATTCAGACAGGAATGACCTATGCTTCATTGACAATCTATCTCATGTTCAGCAACCACATTGTTTTCAAGTCAATTACACCACCTATGATATGCAACATGACCAAGACTCAATGAGACCAGGATACAACTGCAATGTGATGACCTTGTCAAGGGAAGAACATGAGGATGTGCATCCTTTCTGGTATGCGCAGGTGTTACTGGCTTTTCACAATCAAGTATTGCATACTGGATCACAAGCACAAAACCATTCATCTCAAAGTTTGGAAGTGCTCTGGATTCAATGGCTTGGAGTGGATCCTACCTATTGCTGGGGCCTTAAAGAAGCACATCAACCCAAGGTTGGTGTAGAGACTGATATCTCTATGTGCTTGCAGGGATTTAAATTCCCAATGTCCCAATCACTTCCTAATATAATGCGACTCATATCTCACCCAACACACTTGAGCGCTTCATTGGCCGCTCGCGCGCATGAGTGCTTCGGTCACACATTCTTGGTTCCATTGCTCGTCCTCTGTCCATCCATTCCATGTCCATTCAGTTCGTCAGTGCGTATTCCTATCATATTTCCATTATTCTGACATATCTCCAGTGCTTATGGCCATATTCCGTATGTTTTTGGTCATGGACCCTTATATTACATACTATCTTGTATCCACTGTAGAAACAACAATACAGAGAGGCGCAAACAATGCTCCTAGCTGTATCTATAAATGTTGTGAGGTCACACGTTGCCTATTCTGCTATACTTGAGACGACAAGTGTGTTTGACCCTAAAGGGGAAGCAAGTGCAGCAAGGATCTAGTGATATGCGCTGAAGGCGCTACTGGTTGGCCAACGCGAAGCGCAAGAAAGCGCAGGTGCGCGCAAGGCACGAAGGCACGGGAACACGCGCGGGAAAGTGCGCGTGTGTATGCGGAAATGAGAGACTAAACTTTAAGTGATGATATAATGCAAGATAAGAGATGTGAGATGCGAAGTGTAGACAAATAGATTTTTTTTACTATGTTCTGCTAGGTAAAAAGTGGGTGGTACTCAAGTCAAAAAAAAGTAAGGTAAGGTGAAAGTAAAGTGAAAAGTAAAATCCTCATAGTATGTACTGCTGGCGCTTATATAGCGCGCCTAAGCGCGGTCATGCAGAGCCGAAGCGCTACTGAGTAGGTATGTAAAGATATATATAAGTAAGGGTCCATGATAAAAATAAAGGTGAAACAATATGCAGTTGAGAGAAATGGAAATATACGCACTAGAGAACTTGGTGGACAGTGGATGGATGCATCTGGATGGCTGGCGCTATAGGGCGCTCAAGCGTGGGAAAGCGCACGCGCATATACATCATGAAGCGCAGGAAAGCTGCGCCTCATATAGGGATAGCTGTGGATAGCACACAGAGTGGTGCTGCAAGTTCATGCAATGTACTCCCTAGTGAAAACTGCTATATCACACCATGAGAGGCATGATTCTCTACACCGCTTTGCTTCTCGGTTCACTTTAGCGCTTGACAGTGCTTAATGTTACTTAGTATATATATGCACGTCTAAACTGTATAATGACTATCTTTCTGCCCGCACATCATTGGACTCTAAGTCTAAGTTCTCCATTGTATCTATCAAACATTAAGTATCTAAATACAATACGAGCGCCCGCCACTGTACATTACTAGAAACTCTGTCAATTTGTTTTCCGACTCATTAAGAGTCGCTCTGCTCCACCACCTGCATGCGTGCATCGCCTCCGCTCAATGTGCGCTACCGTTATAGTCGCTCATTGTCGCTCATCATTGCTCATTAGCGCTTCATGTCACTTTCACTCGCTCAAGCTTTGCTCATCATTGCACACCTTATCAGGTTTGACCAAGTGCCTAGTCCAGTGTTTCCCTCCTCATATTAACTTAGAGGAATCTTCTCAGTAGCAATTCCCTTGGGTTGATACATAACTCGCTCATTGAGGACTACTTGAGTACATCTCATACCACCCATTTATCTACACTACCAATTCCTCTTCTACATCAGATTCATCCCTGAGACTGACAATGATGCCTTTGGTTTCCTCAACCTATCACTGGTTATCTGTGGTTGCCATCTCATTCCAGCCTTTTCAGATGGGCATTCATTCAAATTATATTTAAAAAAACCTACTCTTTTTGAAATTATCAGACACAGACTATCTCTTGCAAGAGGTCAAGGTAAAATCGATAACTGGTCATTTTTTTATGTGAATATGTAAGACAAAATTGCTGCTACCATGCCACAACCTATACTCACTTTTCTTCACAGCTTTGCAGATCAAGATATGTTCGCAAGATTTGTTGGAATTGGTGTTGGACATGAGATTCAATATCACTCCTCGGCAGTCAGACACCACCACAGTGAATACCAGAATAAATCGTTCAGTTGTGAAGATGAGCTAGACCGTGATTGTGAGGCAGCAATTGAAGTACTCAAGGATGGTGAACATGAACTAAGAGTCAATGAGGATGAGGACAAGGATGATGAGGACAAAGGAGATAATGTAGAAAGTACTAACAGTGACAGCAGTTCTATGGACACCAATGAAGATGAAGAGTCAACTTCTGTGCTGGAGTCAGATGAGGATCAGGATGATGAATGCTATAAATTTTAACCTAACTTAGAGTTTGTACCATGCATGACCTCTTAAATGATACGCACTGAGTTCTCACTCATAGTACAGTGATTTGTGCAACTGTCATGATTGGCTGCTCATCAGGTAATGGCTCTTGCTAAGACTAGCGCAGAGTTCACTTGTCAATTTCAGTGTGACAGATCCATTCTGTGTGGTTCAAGTATGAACTTGACAAAGCAACTGCATGTTGGGCTCAGTGTGGAAGAGAATGTGGTATTTGAAAGGCCTGGTAGTACTTGGAAGGGTGTAAATTTGCCATGTTAAGATCTTCTAATTTGTTTTGTCCTAAGAATTTTCAAATTGTAATGTGCTTGCTTTGCAGCTGCTAGTCAGGCCACTTTGCATCTGCAGCACTAGCAGGGCTCATGCTGGTTCAAGTCTGAGTACCTAGTACTAAAGGCCCGAACTTCATCTGAGCTTTAGTAAAGCATGGGCAAGACAAAGTGAAGTGACTGTGACATTCAACAACTTACCATAATGGCATCTGCAAGGTTGTATGTGCCAAACCCTTTGTAGAAAATCTCCTTCAAGATAGAAGTGATACTCTATACAGAATTTGGTATTTGCTTTACAAGTGTATTTCAATTCTTCATCTGGAAGAAAAGACTTTTTACCTGAAGATAGAAGTGATGACAAAACATGGAGTTTACATGATAAATGTGTTTTTTAGAATATAATTCTTTAACTGAAAGGGCATGTTTTGTTACCTCAAAACAGAAGTGGTGCCACTTGATAGCGATGACAACATTTGGAGCTCACATTACAAGGTTATTTCTTGGAATATCCTTCAAATGGAATGACATATTTGGTCATAGACACTTTTAGTGATCCAATCTTGTCATGCTTTATAAAAAATTATATTGTTATCTCGACAGCCAGTATGGTGACTCAGCTTTACAGATTAAATAATTGCATATCACAATATGAGGTTTTCAGTGGTGGATGTATGGTGCTCTGGCTTAGGATTCAAAGGTAAAGATCACAACCCTGGGGGAAGAGGCACTCAAGGCTTTGCCTCAAAAATGGCACAAGTTCAAATAATCACCACCACCCTCATCACTGGGGAATGCAATCAACTGCTTCTGACATCCTTGATATACATGCTAATGTACTACCCTTTCAACAGAACCTCCACAAAACCTGCCACAGAGCATCCCTCAGAATGGCCACCCTCCCACAGTCCCACCCCTTGCACAAGGGCATCACATCAGCCTATCACTTCTGTGCCAAACACAACTTTGACAAGAAGAAACATCACCCCTCGCCACTCCATAACCTTACCTATGAGTTCAGAATTGATCCCTCACTCACAGAAACCATCAGCCCCATGTGCCACTATCCAAAATGGGAACCAGACATAACCCTTAGCATCGCCAATAAAGCACAGAACACTCTCACTGAGGATGCAGAAGCCAAGGAAGAGATAAGGGTGTATTCAGACAGGTCAGCAGTCGACCGAGGAGTAAGAGCAGCAGTGGTGGTGATAACAGAAGGAAGAAAGACCAGGGAAAGGATCTTCCATCTGGGAAGCAGAGGAACATACAGTGTACGAAGGGGAAACGGTGGGAATGATATTGGCAGTACAGCTGATCAGGGAAGAGATTGAGGGGAAAAGGAGTACTGTGCACCATGACACTGGGGGTGAACAACCAAGCTGCAATCAAAACAACCACCTCTTTCCAATTGAAACCTAAAGCAGCGCTTCAACAAGCACATGAAATTCATACAGAAAATTCACCACACCGCGCTCTACTTCGCTTGCAATTGACTTCCACAACCCCCTTGAGAAGATTCGTGAAAATGATCAAGACACTCCCTAGGCACTACAGCTCACTGCTGTTCCAACTTCACACCAGTCACATCCCACTCAAAAAATACCTACAAACCATGATGAACCAGTCCGCCACTTCTCGTTAGTCTGTCCAGTATTCGCCAACCACCGAGAACTACTTACGCGCAGAAGTCGGGCCCCGCCAATGCAACGTCAAATATTTGCTGAGCGGACGCAAAAATAATGAAGACAGCCCTTACATTCATCGCAAAGACGAGAAGACCTGGAATGGCGTTCTGGGACGTGAGGCTCAAAGGAAAAGGAGATTGAGGAGAGGTAGACGAGCAGGAGAAGATGTACCCCACTCCTTTCCATATCAGGTGCCCGACGAAGGCCTTACCGAGAGCCGAAACCACACGAGGCTTCGGACAGCGGAAAACACGCACAAATCAAGTGCATTATCGTGAGTAGTATCCAACATAGGGCCCCGCCCCAACGGACAAGAAACAAGACCATTTTCACAAACAAATCGTTCAAATTTTGTTCATCGGCCACGGGTCGGTCATAGTCTCAAAACCAACGGTCTTAAACTGGACAAATGGAACCAAGACCGCATGACAGTGTGCAGTTCAAACGAGTGAACAGCCCGACAGCAATATGATGTCGGCGCATCAACTGATCAACATGATCCTCAGTAGGATTTAGTGGCAGGAGAGATAAATGGTATTGCTCCTCAAGAACGATAGCGTGTATTGTAACTATAAGGACAAATAACTGAGATGCTAGAAATAGACTGAACAGAAAGACTCACTGTAGTATTAACCCTAGCGTCTACTTGAGCTTGGAGAACAATTTTGGTGCAGCACAAGCCTAAGTAAAACGTTAAGCAAGAACCCTCAAGGGTGAAGACAGAATATACATACATCGGCGCAGTGCATCAGGCTGTATATCACGCCGTTAATGAGGATGCCAAGGAGAGGAGAAAAGACGACTTACTGGACTACGGATGAAGTAGTCAGAATAGGAAAAATCAATATGAATGTCATGTATATAACATAAGTGACCTACATCTATAATCACAGTATATGAGCGTTATGCAGGTATCAATATTCAAATACCAACTCACAGTTCTTCCACGCAGTCCTCGCCTTTAAAGCCTTGTCCAGATTGGACTTTCTCCTGGCAGTGTTCGAAATGTCTCGTTAAAGAAGCGCACGCTGCTGAGTTTTTGCACTCCTCTATAATGACAGGGTGGATCTACAAACAGGAATAACATCAACAGGAGGAGACGATATTTGTATCTGGAATGGAGACATACGTCCTCAGCTTCCACTTCCTCTTCCTCAGACTCTTTCGATGGTTCCCCCACCTCAGCAACTTCCTCCTCCTTGTTTTCGCTTTCTGGTTGCTTCTCCTCCGGTGCGTCACCGTGCACGGTGTTGAAGAAAGACGAGAAAAACGATGTCACAGACATGGACGCGACCGACTTGACAGTTAGGCTTTGCACGAAAGAGTAACTTCGCGAATTTCCGGGTTGAGGCCTTAAGGCGCCGCTTCAACCAATCCACGCGGCTATGTCCGAGAACCGATCGATGATCATGAACACCGACTCTGCTAGTCAAATTCTAGTACCTAGTTGCTCCCTTGCACTTCAGAAGTCATACAAGTATGAATCAAGTCATGCAAGTCCTCGATCTACAAGTTGCAACATTCTTGGATCTATAATGTTTCTGAGGTTGTTGAAATCCGTCATTAATTCCGACTACTTAATGGTTCAGGGCGCCTAGTACAACTCGGTTAACACCTATTTCCACCTTGAACTTCTGAAGCTTCAGTAGTCATCTTGGTTCATATCAAAACTGTGCACTTATTGCGGTGGTCACTAGAAGCTTGAAGTATAGGAAATATAATCTTCAGGATCTGACGCATCGTGGTACTGGTCATCTCGGATGCTGGTTGACGCAGTGACGGTGAGTGCCTGGGCCTTCCTGTCTTTATTTCATTCGTGCTGATAGGCTTTAATTTCACTACTTAGTACTATTCATAACTCCGTTCCATGTGGTAGGCTTACCTAGGCCGCGGACACACATCCTTTCAGGTGAAACAAAAATAGTCTTATCGACGATATGGAAAAACTGATTGCAATGTGCCACACATACAACTTGCCAAGACACTTTCTTTGACAATGACATCCACAAGGATGGGGAAGCACCTGACTTTTGAAAATCTCATGCCGGATAAGAGTTTTCATAAAAGCTCGGATCAGCATGATCCAACGTCGTCTCTGCGCGACATGATTTCCAACGCCATCCACCAGAGTGGCATTTCCAACCCTGATGACCCCACTTCTCCAGAAATGAAGGAGAAGTATTCCACATCAATATCCACTGTCGAACGCAACTCTCAGGATGATGATAGTGGAGAGTTGGTGTCTGGTGGACGTTTCATCAATACCGACGATCCTTTCCCCATCGATCCAGACTCTCCTGTGGAAGAGAGACAGTTGACCATCAGGGCTCTCCTCGTCGGCTGCCTACTCGGGGCAGTTATTTCCGCAAGCAACGTTTATTTAGGTTTGAAGGTCTATAAACATCCTTTGGGAAACTTTGAATTCTGAAGCTGAAGCTGTATGTAGACAGGGTGGACCTTCGGCGCATCATTGTTTGGATCCATATTCGGTTTGGTTGTTCATATGACACGGCGCGAGTGTCACTTACTGTTGATTTGCAGGTTTTGCTATCCTCAAGCCCTTTTCTACCGCAGCACCGAGCTGGCTTGGGGGCGGCTATTTTGGTCCCAAGGAAAATAACGTGTGCCAATCTGCAGCGTCTGCTGCTGGTAGTCTTGGATTGCTTTTTACCTCTGGCTTTCCTGCTGCATACCAGCTTGGTCTTCTCAGTGCAAGTCCTCGAGATGATATTGGTCGGCTATTCACGTTTACTATCTGCTGCGCTTTCTTTGGTCTCGCATTTTCCATCCCGCTCCGGAAGTTCTATATTTTGAAGCTAAAGCTCGTGTTTCCTTCCGGTGTTGCCGCAGCGTACACGATTCGCTCGCTCCACGTGGGCAAAAACGCTGCAACAGACGCTAAGAAAAAGACAAAGGCACTATTGATTTCTTTCTGTTTTGCGATCACTTTACGCGTCGTCAGCGAATACGCTCCTGGGCTTCTTTGGGACTGGCATATATTTTATGCGCTCAACCGAGTAGGGTGGGAATCCATCATTGCCGCAGAAAGTTGGGTCAGTCTGTGCTGTTGCACGAGATGTACTTGTCTTCTAAAGTTCAGTAGGGGTGGATTTGGGAATGGACACCAGCGTTCATTGGTGCAGGGATGCTCACAGGAATCAATTCATCATACAGCTTCTTGAGTGGTGTGAGTCCGTGTTATGTTCTGCATGCCTATCCTATATAACGCCTGCAGAGCTTCCTTGCATGGGCTATCATCGGACCTGTTATAGTTCACACGGGCAAGGTATGCGTAGAACCTCTCACTCACCGGACTATCTGACAGGATCACAGGCCTTCGGTATTCCGGCAGCTACATCCATCCCTGGGCAGATGAATTATGCATCCATGTGCGTGATCTTCATCCTTGTTCAAGTTCATCTCGGTTGAACCAGTTATCTGGAGGTCTCTGTCTGATCCTATTAATCACCCGTCGCCGCGATACTGGCTGGTAAGAGACCGTCCTATCAAAACTGTAGATCCAATCCATCCATCCTGTATAGGTCTGGCCCGGTACACTTATGCTACTTTGCACGAGTTTCACTGAAGTTGCCTGCAACTGGAAGTCCATCTATTCAGCCGCGCGTTTTGCGATAGGTGCACTCTCGGAACGTTTCAGCGGACATACCTACGAAAAGAACAACGAAGAAGAGATCATGGATCCTGTACCACCTGAAGACCGGGTTCCATTCTGGCTCTGGGGCGGTGTGCTCGTTGCTAGCATCGTGATCACATGTTCTGTCATGGGTGTTCAGTATGGCCAGAACGTTGGTATCACAATTCTAGGTGAGACACGACTCCTTCATGATGACCGGTGTTTGAACGTCAGAATTTAGCCATTGTCTTCGCATTCCTGTTTAGTTTCATTGGATGCGAGAGTGCTGGCCGCACAAATATCAATCCTGTGACATCCATTGGTGAGTGCATCTGGGAACCTGTGATTCTATACTGACATGTATCTTAAAAGGTAATGCTTCCCAACTAATTTTTGGTGGTATTGGCAAAGGGCAAGGATACTCGGTCCAGAGAGGCGAGCTCTTGAATTCGTTATCGGGAATGCTTGCTTTAGGTATGTATCATGCTTCTGTGAACCACTGCTTCTCACACATCATTCCTAGGTGCTGCCGAGCAAGGTCCGTAGACCATACTTTGAGCCGCTGACAAATACTCATTTGTCGCATAGCCGCTGATATGATCAGCGATCTCAAAGCGACCCATCTTCTCAGAGCGTCCCCCAAAGCTGTCTTTTGCGGTCAGCTGACTGGCGCCGTCGTGTCCATTTTCATGGCCGCTGGTGTCTACATCGTTTTCTCGACTGCATATCCATGCATCAATGATCTCACCTACACTACTTGCAGTTTCCCGACACCTGATGTACAATCTTGGAGGGTGAGTTTTTATTCATGGAACTGTACCTTTAATCACATGCTGACCAATTCAACAGGCAGTTGGGGTTGCGGTCTCATCATCGACCCTTCCCATCCCACCATCGTCAGGGTATACAGCAATAGGATTGGGCATCGCGGCTGTGATTTCGGTTGTTATGAAGCATACTGTTGTCCCGCCGAAATATCATATTTGGGTTCCGTAAGTTTCTCGGTATCTTACCTCAAAACGAAGCCTTATAAATTGGACATTCAGGAACTTTAATGCCATCGGTATCGGTTTTATCATGAGTGAGGAACACTTTGACTCGGTCATTGAATACTTCTAACGCTATCATCAAAGATGTATGCACCTATCCCTTGGCTATGTTCTTCGGCTCGACAATCGCTTTCTTCTGGCGTAGAATGTAAGTATCTCTCCCGACTGCATTTTGATAAGTTCACAGGCTTTCCAGGTTCTTCAGCCACTATGAGAT
Source organism: Suillus tomentosus (assembly GCA_016647685.1). Lineage (NCBI taxonomy): Eukaryota > Fungi > Basidiomycota > Agaricomycetes > Boletales > Suillaceae > Suillus > Suillus tomentosus. The sequence goes on from JABBWJ010000049.1 coordinate 215,834, forward strand.
GTACTGCTTCGCTGTAGCTGCCGGGTTCATTGCTGGGGAGGGCTTGGGTGGTATTGTGAATGCAGTGTTGACAATTACGGGAGTTTCTGGTGCTGTGTACGGAACGACAGTTGGTTGTCCGGGGGGGCTATATTGCGGTTAAGCACCAGTTCTCCTATCGCTCGGTGGCGTTGTACTAATATGTAATTTTGATACTGGGTTGTGAATTTGACGAATATTCATTCACTACGTTATTTCTTAGACGGGGTTCATCTCATTTCACTTGTTGGTAGTGTTATATTTCAATCGCAAGCTCAGCGCTTTTGGCTGTCAGAACTATCTTGGACCACCGCAGCAGGTGAGCATGTGCACTTTTTGATCTCCTGCTGTCAATCAGATGCCACGGGAAAGAAATAAACAGATGGGCTTCCGCAGGATTCTACAGCTGACTTTCCTTGATCCAATTATACTGCTTATCACCGAAGTGCCTCTCACTGATAAGCCTTACCTCATGCCTCGTACATCGGCATGGAGGAGTCGAGGATAGTATATATATGCCGCCTTTGTGAGCAATGGTAACCTCAAGTCCCAGTCTGCCTAGTGGTTCAAGTATGGCGACTGCAGCTCCTCAAGACCAGGATCAAATAGCCTATGTACACTCCGTATCTTCTTACTCGGAGGAGAAGAAGGCCATCACCGCAGAAATTAAATCCGTGTCTGGTGACTCTGAAGAGTCAGAGCCGCATGTGCAATTCATAAACACAGATGATCCATTTCCGGAGCTTCCGGATGCCCCTGTTGAGGAACAACAGCTAACTGTTCGAGCTGTACTAGTCGGCTGCATTTTGGGGGGCATCATCGCAGCCAGCAACATCTACCTGGGTCTCAAAGTCAGTTATCCTTTTGTTATGTTAATACATGCACTCATCCTTTCATGCAGACGGGGTGGACATTTGGCGCGTCATTGTTCGGCTCGATCATAGGCTTCGCGATCTTGAAACCACTCTCAAGAAGTGCACCGACGTTTCTTGGCGGTGGCTATTTTGGGCCTAAAGAGAACAATGTTTGTCAATCTGCCGCCACGTCAGCGGGAAGCCTCGGGTTGCTCTTCACCTCGGGTTTCCCTGCCGCATACCAACTCGGGCTACTGAGCGCTAATCCCAAAGACGACTTTGCCAGACTAATCACTTTCACGATTTGTTGTGCCTTCTTTGGTTTGAGCTTCACTCAACCGCTGAGGAAGTTTTATATTTTGAAGTTGAAGCTCGTATTTCCTTCCGGCGTGGCTGCTGCGTACACGATTCAATCTTTGCATGCAGGCAAGAACGCAGAAGTAACAGCAAAGAAGAAAACCAAGGCGCTGTTCTTCTCCTTCCTCTTTGCCATTTCTTTACGGGTGGTCAGCGAGTATGCTCCAGGATTGCTCTGGGATTGGCACATTTTCTACGCTCTGAATCGAATCGGGTGGAGTTCAGTGATTGCCGCTGAGAGCTGGGTGAGCATGTCACCCGTCATTAGGAATATTTGTCTGATTATCAGCCGAAAGGGATGGATTTGGGAGTGGACCCCCGCATTCATTGGCGCAGGGATGCTCACGGGTATCAATGCCTCGTATAGTTTCATCGGTGGAGTATGTGTCATTACTACTATGACTGCATACGCCGCTGACACGTTAGCATCTTCAGAGTTTCCTCGCTTGGGCTGTTTTGGGTCCCATTATTGTCGCCAGAGGAATAGTCAGTGCAAGACTCTTCATATGTCGTTACATACTGACCACTATTGAACCACCCATGGCAGGCTTTCGGGACCTCTGCAGACCCATCTATACCAGGATACATGAATTATATGGGAATGTGGGTCGTCTGTTATTTCCTCCGTATGAAAATCTCACTGTTAGCAGGACTCTTCAAGATCCTATCAATGATCCATCTCCGAGATACTGGCTGCTCTGGCCTGGCACATTGATGCTTATCTGCGCAAGTTTCGCGGAAGTAGCATGCAACTGGAGGTCTTTGTATGCAGCAATCCGCTCCGCTTTCGGAATGATCCTGCAACGGTTTTCAAAAAACGGTGTAGTGGACGAAATTGTGGATACTGTACCCGAGCATGAACGCGTGCCTTTCTGGGCTTGGGGTTCTGTGCTTGTTCTCAGTACGATCGTTACATGTGTCGTAATGGGCGTTCAGTTTGGACAGAACGTCGGTATTACTCTCCTCGGTGCGTCATCGACGTGTTAGATCGATTATGAGGAGAAGCTGATACTTCCCTTGCATCATGCAGCGATTGTGTTCTCTTTTCTGTTCAGTTTCATTGGTTGTGAAAGCTCTGGCCGGACAAACATCAATCCCGTCACATCGATCGGTAACTTTGTCAAGTTGTCGATTAGTTTACGGACGCTAACATTACTGACAGGTAATGCCTCGCAGCTCATTTTCGGAGGATTAGGAAGGGGTCGGAACTACAGCGTCCAACGAGGCGAGCTCCTGAACTTGCTTTCTGGAATGTTGACGCTAGGTAAGCAAATCAATCGTTAGGCATGACGGGTGCTAGAATATCGTGAATCAAATAGGTGCCGCGGAACAAGGTATTTCAGTTTTATTATCAAAAACTTTGAAATTTTGTCGACGTGCGATTTAGCCGGGGATATGATTGGCGATCTCAAAACGACACACCTCCTCCGCGCGTCCCCAAGGGCTGTTTACGTAGCTCAACTCTGTGGAGCTGTAGTATCAATTTTCATGGCTGCTGGTCTCTACGTCGTATTTTCCACTGCTTACCCGTGCATCAACGATTTGAGCTACACAACGTGCGCTTTCCCCGCGCCTGATGTACAGTCATGGCGTGCAGTGGCCGTTGCTGTGTCTTCGAGCACGTTGCCCATTCCACCGTCTTCTGGATATGCTGCCATCGCACTTGGATTGGTAGCCGTCTTATCTGTCGTGGCGAAGTATACTGTGGTTCCTCCGAAATATCATGACTTCATACCGTGAGCGATTTGCCATTGTGCTCCCGCTTTATCTCACGTAGAAACGAAGCAACTTCAATGCTATTGGAATTGGGTTCATAATGAGTATGTGATCTGTATCTCGGTGATTGGCCGTCTTGCTTACTTTGCAGACGTCTGCACGTACCCTATGGCAATGTTTACTGGCTCGACTATTGCATTTTTCTGGAGGAGAATGTGCGTCTCATGAATTCTTCAGATACTTTAATTGCTTCGTCTGACATCTCGTACAGGTTCTTCAACAACTACCAGATGTATTGTTTCGCTGTGGCAGCGGGTTTTATTGCAGGAGAAGGTATTGGTGGTATCGTGAACGCAGTTTTCACAATTTCGGGCGTTTCTGGTGCAACATACGGGACATCTGTCGGGTGCCCTGGCATGATTTATTGCGGATAGATGTTATGTAGGACTAGAGTCTAGACGGACATTGTTTTGTTTGTCAGCATGTAATATTATAAGAACGTCCGGCTGGAGTCGAATACGTCACGAGAAAATACATCTCAGAACTGGGATTGCCGAAGACCAGGAGTTCATATGCTTACCGGGACACAGCTTTTATGCTTGAGGCTAGAGTTTCATACACGTTCGTCGCAAGTTGCGTTAACGGCAAGGTTTCGAGTTGTAGAAAAATGAATGGACAGCGTGCGTTTCAGATGAAGATCACGAGCTCCTGTTCGTTTGGTATTTGTGTCGTATATGAAGGACAGCTCAAAATACATCAGAGGGACTCGGAGTATGTAAAGCGCGTCAACAAGAATCAGTCGAGAGATCTAGATGCAAAAGCATACGACTCGTGAAGGATGAGAAAATCTAGTGAAAATCGTCCGTATATTCAGGAGAGAGACAACCAATAAAGAGCCAGAAGTGAGCCCAGAGTCCAGCCTTTCTTATCGTTATATCTGGGCGTGTCGTGACTACGACGGCAGCCTGTGGTTGTGAAGATAGCTGGGTGGTGACATTGGGCTTTGGAGGTCGTGAGCTACTTGCAGTAGGGTTCTTCGGGGGAGGTACTAGTTTTTTCCGAATCTCCCTCGCGCAAGCATTTCTCTATGTGATATATATTAGATGGAATTGAACGTGAGAGGGGAAAAGATCATACAGGTCTTTTTGGGGAAGCCATGTTGTGAAAACTGATGTTCGTTCGTCGTCGTCCATCCTTTATAATATGCTGCGCTGATATGAATTTGCCGGTCCTGTGTATGCTGAAGCGCTGACCGATCGAGCCGGACTCTCGGATCGCTCTAGAATTCCTATCGAGTGCAGCGCCATGTCAGCGCTAGCTTTCATGGATGAGTACACAGATCTGATAAATACATCCCCTATGACATCATTGCACAGGTTGAACGGCACCAATGGTGTGTGATGCTTCCCACCAACTCGTAGTCTTGGTCAGTTAGATGCTTAGTCGTCTCAATCACATCCGTACCGCCTTGTTTTCTTTCGCCAGGCCTACAATGTCACACGCAGTTGATACGTCTCATTATCGTGCCGCTTTGTCTTCAGGCAAGCATCGTTCTTTTGAATGCGTGGATTCAACCACGAATCTTGATTGATACAGGTGCTCAAAACGAGATTGCCACATTTGCTGCGGGGTGTTTTTGGGGTGTAGAACACATATTCCTAAAAGAGTATCCTCCTTCGCAGAATAAGGGCATCCTCAAGACGAGCGTCGGATACACCGGTGGGCTGGAGAAAGCTCAGAACCCGACATACAGAGAAGTGTGCACTGGGACAACTGATCATGCTGAGGCCTTGAGAATTGAATTTGATCCTTCCATAATCCAGTACGGAGAGCTCGTCGGTGAGTTGCAGTTCTAGTTCTATCAAATCAGTCTTATCTGCCACCAGAGTTTTTCTACCGCACCCATGACCCGACCACACCGAATAGGCAGGGCGGTGACGTGGGCACTCGTATGATTGTTCCCTTGGCATCATGTTCAATATGCTAATTGCCGAGCAGAGTATCGCTCTGTAATTTTCACACATTCACCTGAACAGAGCAAGATAGCCCAGGACGTCACGCGGAAGGTACAAGAGGAACATTTCAAGGGCCAAACGATTGCGACGGAAATTAAAGAAGCTGGGCAGTGGTATGATGCCGAAGAGTATCATCAGCTATATTTGTTCAAGGAACCGAATGGCTACCAGTGCCCAACACACAAGAAGCACTGGTAGATGGATGAGATTGTGAACAGTGTAACTGAGTATTAGAATTGATGAATGTACAGTAAATACCAACTGAAGTCGTGAACCAGTTATCAGGATGACCCACAGTGACAATCAAAAGCCGCCATCAGAGTTGTGGAGGCCCGTCCCTTTACAAATGTAACAAGGAGAGTGGTGCCGAACGGGCGATGTCATTGCGATCCCTGCATAGGGTCCGACTCAACTCTCTGCACCGTCATTTCTCGTCATTGGCGTTTTTGATTGTGGAAGGATGAAAATCAAAATATTTTCGTCGCGAATGTTATAAGGCGAAGGCGTGGGAAATAATTCGTGGGAATATCGCTTCCATTTTGGACTCATGCATTAGAAGAATGACCTGCAGCAACTTTCATTTGCACAATCATCGTATCTCGCAGTACTATTCCGTACCATGGGGCGTGAAGCTCGCAGCTACGTAGCTGAGTTCGACAACGGAATCGTGAATCCGTCTGCGGCCCATCGTACTCGACTCTATTAGCGACAGATGCTTACCTAATTATCCTACTTCCCACTACAGTCACCCAGTAACCACTGCCCACGCACTCAGGTTGGTTGATCACCCACAAGATCGAGGTTTTCTAATCGATGCCAGCTACTCATCGAGTCCCCGAGGGTAGCCCAGTTGCCGCATTTCTATCCGAATATGCTTCTGACACTGAGGTATTCGTTAGCCATCTTGACACCACTGAGGTGTCAAGCCGAAAGTAAGTCGCACCATAGGGCTTGAAGACGAGAAGACTTGATAAACTTTCCATCGCAGGAGACACTTCCTCCTCATGCTAGGTGCCAATCTTGCATGGTCTTTTCTAATTGGCAAACGCATATACGGCGCTCTCTACCGCTACGGCGTCCTGTTTATCCTTGGGAAAATATCACCAATATTCAAGGCCCCTCCTCCTGCGGTGAACTGGCCATTAGCAGGTCAACTGTGCCTCGACATGTTTATGCTGTCCGTGTTGCTGCCCTTGATCAACAACTTCATCTCCATCATAAAGCTACGATACCGTCATGGGTTCCCAAAATCTGAAATCGTCTTCCGAAAACCTAGTTCAGCGACCGTTGCAAATATTCTTTCTCAATCTCTGGAAAAAAGGGATTCGTACCTGAAGGACCTTCTGCGTCGTGCCGTCGATCCCGAGGAATTCAACCAGCCAACTTGGGGTATGCCTTGGGATGAGTGGACCATAGACTTCCTGGCAATGGGGGTTGCGGACGAGGCGGAGAAGAAGGGTTTGATCTCTAGAGATGCATGGGAGCTAAGCGTATGGATGAAGATGAAGGAAGGCTGGACCGTAATTGAGCACGGGAAAGTCAGTAACCCCTTGAGCCAAGTTGGTATGATGGAAAAGCTTCAAGTACGTGAAGTATCGTCTTGTGTTGCACAAGCTTATGATGACTTTAGCGCAAACTCACTGCCATGGGCAAGCGGCATGTGTTTACTCAGATGATGGAAGTCATTCAGGTCAAGACCGTCGCGAAAGATGGAACTCCGCTGCCTGTCACCGAGGAAGTGGACACAATTATTGCAGACATCTTTCGCCGGAATGAGGTGGATTTTGCGCAGTTGACAAGCGAATTGGCTACAGAAACTCCCCGTTTCGCAGCCAACTCGTCAAAGAAGACGAAGTAGACATGCCATATTCTAAATATTTAGAACGTGAGTCTGCTGTGCTCAACGAACTAGCTGGATATCATTGAATACCGGTGTAGGTTACGGGTACTATATCTGAATTACCACGACAAGTAAAAATATCTCTGTTTCTTCGCTTATCACAGGATGTTCGTATCGGTCAAGTGGCGCTCTCCTGAGCACGTTGGTATTGTGTCACCTGGTCTAGGTTATTCCTATCCGTGAAGCGATGTGAAGAAATGTACATTGGTCCATTGTATCAACAAGACTGCAGGGACACGTCAACATCAAATGACCCTATCGTCAACGTGACAGGCGATAAGTTGCTTCACCTATAACCCGCCTGTCAGCAACCACAAGAGATACAGGTCAGATTTGAAGCTATCCAACCGCTAGTAGCCTTTTGACTAGCGTCAATATCTTTGTTTGGGGCATTGCGTTTACCTGCCACACAGCCTTGGCCTGTTCGTAGCGTGTTTTATCCTAGGTATGTGCGAGGGGTCCATCACAGCTGGTTTTATGACTGTCAGCTCGATGTTCTGCAATCGTGGTTTCATCACGTCTCTGCTCTTGATGACTTTGAACCACGCGGTGCTGAGCGCAGATTATATCTGGTCTTATCAGTCCCGGTTCATTGCATATCTCAGGATTTGCGCCATGGGAGAGTATGGTAAAGCTAGATCCGATTCGCCAGCGACACTCACAACCACATTGAGGCTCATAACGTTCGAGCCTTATCAGACTGGTGCAGAAAAAAACGTCTCAAGAAGGATCAGTGCGTGCGCCATTCCTTGACGCTCATTCCCCTTCAGCACCACTTTTACAGGATGATGGAAGCTTTGAACGATGGAAAGATATGGATCTTTGCTCTCTTTTCTGCGCTCGATCAGAACTTCAGCTATTGGACTCGCTCAGCAATCAACGGCAAATCATCGTGACTCGCATTAGCACCTTGCAAACAACCTTGTTGATGGTTTCATAGAAGTTGGACTGACATTGTGATTGTCTCCCTGATATTAAACAGTCGTGCATACGTCTGCGCAGTGTACTTCATCCCGGCTTTGGTTGGGGTACTCTGAGTTCCTGCCATGAAGCAATCAGATCGCCTTGCTTTGCCATCTGGCTTGTGGATCGGGATTACTGTATCCATCCTATCTCTGACCTGGGTTGACCAAGGTTATGGTTGGAGAGTCAGTCACAGACAAGTTGCACTCAATTAGTCTAGCCGATCACCATAGTCCGCACGGTGAGGACAGTACTGAATGGCTTGTCCGATGCAGTATGATTGCAGAGATGGTACACGCGGCTCGTTGTACATTCGTTACGCAATATAATACTCTATACTCATAGTTGATACCAGGAAATGAAGAAGCAAAGAAATAAAAATAAAAAGTCACAGGAAGGCGCGATACAAACCACGCCGCAAAAAGCAATAATGATCAGGATCAAGCAGAAAAATATAATATCATGAAAGGAAAGAATGGCCTACAAAAACAGAGGGAGAATAAGGTTCCGTATTCGGCATTCAACGGTTGGTGTTATCGACCCCAACCACTGCTACCCGTACGTCCCCGCGGTCGTGGAGCCCACCCGCGCTCTCGTTCCCAATCAAAACGATCACGGTCATGACGATCACGATCAGCAGACGGTCCACGAGGGATGTATTGCGAACCGCTATACACGCGGCTACTGGGAGAAGAATATGTCGGTGGATGGGATGATTGACTAACTCTCAGTGCCCGTGGCCCACTGGGTAAGGGGCGCGGAGGGCCGTTCGAGGAAGGAGTGTTGGATAAGGGTGCTCTAGTCGGTGGAGGTGGGCCGCGCCAGGAAGCTGACGGGGTGGGTGTGGATGTGGTATGGGTAAAACTAGGAGACAAGGGATGTGAGGTCTGAAATGAGCGGGGCTGGGTTGGAGGCGTGTAAGATCGGGGGAAGAAATGCGACGACTTTGGAGGAGAGACGCTTGTGATTTCTCCATCTTCGTGAGAGGGTCTAAGAGAATAAGAAGCCGGAGCGGAAGGGGGTAGGGGTGACGAAAAAGTTTTGGGTGATGACGATTGTTTTTCTGTACCCTTGATCTGCTGGTGCAATGGAGGTGGAGGCGGGTCCGGCGCAGATGGTGATGTCCTATCATAGGCACCCACAAGTCCATTGGGTATAGAAGTCTCCGATATCTCGACCTTGGCCACAACAGAAGTGGGATCTGCAAGTTGGCCGTTGGGATGAGCATTATCCATGCTACGAACAGATCTCAGGGATACGACGGGAGACCTCGGCGGGTATGGAGTAGCGCCTCGTGGTTCGGATTCACAGCGCCGCTGACTCTCAGCAGGTGAATCTTCCAGCACGCGGTCCACTACGTTCTGCATGGTGAAAGAAGCGTCAGGTTCGTCCTTCACCCCCTCAACAGCCTGCCCCACGTCATTATCACCATCCATCTCTACATCCCGCGCCTCTTTTATATCTGACATGGTCACTTCCAAATCAGGCTCATGGTCTGTGCCCTCAGAATCCCTCCCCAGCCGCTCATCTGCACCATCATCATCCACATGTATCCCTTCGTCCCCGCTCTCCTCTAGCAACCCCATGCTCAACCCACCAGGTGACTCACATTTCCGCTCCTTCGCCATTTCTTCCCGTTGCTTCTTCTTGCGCAAAGCAAAGTCCTTTAGGGACATCTTCACCTTTGGAGGAGGCAGCGGTGACTGTTCGCGTGCGGGTGGCGTGGGTTCATATGCTGGTGGACTGAGTTCGTGTGTTGCTGTGGATTCGTGTACAGGTAGTGCGGGTTCGCATGACAGAGGTGGTGAATCAGAATCATGGAGGGATGGCGTTGACTCGCATATCGACGGTACCAGTGTAGTTGAATCGCGCATAATTGATGACATAGAGGCACCTGTTTGTGGCGCTTCATCTGGTGGGACTATTTTGACCTCAAGAGAAGTTCCGTCATGTACAGGGCTCCTATCTGGCTGTAGTACGGCCTCTGCTGCTGAACCAGCTGTTTTGTCATCTTCCAACACAGGTGAAGGAGTATGTGAATAAATAGGAGGTGTCGCTTCCCTCCCTGATTTAAGCGGAGTATGTTCAGTAGTCTTCAAGGACGGTTGCCCATGTAACACCTCCGGGGATGCAAACCGCACACGATGGGGTGAAGAAGCGCTGGACATCGATGGATTGGACGGTTGTGGATAGACTGTGACTTGCGTGCTCAATGCGTCTGAAGGACTCTTGCTATTGGATGACTGGGGTGGCGGAGGGGATGACATTGGCATAGAACGCCTAGACGAGTTTGTCAGAGGCACTCCAAAGAGGGAAGGTGACCCGGAGCGCATATCAGGCAGAACGGGTGACAGAAGAGATAATTTTGAGAAGGTTGCTGAAGGCGAGACGGATGCGAATGCGACGGAGGAAATGGTGGTGGGATCAAGAGCTGCCGGCATTGGTGGTGGTGGCATTTGACGAATGTCTATGGAGAGAGGGTCAGCTAACATGCGGCACACAGGAAAAGCGATGTGAAAATCCATAAGCAACAAACTTGTGCAAAGTAGAAGTAAAGCTTACCAGAGAACGTATCGTTCACATCGATATCCATTCCATCTACAGTGCTCTCGGGGGATGGTGAAGGGCTGTCTCCAGATGTTGGTGCTGGACTGTCCGCTGAGAGTAATGTCGGGCTTCTCCAGTCTGTCGTAGACACCGGAGCAGGTGGACTATGTCCACTCAACACTGGTGAACTATGTACATGTACTCCCAATAGGCTTTGACCATGCTGTCCATGCGAACCAGATGGACTCTGTGCGTTGATAGAAACAAATTTTCTCTTATTCCGCGAAGAGGCACGCTCATCACGATCATGCGACACGGACACAGACACAGTATGCATCCACCTCTTACGCATCCTTGGTGGAATATTCTCCTCGTTGACGTCCATCGAGTCGGGAGTAGGGCCTGCACAGATAAATGAAATACTGAGAGTGAGCAAGTCTGGGTTAAGGAGTAAAGAAGGGGGGTATGGTGGATGGGCACACGCTGAGAAAAGAAAATTACGCGCTGCAGAGGACACACCAAAAGCTAAAATACAGCAGAACACACTCACCGTCGCCTTCCACGTCCACATCTGCATCCACGTCTGTCTCCTCTGGAGCACGCCGCTTGCCCTTCCTATCGCTTGTCCTCGTGCAATTCGAAGCTCGTGACTGACTCGAGGTAGAAATCGTAGGGCGCCAATTCGATGGTCCTCCATTGGGTCCCAAGCCCGAAGACTCGGCGGGAGTATTGAAACTTGAAGGCCATGCGTCGGGTCCTGCGCTCGATAACCTACCACTCGACCTAGCATCAAAGCTCCCACTCAACTCAGCACCAAACATCTCAGTCGACCCAGCGCCAAAACTGACTCCCGATCCCGACGGAACCATCTCCACACCGCCAACGCCCCCGCCAAATGGCACCTTCTCCCGTGTCCTAAAGCCGCGTTTCGCGCCAATCAGTGGACCGAGGTCAATTTTCCGGGTGAATGCCGATGATGACGGTGTGTTTCCATTCAAAACGTTCGTGTTGATATTGGCACCGTTCCCGTTGGTACTAGTCGAGTTCGCGTTCATCTGGATTCCAAGACCCACCACACTTCGCTCAGAATCATGTCCCCAATTCTCCTTGTCTGAGCTCGACCCATCCCCGGCATCCGCCTCTCCTGCCTGCCTCGCCCCATTCCCATTCATCATCCCGCCCGTACCATTCATAGGCTGCCCTGACGCACACGTGACACTAGATGCATCAAGCTCGCTGTCAACATACTGCGCCATGACATTCAAAACGCAGTCCCTTGCACGGGCACCGCATGCACACGTTGTGAACGTGGAACTGAGCGCATGGAGAATTGAGGTCATTTGTGCACGGAGGTGAGTTAGGTGGTACGTCCTGTTCGTGCGAGTGAGTCAGTAAGGGATGTGGGACGAGGAAAGAGAATGGGGAGTGGAGTGGGAGTGGGAGGTAAGAGGGTGAGGGGTTAACGTACGGAACGGTAAATGGTCCGGGATCAATTACAAAGAAACAAAAGATTGAAGGTTAAAAAGAAAGAACAGGATAAGAGAAAGACGCACGAGAACAAATGTGGGCTCTCGATGAGCGCTGGAAGACTGTGCACTGCATTTCCGTCGTCCCATTCCCAACCAAGAACGACTTCTTCGTTGGCTTTGAGGTCGCGCAGTGCGTATACGCCAAATGTTAGGGTTTCTTCATCTGAGTCTGTCTTGTCGCTCTTCTTCTTCTTCCCGCTTTCCCTCCTCTCCTTCTTCACACTTTCTGTCCTCTCTTTCTCGGATGATTCCTTTGCCTTGGACTCATCATTTGCCTTACGGCACAGTAAGGGCCTCAACACTGCATTGGGACGACACCCACTCCGGGCAAAGCGTCCCTCGTCACCAACAACTCTCGCATCGAGGGCGACGTCCAGCGGTGGACCCATAAGGTGCACGAATGGCTTCGGCATGCCGAGGTGGGCGTACGCATTGAGCGGGTCGGCGAGGTAAGAGGCGCTCGGGGTGATAGCGCAGGTAAACGGGGCAATGTAGCTCGACGAAGGGACCGGCGTGGTTGTGTGGAGGCTGTAGGTGGGCGGGCGAACGAGGGGGTTGGTATGCAGCTGACTTGGAGATGGTGTAGGTGGGACTGAGTGGATTTGTGTGCGGTTGGGATGTATGGGTGGTGAGAGGGCGGTGATGCCCCGCCATGCCTGGGCTTGTCTGCGGAGTCTGGCATGGGCTTCTGTTGTAACGATGTCTTTAGTGATAGGGACGTAGGATAGAGACCACGGTTCGTCGATGTCGACCGGCTCATCTTCCCCCTGCTGTATTGGCGTCGGTGGTGGGTGCGGTGTTGACGGGGATATGATAGACGCTCTACGTTTCTTCTTTGTATTTCCAGAGCCCTCGATGGCAGCAGCGCTGGCTCGTCGCCGTTGTACGGGCGACCCTGCTCTATCTCGTTTTTTGCCCTTGTCTCTATCTTTTTCCTTGTCTCTCTCCCTCTCCCTGACGTGCATCTCTGTAATACGTTGCTTCTGGAGGCGAACTGCACGGTCACGGTCAACAGGACGGGGATCGCAGTCCCAACAGCGCCACTCTTCTGGGACCTCTCCCTCGACAATATCAAAGCATGCTGCATGGCACCAACGAGAGCAGACGTCGCAGGCAATGCTGAAACCATCGTCAAAGAGAAAACCGCATATGCAGCTGATAGCATCTGCGTCTGGAAGAGGAGGGCTAGCCGATAGCGCTGGTTGTGTTAGTGTTGTCGTTGGCGGTGGTCTTGGTGTCGGTATTTGTACTGGTTTTCTGATTTGAGGGATTGTGTTGTTGTTCAGAGGAGAGAGGCTGAGGAGACCGAGTGCAGCCTCCGTTGCATCGCTGTTCATCGACGTTCCCAATGTTTTTGGTCTCCTGCCAATTTGCCGCCGACCAAGTTCTTGTCCGACTCTTTCTCAATTCTACTCGATTGCACTCACCAGGAAACAGTAAACACAAATCAACATCTGATTCAGCAACTCGGCACTCCCCGCACGGTCCAACGGGAAGATGATGCACATCATTGACAGAGTACCTTCTAATCATCAATAAGGAGATGAGCACGAGTTGCAATCTTCACGAGCTATTGTAGTCTAGTGACGTTGTAACAGCACTTGCGATTGGTCAATACCAGCTCAATTACATATTAGCCAGAATTCAGGCACCCGATATCGATTCAACGGTGCAGAAGAGAGATCATTCCTACGTATACTTGCCGATCTTATAACAAGCGAAGATAAAGTATGAGGTTGACCTGACAGCCTATAATGCCCAAAATCTCGACCATTTGCAGAGGGTAAGGACGATGGGAAGAAAAAAATCCCGGAAAGTTGTGCAGACTGTCTTGCTCTATCTTGAAGGGTCCGTTTTAGTCGCGTTCCGGAAGAAAGGTGAAGCGGTTTAGAATCTCACCCTGCCGGAAGAACACCTTGTCTATGACCTGCTCTCGGAGCACCAATACTTCCAGAAATTCGAGACTACTCAGCTTCGCTCTTGGCGATGGAACACGGCCCGCAAGCCCCGCACTAGCGACCATGGAATCAAAATGTTAGTGACACCCTTAGTAGAAGAATATGGGGAAAGATTCATTCCGGTAGGCGACGCCCATGTTTTAGGATGGCAGCAATTCCTCAAATCTCACTGATCTGAGTCCGAGTGGCTGAGCATGATCACTGTTCTCCATGGACCATCTGACACATTAATCGTCTTTGGTGTGGTGTATGAAATTTAATTAGTCGAAAGAATGTCTTATGAGGATGTGCTAATACCTATCGTGCAAATTTTGAGACTGGCCCTCCAGGACTGCCACGTCGATAAGAAATAAAATTGCTCCATTCGACTTGGAAGTAATATAGCCAAACCTTAATGGTACTTTGGGCAGAACTGCCAGCAGCTAATTTGCCAGCGCCGGGGGGAACCTGGAAAAATATAATCTCCCTAGCCAGACCTGTCGAAAGAAGATAGTCGTTTCTTTGTATTAGTACTATTGAGGGTGAAACCAGCGTTTTGTCATAGTAGAACAAGGTCAGCTACGAGAAATCATTAAGTAGTTCACTTAATGTCAACTCCTACGATGTGATGGTCAGCATGCTGTGGCTGAACAAGGCAGGCTGCGCTGCTCACGAGCCAACCGCTAGCAAACAGTTAATTTGTTGAACAAAATCTATTACTCACCAGAACAACCACTCCGACTGCTTGTCTGTCAATGCCCGAGTGTTCGGACCACAAACAAATGTAGAAACGTGTTTGATAGACATCCTCGAGACTACAGGATCGTCGATTTGTGTGATGGATAAAATAGAGTCGGGTCAAGATCCATATGAGGCCGGGAAGAACCATGAGTTGATGTTCATGGTTCGCGCACTGAAGCAGAAGTTGAAAGAGTGCAAAATTGTGCGAAAGCGATTAAATGCTTGAAAATGTATAAATCACGGGCGCCGAAGACATGAACATTGCGTTCCCGACCAGTGAGAACATGATATTATGGGGCCTGGACCAGCCAATATCAGGAACTTGTCCTTATCCTTGTACATACTACATACCGCAGTTATTGGTTCCTTTTCGGCTCCCATGAGCGTGGTGGTGATGACTCGGAGTGCCCCCGTATGCTTATAGGTGTTGATTCCCAGTAGTTCTGGTCCGTGATGACTGAGTGTCACTTCTGTCAAAGCCCGATCAGTGGCTACGGGTCTGAGATCTGAGCGCTGAGCGCTGAGCACTGAGCCAGGACATTAATCGGCTTGTACTACTGATCATGACGCATCGAGTCATGGATTGATGCCGCATTCAAGTTCATGAAACTGTAAGCTTACGTAACGAGCTGCTTTTCATCAACTGCCAATGCCATACCCCGGTCCCCGGCCACTGGTGGCTCGGTCACCGAGCCAAACGTCTTCCCCTCAGTAGCCGGGCTTGCATATGCGGAGGATAATCATCGATTTTAATAAAGAGCTCAAGCTCTAAACCTAGGCGAGTCGTTAATTAGCTGAATTTTGCCAATGGTTTCTGATATTAGTGCTCACTGAATTCCAACAGTGAAGCTTGCTTTCGGTAACTAGTACTCAGCAACGCTGATTCTTCACAAGCGAATCAAGTAGCACCAATAAATGTTGGTTGCCACCTATTATACATCCTGATTCGATGGTCTTGCTGCGATCCTTTGAAATTTATCGATCTTGGGTCTTGACATTTGGTTTCAAGCTCTTGGCATCAGCTTCCACGTTCAACATTGATGAGCGCTGATACTGTGGTCTCTGATATTTGTCCGTACTGAACATTGCGTCCGACAGATTACGAGTAGGCTTATGACCGATGGTGCGAATATTTTTCCCTTGCGTGCATCTCCTATTGAGAGATTGCGGTGCTTCTAACTTCTCGGAATTTCTTCGTTATCTCCAAGTTGCAGTCCCACATGCTGGGAGATCCGGATCCCTTGGCACAACATTTCGACTCATTTCAAGTTATTATGCCACGCCGGTCGTAGAACACTACAAATCAGTCTTCTCGGATCGAAGCTCCATCACCGAGTTGTCTTTTGCGGTTAGCATGGGTGACAGCTCATGACCACTAGGAATGGCGTATTGACTATGGATACATTTTGCACCTCTCGGTACAACGACACGGTTGCAAATCCGGCTTATGGTCCGAATTTACCCTTTCACGCACAGGTTGGACGTCTGGCTTGTCGTTCTTCGGCTCAATTTTATCAGGCTTCGCAATATTTTAACCACTCTTAAAGCGCACCCACTTTTCTTGGCGGGCGACTATTTTGGGCCCAAGAAAACAATATCGATATTTGTCAGGTTTAGCCTCGGGCCAGAACTACACCATCAAATGAGGCCAGCTTCTAAATTTGCTTACTGGAATGTTGACGCCAAACATTCTTTGGTCTCCCAAGGCTATATTCATCGCGTCGCCCAGCTCTTCGGAACCGATGTATCGATTGTCATATCAGTCGCTCTCCATGTTGTGTTTTCGACCGCTTACCCCCGAATCAACGACTTGACTCGGGCGATGTGGGCATTCTCCACACCTGAGGTGCAAGCATGGCGTGAAGTCACCAGTGGCTATCGCCATGTCTTCAACCGCGTTGTCTATCCCACTGTCTTCTGAGTATACGACCATTGCACTTAGAATTCATGTCCGTCGTTTCAAAGTATCAGCGGTTCCTCCAAGATACTATATCTTTGTACCGTAAGTGGTCGTGGTCATCTTACTGACTACATCTGACAAGTACATGAAGCAACTTCAATGCTCTTGCAATCTGGTTGATGATGCCGAGTAAGTGACAGCGATGATCTTCATGTTTGGATGTGGGCTCGTATCCTCTGACGGTGTTTTCAAGGCTACTCTTGCATTCTTTTGGAGAGGTGTGTGTTCCATGAGATATTGACCGAGGTTTTTATCTGATGCCTCACGCAGGTACTTTGACAGCTATCAGGCATATTCCTATCCTGTTGCGGCGGATTTAATTACAGTAGAAAAGGTGCTGGTAGTACTTATCATAAATACCGTGTTTGCGATTTTGGGAATTTCTGGTGCTACATGCGGGACGGCCGCTGGGTCGAAACAGGTTCCAGAGCTACCGAAGCCTTTTGTTGCGAGGCTTCTCAGTATGATAGATGTGACTACTAGTTTACCGATATCTGTATCCATTACTAGCTGGATAAGAACACTGGTACTAGGGAAGAGGACATACCCGAGTGCATAGCCTCTGTCTGCCGCCATGTTCACAGGCATCGGTTATCCTTCTCCAAACTAATAGTCCTGACTGAGCATATTTCAGGTACATTCTGTCATCATTTCTGTCCAATTTCTGTCATTTGGCAGTCGGATCAGTCTGGACGAATTAGAGCAAACATTCGTTGCAGTTTAAACAACGTGCCCTTCGCCAAATTTTTCCTTATAACTAGCACGGCGCTACCGCGCCCACGTTGGACGAGTTTCAACATGTAATTTGGAACGTTGGTGGCCCGGCACAGAGCGAGGTTAGATGATCCGCGCGTCGGCCCGCCCGTAGTGATCTACTTATATACATCATGTGCATATTCTCACTCGGTCTCTCCCACTCACCGAGTGTCCGAATTTGTATATCCGGCGGGAGTCAGTGACTACACAATATCTATAGTATCCGAGTCAGGTTAGATATTCTCTACCACAAGTCGCTATCAGTCTCGTGCTAATACTTCTCTCTCCCGCAGCGGCTATAACTTATTCTTCATCTGCAACAGGACCGGCCTCTAAAATACAGATATCTGACATTGAAACAGCCAACCATTTATTCAGAGACACCGTCTGTGCCGCCTTATCATCGGCACCGACATACAACACAGCCGAGACGATCTCGAGGAGGAGTGATTTTATCACCCCCAGCGATCGTTCGGTCTGATAAACCTAGCGCATGACCTTGCTCCATGTCTACTTTGCACTACGCAAGCAGCAATCCTTTCACCGCCTGCTCAATGGCGGTCCTGGACAACATTCCACATCTGTCAGCACCAGCAGCGGAAAATCATGGAAGCGCGCGGGGGTACTGAACGGAGGAATAGCCCTCGAAATAAATGCTCTCGATACCCTTGGCAGGTCAGTCCTGCACCTGGCATGTAGCTCCACTGAGGCTTCAAGCCTGGAATATGTCCGCATGCTCCTCGCCCACCCAGCTATCAACGTGAACATACTGGACAAGGAGAGTCATTGGACGCCCTTACATAGGGCGCTATATGCGGGAAATATCTCTGCTGCGTACGTCTCTATTTTCGCATGTGTGGCCGGTGCAGTCTTGTCTTACTGAGTTCAAGGATCCTTCTTTTGAAGCGCCTGGATATCGATACCTCCATCAAGGACTTAGAAGGCTATACTGCACATGACCTCTACAACTCAACTGTGAAATCTGCAAAGCCCACTGAGGACGAAGAGACTCTTGCCGAACTGTTTACCTGGGGTACAAACAGGTAGGTCGACGTGCTGATGGAATTGAGTCATCACGTCTTAAGAGGGTTTTGACATCAGAAACGCAGCATTGGGGCTGGGCGATGGAAATGACAGGGCATATCCGGATGAGGTCGTCATTCCCCGTAAGGACGATGTGGCACATCAGCACAGCAGGTCCCTCGACGACCGCTTCGCCCCAATTCACGTCCGGCAAGTGTCAATGTCCAAGCTTCATACAGGCGCGTTTTGTTCGGGGTATATATGTGCCGAGCTCACCATTCCGTAGTTGTACTCACTTCCGAGCCTCGGGATAACATCCGTGTGTGCGGCTTTGGTGGTGGAGGACGGTAGGCGCAGACATGTACTCGATCGTACGTTGCATTGCTAATTTTTCTGCAGTTTGGGTCCAAGTCAACATACACAGTATGCCCTCATGCCCCTTCCAGATATCAAACACACCATTGAGTCCGTTGCGCTTGGCCAAGACCACACCCTCGCGCTCACTTCAACTGGCGAAGTTCTCACATGGGGACTCAATCGCTTCTATCAGCTTGGATACGTCATTGAGGTCTCATCCTCGGCTAAACAAGATGAGCATATCCAGGCTACGCCACGAAAGGTCGGCTCGTTGAGGAGAGAGTTTGTCAAAGGTGTTGCAGCGTGCAAAACCGCTTCTGGTTGCTGGACAGATACGGAAGTATGGACGTGGGGCACGAACGGCGGGCAACTTGGTTGGTTATTTCTCCTGAGTTGTTGATACATGCTCATGTTGAAATTCTTAGGGTACGACAAGGCGCTAGTGCCCGTCCAAGTGCTCCCCCGTAAAGTCTCCAGTATAGTGAAGCCTGTTCGCGCAATGGTGATGACGGTTCGTTGGAATTTTTATCTAGTTCTACAATAAGAGTGACTCCGGATTCAGGAAACTCTCACGGCATGTCTACTTCTCACGGGCGAAGTCTTGTGTGCTTGGTCTGGAGGGATTTCCAAGATTAGGTCGGACTTTTCTCGAGCTCGGTTCACTGTCTTTCTGACTTTCGATACCTAGTTTCCCCACTCAGAGATTCCCTTCAGAGATCTCTGTTTACCGGCCCCCGCAAGCAATTAAGGGTCAGACCATCATAAAGCTCAGGAGCTGTGATGACACCATCGTCGCCCTCTCATCGAATGGGGAAGTATTCACGTTTACTTCACAACCTATTGGAGAAAGCGATTCCGCAAAGAGTTCCCCTGCTTTCAAGCCTCAACGTATATGGGCCCTGAGACGTCAGTTCAGTGCTGTGCAGGTGGGTGGGTTCAAATTCAAACACCATCCCGTCTGACGTCTTGTAGGACGTTGATATTGGGGCCGATGGAACTGTCATAGTCTGCACTCAGTCTGGACATGTTTACGTCCGCTCGCGGAGCGCCAAGGGAGGTCAGGGTTCCGGCGCCAAAGCATTCAAATTCCAGCGCATACCGTACATACAGCGTGCTGTTGCTGTCTGTGCAAACAGCACAGGGGCGTTTGGGGCTCTGCGCGTCGATTTTAAACCACTGCCCATCCACGTCACTGCACATTCATTTTCATGTGATATTACTAAGATCCAACCATACCTAGGTCCGTCATCGCGTGCGGAGGCACCGTCTGCCACACTAAACATGGCGACACCTCTCTTGGATGCTGATGAAGATGGCGAGGACGCGTTGATCCTGGACGATATCGGAGATCTATCGAAGTTACTCCAGGTTCTAGACCAAAGCAAGAACACGCCAGATATCGTCTTGCCCTATAATGCCGACGTGGTTGTTGTCACCCCTGGTCCACTGCACCTTCCGGCTCACCGACTCATTCTCGCTGTGAGATGTCCAGTATTGGGCAACATTTTGCATACCGGACGACCATTAAATGATAAATCTTCAGGGATTGAGGTCAGTCTCATCCCAGGAGACAGGATCCACATTCAAATCATTGGATGTCATCCATTAACAGTCCTTATTCTCCTTCGATACTTCTACTCGGACCAGCTCCTCGCCATCTGGGATTTACGCATCGGAACCCCCTTCATGTCCCAATTTCAAACATTTGCTGTGAAACCTGTGGCAATCAAGGCGGAACTTCAATCACTTGCACGTGTATTCAATCTTCAACTTCTTTTGAAAGCACTTCAATCTCCAGGGAAGCGAGTCCCCACTCCTTCACAGGCAGAAGACTTCCACCTGCTCTACCAGAAAACCCAGTTAACCGGTCATTTACGGAATAATACAAGAGAAGACTCCCTTGCGCCCGACGTCGCGCTCCACCTCGCTGACCAGGTCATCGTTTGGAGTCATTCAGTGGTGCTACAAGTCCGCTGTCAATTCTTTTCCAGCTTCTTTGAAAATAGTGTGTGGACATCTAAGCGTCGTGATAAATCGGGTATCATCGACATTGATCTCAAGCACTTGAAGTGGCAGGTCATGCAATATGTCGTTCGATGGATGTGTTATGGAGACGAGAACTTGTTTGAATCCCTTGGTGTGTTTTCGTGTCTTATTTTCATCGTGTTGGTCATCTTACTGCATCGAAGACTTTGTGCAAGGGGTAGATGACGTGCTATCCTTCATGTTCTCTGTTCTTTCCGCAGCGGTAAGTCCACGTGCACTATCATTAGGCACATGGTTCATAATATAACTTCAACCAGAACGAACTTCTACTCGATCGCCTGATGCTTCTATGTTCACAAGTCATTTTGAAGTACCTCGATGTTTATAATGCGTGCTATTTGCTCGCTGATGCAACGCACATCAACGCGACCCATCTCGTTGAACGTTTGCAAAGTTACATCACTGCGAATCTGGAGATGATGCTAGAGGGTAGCATGTTCGAGGACCTTGACATTTCCATTGTGCGGCAACTTTCCAAGTACATCCGTAGTGCACAGATGACAAAGTCCCCGGTCTCTCGTTCTAACCTGCTGGCGAACGAAGCGCTGCGGAAGCACGCCGAATGGCTTGCTCGACAGGATATTCCAGTCGTGTTTGAACCTGTAGACAGGCCACAGGTTCACAGGGATTCTCCGAAGTCATTGACTGCGAGCCCAATGAAGACTCGCCTGACTTCAAGTCTGTCTGTGCATCTGGCAGTAGATTCGCCCAAGGCTACTGATACTGGGCCGTCAGGAGACGAGCTGTTCGTGATGGACGAAGTACCTTCATCGGATACTCCTAATCATCAGGTACCTGTGACTGCTGAACTGTCTGGATCGGTACCAGTATGGAAACGGTCCATCTCCACTCCCAGGTGTGTAAAGCTTTTGCTTCTATTCTTGCTATACATTGTGCTGATACCGCTATGAAGGACCGATCTCAAGGCCATTATGGCAGAGGCTGAGAACACCAAGATATCCGGTGTTCCAAACAGAGCAACACACGGTGCTATGGCCAAACCTAGTCAGGAGTCTTTGAAACAGGTACCTACGCCAAAGCGTAGGACCGTGAGCTCGTCGCTGAAGCCTGATGCGTCGCTGACACCGCGTCGAACGCCGTCTGATCTTGACTTGGGGAAGTCTTCGCTCCCCGAATCATCCGCCGCCGCGAAGCTAACGCATGCGAGAACATCTCAGCGGCCGGTTCCTCAAGCTTCATCTTCAAAGCCTCAGCCGAATGCATCTTCACTCGGCCCTGTCTTTTCCCCCGTTCGACAGGTGCCTTCGACGTCCAGTTCACCAGGTCCCCGACGTGTTTCGTACGTGCCTACTGTTCCCATCTGCCATGTCTTTCTGATTCGTATTGACCAGGAATACGGGTGCCGCATGGGCACTTCCGCCTGTTCAGCCAGTGGTGCAACCGAGCGTTACAGAATCATCCTCACTTTCATTTGCTGAGATACAACAATTACAGCTTCTGCAGGGCATCTCTGCACCCAAGGACAAGCGATCGCTTGTCGAGATTCAAGAAGAGGAGCGAGCCATTCAAGTAGAGGCAGACTTCATGAAATGGTGGGCAGCGGAAGAGGCGCGTACTCAAGCAGAAGCGCACAGTGTCTCTGAAACACAAACGCAACCTGCTACTCCTAGGAGTAAGAATCGAGGAGGGAAGAAGCGATCTTACAGTGCTCGCTTGAAGCCTGGTGAAGCGCACCCTACTCACGGTTCTAGCCGTTCCAAGGAGGGGGGAAAGCACTCCATGGTACCGGCAACTGACGGTGCAATGCCGCAGGCTGGAGGATCTGGCCCGAAGAGTCGAAAGAGACAGGGGGCTGCTAGGACGGCGGTGGATGATTCCATCCATGTTCAACGGACCAAGGGGCAGTGCTAGTGAACCGTGTAGCAAGCCTCCAGCCAGTGCCCTTATAGCGATAGTATGGACTATGAGGGTCGTTGGAAGGAAATCGAAGCGATACCTAATTAATATCTGAAGTCTGAAGATACGTAGATGCATGCGAATGCCAGGAGCTTTGTCCACTGTAGTTACACACTC
The DNA here is from genome assembly GCA_016647685.1 of Suillus tomentosus. NCBI lineage: Eukaryota > Fungi > Basidiomycota > Agaricomycetes > Boletales > Suillaceae > Suillus > Suillus tomentosus. The sequence continues at coordinate 238,587 of JABBWJ010000049.1, forward strand.
TGACCTGGCTATAATTCACCAACGATTGTAAGGTGCTCATATTTCGAAACAGTAAATTTGGCTGGCTGGTGCGCAAAATTACGTACAAGAAAAAAAAACTGTAACAAAGCTTATCGTCGAATCCCAGTCCTCGGATTACGTCTCGTACTGCCCACTTCCTCATCTTCGTCATAGCTGCTTAGCAGCGGTTCCGCAGCTCCATTGATTCCATCCAATTCAACACTCTTGGTATCGTCGAACCGGGTAGTGTATGGTAGATGTGCATCTGCCGATGCTGGGTGAGGGTAATACTGCCTGTACGAAAAATATGCAATGAGAAATCCAAGAGAAGATCCAGTCACAACGTCCTGCCAATGGTCTGAATGGCAAAGTGAGTAATCCAACATGATTTCATCAAAAAAACAAGGATCGTACGACGATAGTCCATAGTGCGCGAAACTGCCACGAATAATGCACCAGCAAGGGGAGTGATAGATATCCACGCTTTAAACTGAATCAAGGGTGGTAAGACACGCGCTGCATTATCCACAGGGCAATGGGAACTCACGACATATCCCCGGGTGTCAAATAGATGCAGTTTGCCGACCAAGTACAAGGCGAGGAATCCGAGGCCTGCAAAGGACACTACATATAGACATATCAGATCTGTGACAAGGAGAGACGACATTGATCATACAGCTGGAATGACCGCTGGGGAAACTTCTCCAACCATCTTCGAGTATCCTCGATACCGTCTGCGTACATATATCTACTGTAGATAGGCCCCAAAGAGGATCTGCAGAGCCCGTCACAGGCTGACAGCGCGAAATTAAATCTGAGAATATTGTAAGACACGCCAAGTGGATCTATGCGCGTGGAAACTGCAAGCTTACCTGGCCGAGGTCGTCCAACCGTGACTTTGACAAATTGTGTAATGATCCTTGTCATCGACAGAGAGAGGGTCACTGTATCGTCATGAGTAACGATAAGATATAGCTACTAGATTTAGGTACATACATCCCAGAGTGCTGTGGTGGAAATCCCACCATGACTGGACTGTCAAAAAGTTGACGAGGCACTGAACCACAAATGGGACGCCATAAGAGATGAAGCTAAGAGCTGTTGTCTGGCATGTTGTTAATGAAAAGACTTTGTCCATGTTCGCTGTGGCTTACCCCGACGCGTTCATTGACAGCATAGCTGGTGGGTATGAAGTGAGCGTTGTAAGTAGGGAACCCAGTTGATGAATAATACCCACGGATATCGTAATCTAGCAAGGTCTCAAGTGAATATGTGAACCTGAATGGAAGCATTGATACTTACGAGACATCAGATAACGAGAAGTGCCTCTTAAACCCAGAGACTCGGATGTAGTTGTCGATGACCCAGGAGATTGCCCTGCAAGTTAATGCAGTCTTTAGCTCTGGGTGCTTCCATGCCTGCAACCTTCACAGTGGCTCCAAGTCCTTACCAAAGCGAACCAGATATGATCCTTTGGGAAAAGATGCTACATGAGTTCAAGCTCAAAGCTCAGTGGTCAAGAAGTTCACCAGTCGGGGGCATACGACATCATAAATCGCCGTAGACCTGGATGTGGTCCACGGTGCTCTTGGCTCATGGTGTTTGGAATGACAGGATTTGACTCCAGAGTATCAGTGAGAGTTGCAAAGGTATAGTCCGTCGGCTGCTTCATGGGAGTAAAATAGGTCTTTTCAGGTCGTCCTCTGTACATGTGTTGATCGATTAATCTTTCGTTCTCACACAAGGTTCTATTCCTTAACCAAGGGGCCGTCACGAGGAGGTGTATCTCTTACGTACGCTCGCTTTGCCAACAATGTACAGCTCTCGTGAAATACCGGCCGCGTCATATGTTCAACCAGGACGGTACCAGGCATTCATTCATGCATTCATTCTATATCTCTCGCATCTTCCACGAAGTCGATAGTCCCAATCCTAGTCAATACCACGATGATCTAGTAGGAGTCTTGTGTAATTTTAGAAACGCCTTGGGAATTGTGGCTTCGTACTCCGCCTGCTCTGCCACATTCTATTTGTGCCGCAACAGTCGACCGTCGTCGACTCCTTCGTGATGATCATGAAGGAGTCGACGACGGTCGACTGTTGCGGCACCAATGATACATCCGACCCCCATCGTCAGCTGGCAGTGACATGCCAGGACCTTGGCGAGTCTGATTGGACGTATTTACCTTTTTCCAGGTTTTCCTTGATGTAGTATGGCCACATGGTAGAGCAAAAAAAGTGAGATACTAGTATCAGATTCGAGCGCCAAGCGACACGCATGGTAACGGTGTGACACAGCCGCTGGTCTCCATTAAAACGTACGAAATCCTATGCCAGTGGTTTATATTCCCTCGGAATGTAACAGGCAGCTTAGCAACTGATTCAGGCATTCAATGCCACAAACTCAGTTGACGATAAAGTAACTGTCATTCCATATATCCAAATCATGAAGTATGTGCTAAGGCCGAGTATTTCTTGAGGGAAAAATCTTTTCCAGTGGTTCGAAAAGACGGAACTCTCTTGCTGCCCAGATGAACCAAAAGATGAACATGGTGACGACCACGCATCCACCGACAACTGATGCCAGCATGGCCACTTTCGTAGACTTGAACACATTGTACAGAATGGCGATTGCGAAGTATATCATCCTAATCGAGAATAAGGTAACCATTAGCCCGGTGATGGTGTAGTAAACCACCTACCCCCACATAAGCATTGCGTAGGGAAGACTGTGAACCGTGGCAAGGGCTCTCACTCCGAAAAATGTCCCCGTCATATGAGACAGAAAATCCGTCTGACAGGATTAGTTAGTATGGAAGAAGTAGACACTAATGCAAGAACTTGCTGCTTTGTCCGCTGACTCAAAACCATATCTTTGGTTCTGTCGCACCAGCAGGACTGAGACGATCAAGGAGCCGGTGATGAAGATGATGGAAAGATAGGTGACGATAATCCCGATCGACTGCGACTGGCCAATATTCACATTCGGCACTGCAAGGAAACTCACGTCTACTGCTAACATGACAGTGGACTGGAAATAATCAGGTTACGAAGGAGGACGCTGACATCATAATACGTACATAGATTGTGATCCCAGTCCATTCTGTCATCAGGTTTTTGTTGAAGTCTTTCCACCGTGGCGTATTGATGCATTCATCTACCCACACTTTTCGAAGTTCTTCCAAGTGTGATTGTGGTGCCAAAAAAAGCATGACGTTGAGAGCGAAAGAAGCACTACTGGTCAGTGGATGAGTGTCTTCATCGTTCTTGTACACCGATTTATCAGCTTCAAGACGAGCGCAGGGTAGACCGCAAAAGTTGAAGTACTTGGCTCTATCTTCAGTATGAATTAGCCACGCGCCAAGACATCGAATGAAGAATATACAGAAGTAGTGCATGAATCTCGCTATTGACGAAATGGTGAGTCTTAGATTATTCTATGAATGTAGTTTTGTTTACCAATAACGCAAGTGGAATGTTGGTCATTGTCATCGTCTAGAGCATTCTCTGGAGTTATATAATAGCACTTCAGACTGTTACAGATGAAAATAGTTCGAAGGGGGCGGCCACACCTTTAAGATGGTTTATCAACCCCAAGATTCTGGAGAGTTCATCCCCATCAAAAGGCGACAAGGACGTGTCCGAAGTGATGATCTCTGAATCGCGCATTCAAACAGAATCGGACAATTGATTCTAGGCGATAAGTACCTGCACTTGCATGCATGACAAGCCCCCTCAGTTCCTTGACGATCTTCGATCTATTCATCTGGTGTTTCGGGTAAGATTCACAATGCGTCCTGCTCGTTCCATGCCATTCAGTCATAGGTTCTGAAATCACATAAGCATTAGAATAGATCTCGCAGGAAGTAGTCAAAACTCGTACAAAAATGAGCATGACAAACCAGTATTCAGACTCCAGGGAATATCCTAGTGGTTAGGTCATATCAGCAGCATCGTCACCAGTCCCGCATAACGCACGAATATGGCTCAAATCCATGACGCCCTGGAGCCCACTAAAAATGTCATCCTTCGCTTGATCGCGATCGTGCAGCCAAAAGAGTATTCGATCTGTGTGGTCGACGAAATAATAATAGCAAGACACGTCACCACCTTCATTCTGCGCTAGTTGCACCACGAGTTCAATGTTATCAGCTCTGAGATCCACTGGTGGTGTTGCTGGTTGTGCTAGTTCCTCTAATGCATTCACACATTCGTCGAGAAATCCGAACATGTTGCTATCCATGGTCGCTTCGGTGAACACACTCTGCAGGATACGTGAAAAGTGCATATAAACTTCATGATCGAATGCTTACCTTGCATTTGTTGTGTAAATATAATACACCTTCCGGATGCACACATAACTCCCAATCACCGCTCAGCCACGGACATGATCTGAACAGTTCGTTATCCGCATTCACCCCCTGACTGTGCACTCACTTGTTTGGAAACTGTCTCGTGAGCGCTTGAATTCCATCGCGCCTTTGATCTGTGTCTCTAGAGGCCGCCCCTTCAAGATTGATACACTTTTTTAGATAGATTGCATTCACGTACACGAAAGGACGATTCTCGTATCGTGAAATGTCATTCGCAGCGAATGGCACAAGCCTGATATTGGTGTTTGGAGCGCTGGAAGGGTTGGCTTTAGGAACTTGTGGAGGCAAAACCAGTTGAGGGGGAATCAATTGCTGGGGAATGTATGGTTCAGGCATGGGGAATACTGGCATCGAAGACAACAACACATCTTGCGCGCTGCTTGGTGCACTAGCTGAAGTTATTTGCTGGTTGTGAAGTGGCAGCGGTAATTTGACGGGGGGATATCGCACACCAGAAGTACTGGGCGGTACAGTACAACAGTCTGCAGGAGAAAGCGTCGTCGAGTCAGTATTGCCAGTGTGCCTGGGGAAACCGGGAATCTTCAACTTGGCCACAAAGTGTCGAAAGCAAGTCACGAAGATGCGCAATCTTTGGGCAGATGGAGTTATGAGTTTTGCTAACACTTGGCATAGACTTTTCAAGAGCCTCAGAATCAGTTTCTTGGTCAACATGTTTGGTCGCCTAACGTTCTGAGTTAATGGCGACCTGTTCAAGTTAAGCGGCAGTGGGCACGTGAAGTCGGGGATAGAGCCGCGGCAACTCCGAGTCTAACCAAATAACTTCATGGTTTTAGCGCGCATCCATAGTTGCTCGCTAAGTATCCGAGTCGTTCAAACAGTTGTCTTGATGTCGATCTATTGGCACCACTCACACCTGCCATTGTGGCAAGCATCTAGGAGACTATGGACTGCCTCGGGCTACTACACGAAGACGATCTTTCGACATAGGATTGCAGCAACTTTTTGTCAGACGACGCATATCGCTGCACTAAGGTGTTCCATACAAATTGTGCATTGGATACTCTGGATCGGACAGCACAGACTCATGCGAACTTGTACGGTTCAGTCACTTGGTCCCAAAGCTTCTTGGTGTCTACCACAGCACGCAACCTTGAAGCAAGTAAGAATGCCCCACTCAATTTCCTACAGGACCAACGATGAGCAAAAAGAGGACAAAGAAGCACGGAAAAATTTGAAGATAAAAACCCAGCTTTATTCGGAGGGAAATCTATCCCAAGACTCACCGATTCAGACTGTAGGTTTCCCTTGGTGGGGGCGTCAACCTATGCTTAAGCATCACGGGTATGAAATCACGTATTTGAGTTGTGATGTCCGCCCATGGTGTCCCAGGTCCAAATGCGAAGGGCTGCGAAGTCGTGGGTTTGAAGGGGGTAGCTAGGAGGACCATGGAGCTGACGTGCGCATTGAGCATGACCTGTGGACGTGTTCTGTGAATACATGCGCGGAACAGTGAAGGGGAGATAGCACTTCATTCTCCTCTCCAGTGAGATATCCAAGTTTCTGACTCCATTCTGCGCATGCGATACGGTCCTCAGATGCAGCGGCTTGAAGAAGGCGCAGCCAGCTGTCCATGAATTCTTTCGTGTACTCGCGCGTTGCGCCAAAATCGACCAAGGACAGCTGCGATGATAGTCAACGAGTTTGTCCAGGCAACTCAAGAAGTAGAAAATATAAGTATCAACATCAGACACACCTGTTGTGCCCTTGAGTCCCACAGAAAATTTGTGAAGTTAGGGTCCGTCTGCATGAGTCTGAACTGGAAGAGCTCCCGCAAGCAGAGCTCGATGATTCGCGATGCAATCTGCCATGAATTTCAAGAAATGCATAATCTATGGTGGATGATAGGAGAAGCGCGCACCTCATTTCGCTCTTCTTGTGGTAAACCTCCGACTATAGCATCTCCAATGCTGACGCCTTCTACATGCTCCATTACAAGAACACGCTCTGTGCTACCTGGCCACACCCACGGGACCCTGAACCGTGCATCTGCACCAAGACAATCTGGGCTCCTATACCGCTCGAGGAAACTTGCCTCCCGCGAGTAGTCGCATTCGTCAGCAAGCTCGTCTTTCATTACCTTTGTATTGAGATAGGATGTAGTGAATTATCCGGATAGCCGGAAATGAAGCAAGATCGAGAACAAAAGTCAGATATTCAGCACTAAGTATGAGGAAAATATAGAAGACACACTTGAATCGTACGATCCAGGAATAACCCCCGTGGAAGCAAGCTTCCAGCAGTAAGAATCATCTTAACATAGCCAAGATCGTTCGCAATTGAGTTAGCAATATTCGGGAACTGGATCTTTACAGCGACGTGTTGGCCATCATCGCCAGATGGTCTCTGACTTTGAGCAAGGACAGCGTGGTGCACCTGGCCGATGCTTGCAGCTGCGAACGGTATACGATCGAACGATGTAAAATTATCGGCCCATGATTCCCCTAGGGACGTGCACAGCACTTGTTGCATCTGCCAGTCCGGCATATAGTGAGCGCTGTCTTGAACGCGACGGAATATTTTGTCGACTTCTGGGGGTAGGAGGTGGGTGTCTAGCGCCAAGATTAGTAGTGGACAAAATGATAAGAGATGGCCAATGGATGAGCACCTTGGATGCTCATGAACTGGCCGAGCTTGAGTGCGGCACCCCGCATCTGAGAGAGCTTAGATACCAAACGAGTTATGTTTGCTTCAGTTAACATGACTGGTTGTGTGTCGTTTGCATGGGATGTAGTAGAGCGACGTAAGAGCTCGGAAGCAGCGCCGTACGAGAGTGATGCTGCAAGGCCTGTGACTACAAGTGAGCAAAAGGTGCACTAAAGGACAGTAAAGAAAGACGTACCGCCATAATGAAATAAGCGACCAAGTCTGGATGAAGGGACCTTGGATGATTGGAGGTTGCGTGATTGTATAGGAGGGGAGTCTATGGGTGCAGATAGAGCTTCGTCTGGATGCTATGGGGTGGCAGCACATGGAAATGAGCAAGAGGCGGACATAAGTAACGAGTAAACTGGCAGGGAGGAAAGGACTAGAGACACACCTCTAAATCTAGGGGCACAGGACTTTCTATTTCGCAACGTAGGCTTTCAAATCTCGTGGGTATAGAAGGAGGACCAGAGTCAAACGTGACTTCGGAAGAAGACGCGATTTTCAAGGAACCCTCCACCTCAAGTGGAATAGAGGTGACCACAAGACTGGGATCGCTAGGTAGTTGAGGTTTTAAGGTAGGCTCAGTGGAGAGAGATATATAGGTAGTGCGCGAAAACTGCTCAGACTGGATGTCTTCTTCAAATCGAGGTGGTAATGGTGTCGCTTTCTCTTGCCGTTCCTCGGGATGGGACAGGCAAGTGTTGTTAATCGGAGGGTTGGTAGAAAACGCGTGATTTGTGCGCGGTCTTGGAGAGTCGTGGTCAGCTTGAGCATCACCTGCAAGCTGTGGCGTTAACTGATGCTCCTCTGTCTTGCTCTTGCGCAAAGAGAACTCCGGAGATACAACGGGTCTGACAGGGAAAACCTGGGAGGCTCTGATCTGTGCTGCACGGACAGCAATATCTGTAACTGAGTGGAGAACGCAAAGCCATCCAAACGCAGGCCCAGGTGGCATCCACGACTAAAGTTCTGCTTCAAAAATCAATTTAAAAGGCACTGCACCGTCACGGTTGTGGCTTGAAGTGAAATTTGCACAGCCACAGTAGTCCGTTTCAGACCTTGCACTCAAGTTGAGCGTTAAACGCACCTATCCTTGTATCACAACTACAGGTCGGAGCCATGCAGAATCAGACCCACAGTCCCAACCTGGCTCGATATGTGATACAGAGGTAATTAAATGTTGTCCAGATAATATGCCACCACTACATTTTACCTTGGTTTGTTATAGCTCCGACGTCGTTTCTGACTTGCGAATCAACGTCTTTGAGGAGGGTCACGACAATGTCATGTGGTACAAGGTGCGACACCATAGCGGTTTTTTTCTTCGCCCGCTCACTTGAATGAAGGAAAGATTCCTAGGGGACGATGAGATCATTGAGCATGTCGTGGTGCGTTTTCATCTTTCAAGCATTACACCAATTCATATTTCCTCCGAAGCACAATCAAACATCGACAATATGCTGGACAATCCACAAGCCAAAGCGTGGGTGGTATATCCGCATCCGTGCACCATCATTTCCCCCAGGCGTCTCCATATCCCTTCTTCCTATTCCCCGCACGTCCCCTAATTATATAGACGCCGCACTGTCCTTATCATGTCTTACCAACACCCCCTCTACTGTGATACACTCACCTAGTACCTCGAAGATGTCCATAGATAGCACATCGACAGTGCACTCTTATCCTCCAACACCGCCCCCGGCCTCCATCATGATTACCCCGCCTACACCACAAAGTATCAGCGCACGGTTGGAGGAAATATCACCGTCCCCCATTTCAGTACAGAAACGCGCCTCTTGTCCTGAAGCAACACAATTCTTGTTGGCACCGCATTCTACACCACACATCCCGGGACCGCAACCAGACGAGCAGACATCATTCTTAACACGTGCGCTGTCAATGTTCAAAAACAACAGGCCTTCGCACCCTGCCTCATTTACGATCACGCCACTCAACCGGCCTAGTCCCCGACCGCCTGGTTCAGGACATCGGATATCCCAGATTATTCCGATGACCCCGACGCCATTGTTAACCTTCCACGATCGCACACCGTTACTCACCTTGGCATCTGTGACGGGTCTTCTCGAGATCAACAGAGCAGAGGAGCGTATATTGGGAATTGATACGAGCTTTTGGATCGCTGTTGCCTTGGCGTATTGGGAGTTTTTGGAAGATAGAGAGGTGAGTATCTTGCCGACTGCTAAAGCACCTGGCGCCGTCCACCTACCACTGTCTCTTCGGCAGTTTATTCTTCTACACCGATCCTTTGAATATTCTCGCTGACACATTCCTTGTACAGAGCTACCTGGCTGCAGTCAATGATTAAAATCAGTCTCATATACCCGTACCCTGCTGTTCACTTGCTGTTAACATGCTATATTGTATTGAGTCATGCTGATCTGAATATTCCCCCTCCCCACCTGTGCTAGTCCACAGATTCGCATGTCATCCATAGAAGGTCCGAATTTCCCGGTCATTGCATCATGACGTTTGCTTCTCATATCTTGCCCCTAAAATCTGCAATGCAGGTCTCGTCCACAAAGACGGGTATTCTACCCCACCCAGGTACAGCATCTTGTATATATACGGGGCCAGTCAATATCGGGCACTACATCTAGTGTGAACCTGTCTTGTTGTCCAACAAACTATACGTCAGATTCAACGCGAGCCCTGGTGGCGCTCCACGATGGTATGCGATGTGACTTGATCTGTTTTGTGATCCAAGAGAACAGGTCAGAGATGTGCACATCGTTGGAAGCCAGTACCGGCCATGTCGCCAGAATTAAAATAGCGACCCAAATGGGAGATACGATCGAGATGGTGACGACGCTAGAAGTGAAAATCACGATGGACAATGCTGCAGCAAAGAACGCCATTCTGTTAAGTAATGAGCCACTACCGTCCCATGTTGTTTAACTGGACACGCACCCCCAAATTAGAAGAGCAAATGGCAGACATAGCATGAGGGCAAGGCCTTCGAGGCCGAGCACAGAAACCGATATCGCTTCCATAAACGAGGCCTAAATGTAAAGAATTGCAGACCAAACAATCAAAAAGAGAACTTACCACACTTTTAGCGGAGTCCCGCCGGCTGTCATTGACTTGTCCGGCCAAGACTAGTGAAACCACTAACGACCCCATAGCACAGAGGGTAGACATATAGGAAACAAGAATCGCAGCCTTTTGAGTTCCGACAGATGGTACCGCGAGAAAGCTAATATCGACAGCAAGCATCACAGTAGACTGAGATGGACATCGATTGCATTGCCAATATGGAGCAGAAATACAACTCACGAATATTGTGTATCCATTCCATTCATTGTTGAGTCTATTGATAAAATTCTTCCACCGCGGTTGAACGATGGTGGAATCGACCCATATCTTTCGAAGGACCTTGTTGTAAGCATTAGGGGATCCAAACAGTATGAAATTCATGACGCGAAGAAGGATATTGTTCGAGCGGGTATTGGTATCTCCGTACAGGGACTGGTCTGCGTTAAGCCGAGCGCCCGGTTGTCCACAGAAATTCACAAATTTGACGTTGCCTATGAAAGTAATTAGGAAGCGTGATGCACTTCCAATCGACCGGAACTCACAGAATTCTTCCATAAATCGAGCTGAAAGTACACAAAAATCAGGTGAACAACTGGCCTTCTATGCTCAGGCTTACCGACAATCCACACAGAATGCTCATGTGGATGCTCATGCTCAATGCCAGCACTGCCTAATAACTAATCAACAACGACCATCTATATCAGTTAATGATTTACCCATGAGAGGATCCATCAGGCTAAGCATACTTGCAACCTCTTCCGAAGAAAAAGGCGCTAAGGACGTGTCAGAAGTGATATTGTCTGTTACGAACTTTCCAGTAAAACGTGAAACATTTATGAATCTTTACCCACCTGCCTGGGTATACATAACAATTTCTCTGAGTCTCACGACAACATCTTTTGGAAGGAAGCGTTTGTTTGGATATAGTTCGACGTGTAGCCTGTCAAAGTCATCATGGATAACCACACGAGGTCAAGATAGGCTGTCACACAAGTTTCAGCGCATCAACTTTGGTCAAAGTGAGGAATAGGTATACTCCTGAGGCCGTACGAACCAGTACTGTGATTCTAATGCATATCCTGGGAGTGGCGCAATGAAAGAAGCTCGAAGGGGGGATGCTTCCCATAAAGAACTCACTGATATGATCAGCGCACTTTACGCCTCGGACGCCACCAATGAGATCACTGGATTTGTGGGCCTCGAACCAGAAAATGATGCGTCTGTCGTGATCGGCAAAGTAATAGCCCCATTCTTCATGATCCCCATTCATGAACTCCAATACTAACTCGACGGATGGATCGAGGTCGATACCTGCGTTTTCTACTTCTTTGTACGCCTTATCAACAGCCTTACCTATGTTGTCCACCATTCCAGGGGCCCGAATATCAGCATCAGTAAAAACTCTCTGGTGGGAAATGAGTCGAAGTCACACAGAAATGATCGTAAACATACTTTATACGAGTGATAGAAAAACAAAGCGCCTTCCGGGTGTGTAAGTGGTTCCCATCCAGACACCAGAGCGAGCTCCCTACCAGTCCCTTTCAATCTTATAATTCACTCTCTTGCCAACGTACTTACTCTGAACAGTCTAAAAGACCTTTCGGAACTTCGTACAATGCATAATCACCTTGACTGTAGTTATGGATTAGAAAGGCAAAGTACTCGGCAAGTATGATATGCGTACAATTCAATCCTATCGTATCGCTTGATTTGTCCAGGTGTTGCGGGAATTAAAGTGATACTATCGAAAGATTGTACTGGCGCCACAGAATGCGAGATAATAGCAATACTGGTGGTGGTGGAGGGCTCGGGCATAGAAATTATCCATGGTGCACAAGAATCCAGAGGAGACTGGATATCAGAAGCCACGCCATTCCACCCGTCGCTTTGCCGAGGTGAAGGTTCAAACAATGGTACTGCGAGCGTTACAGAAGTAGATTTCTCTTGATTGACGGCGGCCGGTTGAGAACTCCACGCCAGACCTGATTCTCGAAAGATTCTCTCTTTTCCGTCAATGATGGATTGACAGTGTTGAAACACCCGCCGGAGGACAGAGAGGATACTTGTGTATGACCGAAATGCGATGGTCCTGATGACGAGCCTCAACCATGAGATAAACGTCCGAATGTAGCCTCTAGGTATAATCATATTGAGAAAAGTGGAGTGAACTCAGTGAAGTACAAGCTAGAGAATCGTCTGCTAAGCGCGCCTGTACAGCAGTCACGTGATCGTCATTCACGTGCTAGACTGAAATCGTTAATGTCAGGATTAATCTGGCCCAAATCTGGCCGGTCTTGGCACTCTGGGCATGGGCGGTCATATGTTCCAGACATGCACGTGGCACTTGTGATAATCATCACTCAAGGTAAAAGTGCCACGTGTCTCCTCATCAACAAGTGACAGTGGGGAATTTTGACGTAGTACAGACTGGTCGATCTCGGAAAAACGAAGCACGGAGTTCGGGATTTGGCGTTTGTGCCGCATATAGCCGGTTTGTTGCATCTATGTATGTATACTATTACTAGTATCTGCTTTGAATAACGGACTTTACAAACACGCTTTCAACAATACAGTTCCAGCAAGTACTCGAAGCTTTCGCGCGCCTTGATCTTGTCTCGAAAGGCACCATCGACCAAACACCCGAAGTTATTTCAACCCAAGGCTCTCGTATCTTTGCTTACAAGAAGGCATCGGCTTCTAACACATTCAGAATTTGTGCTAGTGCACTACGGAAAAATCCATCCCTCCAAGTGGCCATGCTAAGCTTTTCTGAGTCTCTGAGATGGTTTGTAGCAGGAGGTCGTTGACCGTCACTATTATGACACAGAGTATCTTCAGCAAGGAGGTATTTGCCCTCCCAAGTTGCCGAGGCTACGAGGGTCCGCTGTCCATGCTAAAGATTTCGACAGCAGAGCGGCATCATGCTGCAGTGGTGGTGGAGGATAATACGGAGCAAATGGTATCATTTGGCGGATTCAATTTCAATTTAGTGCTGTAGCGCCAAGCGAGAAAGATGCGGTATAGCACTCTATGCAGTGCGCGAACGAAAGTTTACGTGTGATTGATACTCGACGGTAACCATGTAGCACTACATGGCTGGTCCCGAGCCTACATTGAAAATGCATAGTCTTATCCTCTCACACATGGCACACTTCCAGGTTCAGATGATGAAGCCACGAGTGCTAGTGAGAGATCGGGACGAGAAACCGTAGTTCAAGCGAGCGTTCTGTGGTTACAAAGAAGAGAATCGTTGATGCCTGCAGGCAGGTTATGATTCGATGGTCGTGCGCGCGCGTGACCAATGGAACACGCTCCTGCAGGTTCTCCCGAAATTTGTGCTATCTGACAGCAAACACAATTCTACCAAAACGATCAGAATCATGCCCGTTGGTAATATATGCATATAAAAACTGGCCGTTGTCCTATAGTATTGCCCCATCCTCAGTGATATCATTCGAGAGCCCCCTCAGAAGATTCCATATCATCTCGTACAGAAAATGCGTTTCTCCCTCCCCGCTGTTGTTGTTGCTTTGACAGCATCTATCTTGGTCAGTGCATGTTCGAAGCAGTTTGACTCTTGCCTTTACAACACCGATTGTTGTCCTTCCTACTATTGTTCCTATGATATCGTGAGTATGAGCAGGCCGTTGTACAACCAGAACTCAACCACAATGACCCACCCAGTGCCAGTGATACACCTGCCAGCCTTCGTAGTCGATTGTAAATTGAGCAGGCAGCTCGAGCGGCACATGGGGATAGTGAGTCATGTCTCTGTTTTCGCATCATATCATGGTTGATGGTGCATCACCTAGTTCGGAGTTAATCAGTATAGTTAAATGTTCATACTGTCCAAGCAATGTGAATATTTGAATTGATCTCGATCGTGCCTAGTCTTGCTCGTGCCAGTCCACTGAGTTGTACGATTAGTTTAATAAGGAACGCACTGCGCAGCTACCTCAAATGAAAGCGGAATTCCCTTGTTTTCAATACTAGGCGCCGTCGTCGGCGATGCTTTGTTTGTAGGACAGGTTGTCATAGCCAACACCAAATTTATGAGCGAGAGCTGCGAACAGAGAATGCGGAAAATGCCGTTATTTGTAACTGTGGACGATCCGCAGAATTATCGGTTTGGCATATGATATATGACCGGTCATGATGCATATGAATGACCTTGCAAGCAAGGTGACTTTTCGGGAGTTTCTCATTGCAAAGGACTCTGTTCCGAGCGGACTCACACACACTTACTGCACCGACTCGGAGTCGGCTTCATTCTTCTCCTAGAATAGGGTTAGGGTTCTGATTTTCGGAGTACGAATTTGTCATCACTGCTCCTTCTTTTCGAACCATTCTCAGCCTCTCAGGTCAGCCACATTCCATCTGAATTCTATTCAACAACACCTTATTACTTTGCCATGGTGCGTGTGTTGAACGTGCTGCTTGATGCAACTGTAGTGCTTATTTTATTGATTTACAGTCCCTAACACCCGCAACCATGCGCCGTTTGATGCGCGAGATCACCGAGTTGAAGAACAATCCTCCGGAGGGCATTCGCGTCGTCACGAGTGAGGAGAATATGCTTGACCTCACAGGAATTGTCGAGGGACCAGGTGAGTTATTGCATACTGAAATACGCGTTCATGAATCAAGTCATCTTATACCACAGAGCAAACACCGTACGCAGGCGGGTATTACAGGGTGCGGTTCCAATTTACACACGAATTCCCCACTGCACCGCCAAAATGTACGCGTCATTCTTAGTTGTCTGATTACATTTATCAAATACCATCCGCATAGGCTGGTTTGCAACCAAGATTTTCCACCCAAACGTCTCTTCCGCAGGAGAGATTTGTGTGAACACGTTGAAGAAGGACTGGCAACCATCATATGGCATCGGTCACATTCTCGTGACAATCAAATGCCTCCTTATTTACCCCAATCCCGAGAGTGCCCTCGACGAGGAAGCAGGGAAGCTCCTCTTAGAGGACTACGACGCGTACTGTTCCCGCGCGAAGCTTATAACAAGTGTTCATGCCACTCCTCGCATACGACCTCCCGAATTTCAGACGCCATCCACTGAGGAAGAGGGAGAATCATCAACGACATCGATACCGGTTTCGATTCTAACACCAGCTGTGGTGCCGCCGCCGCCGCCACATATCACGCTACCTGTCCCAACATCTGCATCATCGCCTCGCAAATCCTCTCCTGCCCCACCATCGCAACCTCTCCAGTCATCACAAGCGAACACATTGTCCTCATCACTCTCTACGAGTACTGTGTCTAGCAAAGACGGCAAGGAGCGCTTATCTCCGCTTGGGACTGCAAATTCCAATGTTGCGGGTCCAGCTGCTGCTACCATAACCAAAGCTGTCAAGCGATCCGCAGCCTCAGCCAGCTCCGGGACAGAGAAACGTAAGAAAGCGTTGAAGCGTCTATAAGAGCGCGCTTTGTACATACACCATGATCTAGGACATTGGTGCAATAGGGGGACCATCTTGTGCACATAGTAGTTACTAGTTCTGTTCTTTGTTTCCTGTCGATATGGCTGTCGTATTTGTTTTCTCAATAACATAATAACTAATACACAAGCTGAAGCAAAACATCTTAGAAAATTATAGCCAGTAGGGTGCGGCTCACTGTCACGTGTAACGGTGCGCGTCGCGTGACAAAGTGACCAAGTTATTTTCTATTTGAGCCAAATTTGAGCTCAGTACATGAAAATTCGTTGTACTCCTTCATCTCTGTCATGTTCTCCAAAGCCCTTCTAGCTCAGTCAAGGATGTTCTCTGTATCTCTCGGGGCACGTGCGTCACATTCGTCGCTAGCTCTGTTACGCCACGCCAGCTCTGGAAAAGTGTCGATGCCATTGCAATGGCAGCGGGCATTGTCAACGTCGGTAGCGCTGCGTGATGAAGAGTCACGGTTTGGCGACCAAAACTCGAAGTCAAGGGGCTTTCGGAGAAGTGTTCCGCCTTCGGGAACACTTTACATAGGAAACCTTCCATACTCTATCACTGAAGAAGAACTGCGACAGTCTTTTTCGGAGTTCGGGGAGATCGTGCGCGTATCTTTGGGTGTGTTTTCCGTGCTACACTGAAGTGTTTACGAAGTGCTGACTAGGCATGTGTTGTAGGCACCACACCAGAAGGGACCAGCCGTGGGTTTGGACACGTTCAATTTACCAATGTGGACGATGCTTGCAAAGTCGTTAAGGCGGATGAGGAGGACCCAATATATATCATGAACCGCGACATCCACCTTGACCATGCTGCAGTCCAGAAGGAGCCTGTGCGCGAACCTTACCACACGCTGTACATTCGTCCGTTTGGTGGGGTGGAGGACGACTTGCGCGAGATATTCAGCAACTTTCAACATTCCATTGCGGGTGTGAGATTACGTGCGTGCGCTTTGACTTATTGAACTGTCATGTGTCTGACTCTGGGCTCGGGTTTAGTGAGGGACAAAATCACCGGCGAATCAAAGGGAAGCGGGTTTGTGGAATTTGAGGATGCCGAGACCGCTACGGAGGCGCTCGAGGCTATAAAAGACTCAAAGGACCCTTTGACGGGTAGGCAGATGGTCATCAGATATGCAAGGCCTTCTCGTCTCGGTGCTGCTTCTGACCTCAGGAGTAACCCGGAGGGACAAAAGCGGAGATTCAACCAGAGGGAGAAAGGTCCTCGTCGCAAAAACTCATACGGTGGTGACTGGAAAGGTTCCCAGCGCACGGAGGAGTATCGTGATTCATAATGGGGTGGTGATTATCTAGGCTTATTATAACTATATTGTGGTGCCCCTTTCATGCATGCTTGTTGTTCGCGCGTATTATCAGCTCATCATTAATCCCATCTCATGGCGTTATTCCTGACTGCCTTCACTTCGTTCCACTGCTCTCTTGCTTTCTGACTTCGACATCTTAAATCTTGTCCCTTTTTCATTCTGCACGCCCGCCTCTGCTATAGACACCACCTGTAAGTGCACTCTTCTCAGGTATGGTCGACAAATTCTAACTCATGTAGAAATGAACCAGCACACCAACAGTACCGCAAAACGCATTGAACGCCACGGGATAGGTGATGAACGTTGAACGTTCGAATACGTGCCAGGCTTTGAGCGATGTGATTTATGTTGCGCTTCCAATCAGGAAACAACGTGCATATTGTTGGTGGCGCGTCACTACTGTTCGCCGACGCACGTGAACGACGAGAGCGAGGAGCTTGGGTATGTGATGTTCAGACTTGCAGTGTCAATTCCATCAAGGACCGGATATTTAAACTGAAAGATAAATGGTTGAAATTGACTTCTGCTGGTATCTGTGGGTAAAGCAAGGTTCATACTGATAGCCAGCTTGCTAGGGGCTATCGATGTTGCACTAGGAAAACTAGCAGGTACGCAGGTTCAAGAGTCCAAACCATTTCAAATTTCAGAAAGGATATCGCCGTCGCCCAGAATCTTCCGAACCATCCATAACCAGCAAGAACCTAGGCTGAGGAGGATCTGGAAGGCATGGCCTGCTCAGCGCTAGCAAATTTGCAGACGCTCCGAATAAGGCGCGTCAACCGTAGTGTCAAATATATTTTTAGCCCATTGGATGATCATGCTGTCTCCCACCATAGCTGGCTCGGGGTGCTTTCCACAGGCTCGTTGCAGTACTTCACTGCCGAGGAAAATCTCAAGCGTCAACGAAAGTTGAGCTGAAGCAGATGTGGTGTTTCTCAGCGACCTCTTGGCTCCCATAGCGCAACTGGCTCTGCATATCTGCTCTGATCAAACAACCTACGGCACTCATTAGGTCATTATCGTCAGACCGTTTTTGCGACTTCTCTGAAACACTAATATTCACCTTTCCTCTGCTAGCCTACGGTGCATCGTATTTCCTCACGCTTACAAGGTAGATACTAAGCCCTCCCTTCCTTCACACGTGACCAGGTTTTGACGCTTCTGCTCGTCCTTTAGAATCGATTCATATCTCGATCCAAGAATTTGGATGCGAGGTGGCGTGGATGTAGTTTCGGTTGTGAGCTCATCTCACTCTTTCGGCGACCTCGTGCTGCGTGATGAATTGACTGCTTATCTATATGTGGCCATCGCATATCACCCTTGGGTATCGGGCAAGATGGCATCATAGATTTTACCGTGTGTCTAATTCTATCGTTTCATTCTGTCAAAGCCCTCATGATTGACTGCGTCGGAATACATAGATGCAAACGTCGGATGACCGCGTGTCCAACCTTGACCGGCTGGCAGCTTTATATCCCCCCAAAGTCAGCGAATCCTCGAACCATCTAAAACGTGGAAAGCGAATAAATCGTTTGTGTACACTTTATACATCCACACACGAGGTACGTTCTACCAAGGACACACCAATCATCCAGGGACGTCTAATATGATTCCACTTGTGCCATATATATTCCAATCTCCGTAGACAAATGTGCCAAGCGATTCGTGCAAGCAGGACGATGAATTTGAACGTCAACAAACCTGCACGAAAAAGAAGACGCAGAGTCAGTCGCATGATAACAATTGAAGCAGCGTATATAAAAGCGATAGATTTTACTGTAGCACCGGGATTGTACATGACAGCGGTCACGAGCGCCAGCATGAGGATTTTGAACAGGGCCATGAGATATTGAGGTGAATTGAAGAACAGCGCCCATTTAAATACTTGGCCGAGCTTGTGCAATATGATATGATTGAGTACTGGCCGGAACAGCATGATGAAGCAGCATAGACGAAACAGGATGAAGATAAGGGGTCTCAGCACATGGCTGAGTTTTGCGAGTTTCAGCGGCGAGAGCAACGATGGCACAAATTTTGAAATGTTTGAGCAGAGTAAGTTAGGACTTTCTAACGGCAGAGTTTTTTTGAGAGGTCTGAGGAGAGTATCCGTCTTTATGACGAGCCCAAGCATGATGATAACGGTTACGGTGAGAGAGCGAAATTTTATATAGGGGTCAATTGACAAAAAGAAATACGCAATCACATGACTTCGCTAGGTAATTGACCGTCTACTCCTAGTCCCACTTCACATCCATGATTCTATTCCTGTCTGATGACACGACGACTTAGACTGGTGACACGGACACCATATAAGACATACTTTGGTCGTATTACTTAGTGATAACACGGAACCGACACGAAGCTTGACTATTTGACTCAGTCTGGAATGTTATATGTACGTTATTTGCATTCACCGATTCCTCGAATTCAGGCGTTGTGTGGAGATGCGGTGTGAGCAGTGTAGTAACTGCATCGAAAAGGTGATTTTGCTTGCCACAAAAACATAACTTATATTGCTCGTACACAACACCACCTAGTAACTAGGCGAAGCTATTGGACAACGCGAGAATGGAGGGCACTATACATCAGCTATGTGCAATGCTAGTCATGCATTGTCATCACAACTGTAATATAATGACAATGCATGACGTAGATCGAGAAAAAAGAAGTGGAGGATAACAGCCCGCTTAAGCAGCTAGTGGTCTACGCATTCCACGACGGCGGGTCGTGAGAATGCTACGGATGAGCGCAGCTAGTAATACGAAAGTTACCAGAGCCCTAGCGGGAATATGAACAAGGAAGTCATGGTTATATATCAAAGATACATACTCAGTGACCCAAGCAAAGCCTTCTAGCGCGTTAAGTTGAACAAGATATACGAAATTGCCCTGAGTCCTAAGAAGATAGGAGGTGAGTGGTAAGTAATCAGAAGATGACACCAACTTGCGATCCAGCTCTCCACTGAGAGCTGTAGTCATACTTGTAGCGCCGGCGGTCCAGAAGAGCCATGTTAAAAACAGGCTACAACGAATTTATCAGCCAGTCCGACCGATTATGCCAAAGGAAGTCTACGTACACGCTACCCAAAACACTGCCCGAAAGACAAAAGGAGAAAATCATGTAGAAACTGGAGAATACGATCGTCCATGCAGAAGTGAACAATAGAAAACGAGTGCGGTCTCGTTCAGCTAGACTGAAGTAGTTGTGGTAGGCAGTGAAACGCGATGTGAGCCAGGCTGAGATTGAAAGCTACCACGGGATTGCCACAGGAGGTCATTATATCACTAATGTTTGAAAATAGAACAGGCACATACCACGATGATACTGCAGAAAATAATTAACGAAGAGACAACTAAAATCCAGGGTGTCCGCCAATGATGGTGCAGATGTCCCATTCGCCTGTGGGTATCTAAAGCCATTGTGCGAGGCAAGGAATTCAGCTGAGGGGGGCAGGGATTAGTATTGATCACGAGGTATTGAGGTCGAGGATTGTGAAGGTTTTGCAACTGAGATCGCAATTGCGACATCTATGTGCATTCAAGTTAAGTTCAAGATAAACGCTGTTGAACCAAATGATCACCTCTCTGCGGAGAAATCATTTAGAAAATATTCATGGCTTATGAGGAGCAGCTCACAGGGCACGTTCAGTCTCTATTTCCTCGATCTTAGCAAGGAGATTGTCTTCCACAGCACGAGATGTTCTGGAGCCATGGTCTGTGGTCAGTGTGCTGTTGCGAAGCTGGTCGCGAAGATGACGACATTCTGCTTTATCACGCTCGCTCTCACGTTGTAGAGCTTTATACCGCTGGAGGGAATCTAAGGCAGCTCGAAGTGGTATATGCTAAAAATGCCGCATATGAGAAATTCGATGAGAATTGGGTAAGGTACTGGCAGCACGCATAGGTATGCGTTTGTGATGCGCCTGCAGAATGAAAAGAGACTCACAGAAGTTGGGTCACCCGGTTGGGACTGTAGCCATTCCTGTACTTCGGAGACTACTTCATCGGCATCGACTTCGGGGACACCTTCGCCTGAGACTAGAGATATCCGACGAAGAAGAAAATCAGCACGATTGGGAACAACACCCTGTTCGGCATTGTCTCGTTCAGTATTATCTTGTTCGAGTGGATTTCCGATATGTAGTCTCTTGACACCATCTAGATCGAAGGGTTCGCGGCAGAGAGGACATGTATTTGTGTTTAAAGAGTGAAGGCACCTGAGATTGAAGAGGATATGAGATGAAAAACAGATATTATTGCTGGGCGCAAGCTGGTAGAAAATTAGACGTACCTGAAACAGAAGATGTGACCGCACTCAATTGTATGCGGAGAAGTAGCAAGATCTGAGGAGGTCGAATAGGGATCAAGGCAAACGTCACAGCGACTTGAGGGATGGACGACAAGTGGCATGCCTACTACTAGTTCATAAGAAAATTTACCAACGGTAAGCTTAGGGTTTTTTTTTGATTGGTGCAAAATTCAAACCCAGCACTAGCCACAAGCTTAATGCCATCAGCGCTTCAGCCATCTATTATGTATAGTGAGTACTTAACTTACGTGTGGTTGGAACAAGATTGGCGAATCACTATTAGAAGCGCACTGCCATCCTATGTTCCTGGCCATTCGCCAAGGCAAAACCTGATAAAACAAGGCAGTTGGCTGACTCCGTAAGCAGAACTTGACAAAAGGTGCAGAGCATTGCGCGAGACGACTGTACTCCACGATCACTACAATGTATACATTGCATGGCCATGATGAATTGATGTCGATAATGGCTTTGACAATATTTTCAAATGTCGATCTACATTACATAAGCGGGTACATCCTGGCATACAGCATAGCTCGGTCATGCAATTCAAAAGCATAAGTGTATGGCAGTGTGTGTTCAGGCAAACAGTCATTACGAAGTAAATGCAACGTGTAACAGTAGTAGCCGCTGAATTTGAGATGACAAGAAAGTGACAAGAAACGAATATGGATAGAAAGAAAGATAAAATAGAACATAGAAGTGATGCATGGACGCCCAGAGGGTCATGTCGAATTTCCAATAGAACGACAAAGCCAAAGGCGTCTCGACTCTCGCTCAGTTGCACGCATACTAGTAGTGCGGCGGCTGACTCTCGGGCAGGCTCCGAATTGGCACTTTGCTCAATCGTACTATGATATTGTCACGATCGTCAAAATTGTCGTGATGGTCTGAACCTGGACGGGCTGCGATGATGCCACGGATGAGCACAGCTACTAATGCGAAAGTTACAAGAGCCCTAGTGAGAATATGAACAAGGAAGCCATGGACATGTATCAATGACACGTACTCAGTGACCCAAGCAAAGCCTTGTAGCGCGTTAAGTTGATCAAGATATATAATATTTTTCTGGGTACTAAGAAGATGAGAGGTGAGTGGTGAATAGTAAGAAAATGTTACGAACTTGCTATTCAGTTCTGCACCGAGAACTGTAATTATACTTGTAGCACCCGAGGTCCAGAAAATAAATGTTAGAAACAGGCTACGACGAGTTCATCAGCAAGTCCGACCATCCATGTCAAAGAGAGTCTTCGTACAAGACGATATGAGATCCCACACTACCCAGAACACTCCCTGGAAGATAAAAGAAGAAAAGCATGTAGAGAACGGAGAATACGATCGTCCATGCTGAAGTGAACAATAGAAAACGAGTGCGGTCTCGTTCAGCTAGACTGAAGTAGTTGTCGTCGACAGTAAAACATGATGTGAGCCAGGCCGAGATTGAAAGCTATCACAGGAGGTC
The DNA here is from genome assembly GCA_016647685.1 of Suillus tomentosus. Classification (NCBI taxonomy): domain Eukaryota; kingdom Fungi; phylum Basidiomycota; class Agaricomycetes; order Boletales; family Suillaceae; genus Suillus; species Suillus tomentosus. The sequence continues at coordinate 261,228 of JABBWJ010000049.1, forward strand.
ATTATCTCGCTATTGTTGAAATAGAACGTGCGCATACCACGATGATACTGCAGAAGATAATCAATGAAGAGACAACTGAAATCTAGGGCGTCAGTCAATGACGGTGTAGAGGACGGAGACTCACTAGGATGTCCCATTCGCATGTGGGTATCAGAATTCATTGTGCGACCCGGAGGTAAGGAGTCTGACTTCATGAGGGGGAAGGGATTAGTATTATTGATAAGGTATGGAGGTTGGGGATTGCCAGGGTTTTGCAATTGAGATGACTTTTATGATCATCCTAGATACTAGTAGAAGATGCGAAATTCAAAGCCAGCATTACGAGTTTGATGCAAGCACTTACAGATACTTTCATAGACCAGATTTCATTTTGTTCCCCTCATGGCACGGCTTCTGTTTACGTGTGGTCCGTGGAGCTCGACAGACAAAAGGGAAAGGTCCCGCAAGTCATTAGGATGTTTGGGCGCGTGAGATACCCCATAATGGCCGCTTATCCGATGCTCTGCCTGATACGATTGTAGGAGTCATACATGAGATTGTTAGAGATCCTGCATTCGGCCTGCCGAAATCTGGTACTGATATCGAGAACCAACCCAGACAAAATGGACCGAAAATTATGCCTTGGTCCGGTTAGGTTCGAACCATGATGGTTCTGGACCGGACCGCGGCAACCGTGACACTGCCTTGAAGGAATGAGTACGGTCAATCATCATGATGAAGACAATAGTCTAGTGATACGTCACTGTGGTACCAGAATATCGTCAATCAATGGTCATGCACTGCCGCGAGAGGTGAGGGACACATATTCAAGTTGTCGCAGCTACCATGAACACTATCATGATGAGCGGACTCCGAGCTTGCCATTCTAGAATAGCAGCTTCGCGCATCGCAAGAAGTGGGAACCCTGTTGTTTGTTGAGCTCTATAAGTAAACAAGGGGAACAAAATGAAATCCGATTTGTCGTTCTGTACTGCGTTTGAACAACCGCCAATGGCAAAACGGACAAGTGCCCTTCGAAGTCAATCGAAGTTTCTGCAACCTCCTTGAAACACAAGATGTGTCGGCAATTTCCGGCTAAAGAACATGATCGATATCACGTGATGTTCTTTCGTTTGAACTTTGAACAGCTCGACTCTGATCAGTCTCCCGGAGTCCCAGGTCAGAACACCAAATTATTTAGGTCAAGCAAGGTTTCTCCCGGCGCAGGTGGAATTCTCAAAGTACTGATACTGGTCCCTTAAGCGCAATTGTGACTACGGTCATAAACAGGCCTATCTTCACTTATCTCGAATACCTCTGACATTCACCAACTCCTTCATCAACAATTCCTCAGCCGGTGGGCTACTTCGGTTATCTAGCGCTTGAAGCTTGAAAGCGCGCTTCCCCACTGCTTGGGCATCTTCGGGACATCGATTACATATCTTCATGCTCGCCTCAAGATGTTCTAAAGGCGTATCACAGGATTAAATTGTCCCTTCTTCTATTTCCTATTTAATTCTCGTGAGTCTACGCCAAGTACTATCTAGAATGTTCATCCGGTTTTCAAACGCTGGCCCATGCAAACACGACCTATCTATGTGTTGAGGGAACAGAACAAGCGCCGAGTGATAACAGGGTATGTGAGCCGCACAACCTTAGTACCCGTACGACTAAGTTCTGACCAAACGGCGAGCATCAGATATACTGTTTCGTCGAAAGTTGCCTAATCTGCAAGAGACTTATTTGCCATAAAGTCGAACATGACATTTGAATGCAGACAAGCACTACGATACGCCAAAGATACGCGGGAGAACTTATGAAGAAACATCCAAGTCATAACTGAATACCTACATCTGAAATTTAATGGCGTCCACGCCTGGTTTCTTATGGTGTAAAATCCTGCGTAAAGCCCTCTTTGCCTTGGATTGTCCGGTGCTGGTGCGTTTAGAAGATCCACGGCGTATGAGCCCTTTGCCCTTCACTCCAGATAGAGACTTCTTTCCGTGAGCGATGGATCGGTACCTGTGCGATGCTTGCCTTGGTGGAGAAACCCGATCAGGTTCTAGCAAACATAATCAGTAAATTGTTAGTGGAATCGGGTACTGGTGGGCAACCTTGGGCTTTGAAGGTGATCCCGGACGAGGAAGGAACAAGCTGGAAAGGAGAGGTGAGGCAGTTGAGCTGGTCACGGTATTCTTTGGAGCCATCTCTGCTTTCCGCATAATCCTCGACAGCTTCATCCGCAGATGGACATAACAAAGCTTCGTCGTCGTCATGTTCGAAAACTACTTCATGATCGCTCCCGTAGATCGAAAGACCGACGAGACTCAGCGGGGAAAAGTCAGCTGTGGTTTGTAGAGAGTCCTGGTTGATGCATCCGGGACCATGAAGGTCGTATAGCCCGCGAAGGCGAGGTGACGGGAAATGACTGCTGCGTGTGGGGGTGGGGGTGTCGCGCATGTGTTGCTGTATGATGATGGACTCCGATAAAGCATCTCGAAGCCTCCGATTCGGAGTGAACGCCTCCAGAAAGTGCAGCTTCTGTCTTTTAGCTTCCACGCGGTGCTGTGTCTCGGCACAGAGTCGCTCGAGAGTTTGTATGTGTTCGAGAAGGATGCATGCAGTCGTGAGTGCGTTGAAATGATTCAGAGGGGTACGTGTGCTTGTCTCCATGTGTGGCTGAGCATTGCCAGCTGGAATCGGAGAAACCATGATTGTGTTACCAGGCGAGCTATGATTTTGTTGGATATAAACGTAGGAACAGCCATCGTGCGACAACAGTGTCCGGATAGTCAGTCTGAACTGAAATAAAATCAGTACTAGAGGTTTGAAATGTAATAAGAAGGGAACGGCTAAAAGAATACAAGACTTCTATCTTGATTCCCTAGAAAGACCGTCGGAACTAGGTCTCGCCGCCTCGCCCTCGCTGATAGTACCTGAGTCCGAGTTTGAACATATACGTCATCGATGACTAGACTCGTGACTAGGCTGGTCTCGAGCCTAAGTAATCGATATGGGACGCCGAAATCAGACCTGAGGCTGATCAAGACACGGTCATTGGATGTGAACATGGGATATATACCATATTGATCAAGTACATATGCCCGTGTTGTGGACTGGCTGTGTCTAGATCTCAGGTCAGCAGACAAAGCGCCATCATAACCTTATTCACGCTCGCTGATTATCGACGATCTGCAGAAAACTTCCGAGGGTGGATACCGATAACCCGGAATGACGTTACCAAAAGGTGGCATCGTGGCAGTGCTGTAGGGCGCACACACTCCTCCCTCCGCCGCAATTGGCATAAAAGTTAACCTTGCCCCCACCCCCACTTAATCTTCGTCTCTGACGTCGTTCGTTCATAGTCCTTAAAAGACGACAAACAATCAATACCAATCAAACTGGCGAAGATGTCGAGAACATACTGTATTCCAGGCGTCTTCTTCCTCTTTTCTGCCTGGTTCCTCCTTTTCATCGTCTCAATCTCTCTCCCAAGTTTTCAGGCCATGGACATTACTCGCGTCCATTCCAGCGGACAGGTTTCAAGCAACAACAACGAAGCATTCACCCAACTTAGAGTGAGTAGCAGTTTAGTTGACTTGGGGTGCCCGAACTCATGGTTCCTCACCGTATCGTCTAGCTCGGTATTTGGTAAATATCATACAATACTATACGAGATGGCACAACTAAACTACCTTCAGGGGTTATTGTGTTGACCTGTCTGCAGGCCGCACATGTTTCAACACTGGTAAACCTATTTTTTGATATCGCTACAATTCTATGCTTATTGAATGACAGGCCATGGATACTCGCTCACTGTCACCAACTCACAGAATGCTGAAGTTACTATAGGTCCTTCATGGACACGTGGCCTCGCTACTCTCCCCGTTGGTCAGTTGTACTCTGTACCCAAAACAGTCGCAATCTGACTTCGCCTCTCCCTTAGCCTGCTGTGTTGCATTCATTGCACTTCTTCTATCCTTTTCCCAGCACATCACAATTACCTTGGTGGCTTCTCTAGTCTCATTCCTCGCGGCCCTGATTACTCTCGTCGCATTTGCCATCAATATCGCTCTTTTTGCCTATGTCAAGCAAGAATTGGGTACGCTAAATATAAGCGAGTCAACCATCACTGGGCCTGGTTGGTTTTTTCTTTTTCTCAGCTCACTACTGGTCTCAACACTACCACAGGTTTTTGGCTCACATTCGTAGCCCTGATCCTGCTTCTCTTGGCTGGATGCACTGTGTGCTTCGGCCGTCGTCGTGACAGAATGGCAGGTGCTACTAATAACGCATACCAGCTGAATGGCCCCAAGGGCGGGTTCCTTTCGCGCTTCCGCCGCAACTAGGATTCATGACTTTCACGGATGGATGGAAAATTGATGATCTTGCTATATATACCGACTGGATGCCGCACGCTGAATTCTCGCGCGCATCATTTGTTGCAAAGGTTCTCCTAGTAGTAACCGTGGACAGTGTGTTCGTTCTATCGATTTGTCTTGTATACCATGTTGAACCCTTTTATGAATTCGACATCTATATTTGGAATCCCCTAGTGCCTGGTGAAGTATTCTTTGATCTGAGTATATGGCGCTCGACTACTGATGTGACAGATTGAGGAATACGTGCCTCTGTATGGAAACACATCACATGGGGTCGGATGCTAAGTGCAGGTATGCACTTCGCTGTACACACGAAATCTGCAGCTGTGACATCAACCCCACTGATTCTCCTAGTAAGTCAAAATTCCGCTCGCAAAAGTTTGAATCCAGGTTTGAACTGCTTTTTTAGAGTCACTAGCTGTATGCCACTTCAGCATATGGCAAGCATCCGACGACGTCACTGGTTCCTATCTTGTTCGGATGTCACATCATGTCAAGGTCCAATCGACCGAAACGAGGTTGCTTGCAACTGTGGCGGTGTATCACGCTCAATGCATGCATGCCTCCATAGCAATCTGTGATTGTCACGGACTGATCCACTCAAGCCTAGGCCTGATGCATCGACACTATCCTACTAGTATCAGGCTGCTGGTGATGCTGTGTCATCTTCATAAGATCATGACCGTTAACAATAATTGTGCTCCCCTCAGCTGGTATTTATAGGCTCCCGGATCAACCCAGTCTGACCTTCCTGTTCCCAAGTTTTGTCAATGAAGGTGAGACTTCAACGGCATCATCGGACTTTCAATGAAAGACTCAGCTGTTCTCAAGAACGTCGATAATGATCAATGCATGGCACTGCAGAGTGGGACGATAGCGGTGATAATATCGATCAATACTGCAAAGGCTGTTGCCTGATATCCTCGTGCAAAGCATTCTTTCTACAGTTTCGAACATCCTGCACCGCAAAAGTAAGTCATTCTTGGACGACTTTAGGCTACATGGCACTCTGATATCTCTATATAGAATACCCTGAACAACGAGGGCGATCTCCGTGGATTGATCGAACAGTGCCAAGTGATTTGTGATGTCGTTGTAAGGGCTACAGATGGATGGTCAGACTGACAGCGGCTTGAGCAGTGAGCTTAGCGACATCATCATCGATTACAGACCCCACTCCAACGGTAATGAAATAGAAATCAAGTGGTGTTTTAAAGACCGGGCAATGGCTTGTCACTGTCCTGCAGGGGGTGCCCTCAGTGCCCCGAACACAGACACAATGAGAAGAGTCCCCCAAAACTCACCCGAATCTTTCAGTAGGAGGCCGAACCTGCGGGCTGCTTGGAGGGGGGTGTCTCTAGCGATTGTCCATGCGTACGCATTGTGATCGTGGCAGCCAGTGGCTACTAGCTGTCCATCTGCCGAAAACGACACGCAGGACACTATATCTGGATGTTTGAGGGGTGAACTGATTGACTGGCCGTCATTGAGGTTCCACAGTCACGCTGTCTTGTCGCGTGCACTTGCCAAGATGCGATCATGAATTGCAATGGCACTAACGCCGGCAGTGTACTCATCCAGACCGATGATTTGCCTCCACGTATGTGGAAGTATCCCATATCCTAATCCAGTTATCAGCTGACCCAGATATAAGCTCCGCGCCCCAAGCTAGACAGGACACTCTGTCTGTGTATCCTTTGAGAGTAAGTAACCACTGCCCCTGTATCAGCATCCCAGACCTTAACCGAGCAATCTCCTCAAGTCCAGCAGGCGAGGTCTCGTCGAATCCAGTCGCAATCATCTTTGTGTCTTGCGAATAGACGACTACCTCCACCTCTGCGTGTCCGGTCTGAATTGGTTCGAGGATACTTTTTTCACTTTCCACGTTCCATTGCCTTGCAGTACCATCGAGGGATCCGCTTACCACTCGATGTCCATCATGACTCCAGCAGACAGACGTCACAAGATCTCCGTGCCCAGTCCATTTCACGATGACCTAGCCTGTGTCAACGTCCCATAACCTCACCATACCATCTTCGCTCCCGCTCGCTAAGTTCTTCCCATCTGGAGACAATGCCATGGCGTGCAAATGACTCTCTACGTCCCGCTAGTCATTCCCTATCTGCCCTCCGCTCTCCAAGTTCCATACTCGCAGCGAGCCGTCGATCGAACAAGTGATGATCCGCTGTCCATCGGGCAGGTGTATTATGTCGGTGACAGGTTTGGTATGTCCTTCAAATTTCTGGCGGGGCGTTATCGTTGATGTCTCTGTAATCTTCATGTTTGATGAAGGTAGTTTTGAAGTCGGTTGCAATGGCACAGAGACCTTTCGTCTTGGTCTTATCATAAATCGGGGTGGGGTACTACCTGGACCAGCGGCGACGAGTCGGGGGTAGGCAAAGACATGGCTCTCACCTGTTGATTGCTGTCTCAGAATTTGTCCGCTAACTTGGAATCTAGGTCATCACTCATCATAACCGTACCCGACCCGTGGGTACAGAGGCCTACCCGTACCCACCTGGGTTAGAGCATCACGGGTGCGGGTCAACAGGTGGTACGGGTCACCCGCGGGTGAACACCGGTCTATGCGACATGTCGTGATACTTACAAGTGACATTTGCGTGACTACCGATTTCTGTGGGCGCCGACAGTGGGAGGGATAGTACCCGTGCGGGCGGGCCAAGTACAGGTACCTATACCCGTACCACCTGACCCACGATTCACCCGCGGGCGGTGCCCGGGTAAGCCTTACCCGTGTCATACCCTATCCCATGACAAGAAGTTGTTGCTCAGTGTTTGTAGCACATTTATAAAACCTTCTCATTTCGCTTGAACATATATTTTCTAGGATGACCATACCACACGACGTCCAGTCCAGCAACGCCGGGGTGTCCATGAGGTCACCCCGAGGTTTTTTCGATAGAGTCCTACCAAACCGTTCTCATGTGCGATATTAGTATTCCTTCGAGTTTTTCCCTGACTTCTGTGGCCTCAGTTCAGTGCACGAAGTCGCCCCCACTCATCAGCCCCGCAAGAAAGCACGTTTCTTGGCCGCTTATTCCAGCGCAACCCCTCCAATACCCGCCATAAGTCAGCATCCTCTCCTCTCGACTGGGCTCAAAGCCTATTCACACGACGCAGGCGAAACCGTGACGTGGAAGGCACCACATTATGGGGGCGTGAACCACAAATGGTTGAACCGTGTAGATTCAACCATGTATGTTTGTTTTTCTCGCACTTGATCGTTAAGCTCCACCTAATATTACCTAGCGTGTTGTAGCGAGGGAAAAACGTATGCGAACATATTTTCCCCCGAAGATCTCTACTGCAGGCAGCTCACAGCCCCCCAGTAATTAAGTGGGGCTAGTGGGGTTCAGTCATCTTCGCAACCACAAGCAGCTGTCTCCGAGTCGTCATCTACACCTGTTGTTGGTCGTACTTCTGCAGCTACAACTCTGACGCCCTCGCGCCCTGGTATCATAGTAAGACAGGCGGGACTCTGAACTCGCTTCTGGCTTTTCATCTGCTGTACGTCTACTGAGTATGCAGATGGTCATTATTAGTCTATTGTTTTCTTTCCGTCCAATTTTGTTTTGTAGTTTTACATATTTTCATTGGTGTCACTCTACTACATGATTCATGTTTTTGAACTATTCTTCACACGAGATGTTAGCCTTTTCAACTTGAAGTCTAACATCTAACTGCGTTAGAGTTCGCGCAAACTCACAGTTGATCGAATTTTATCGACCTCGGAGTAGTTCAATGAATATATAAGTATATTGTATATATACTGCGACATATAAGAACAGGTTATAGGCATGGGCCGCGATGGCGATAAACCTTCAAGCCCTTTAGTAGGACACGGACAGTTATAAACGTGGACTCAGGGAACGGTGATGACTACTAGACTGACTTAAAAACGCTTCTCGATTCGTGATCCATATTTGATTCTCCACAGGCACCATATTCAGGAGGATACCACGGGCCTCAGTCGCAGTGCACGCAATGTGTAACTAAGGCACCGACCAGTGTGCTAGAGTGCGCCACGAAACCAGGTTGGTGTGCTTATGTAATGGGGTAACCTCTATCCTTTGCCAACTTCCAAACGGTTACTGAATTTTAATCCTCCAATCATCTTTGTATACACGGTGTAGAATTTCAGAGATATGTCGGTCGCACCCCATATCTCAGTCCGCCTTGCCATCGTACGGTCAACTTCTCGCACAGGATCAAAGTCAGTGGTCAAGCCGCTCATTACTTGTTTCCTTCCTAGGCCATCACCGTCTTGAAACACAAGCCGAAGGACCAGTCTATTTCAAGTCGGTTGCTTCGAGGCTCATTCACAGACTTTTATGACACGGATACACAGGTTATCTCCTCGACCTTCGGTCGCATTTTTCTACGTCCGACGATAGTCAGGCAACGTACGATGAGGATGGGTGGAGGACTCATGCACTCTCGCTCGAAAGAGAACTTGAGTCCTTGAAACAAAAGCGGGAAGAGGATGAAGCAGGTGTGTTCGAATCTTCGAATACCATCCCTTCTGCCAGCCTTACTGTCATTTTGTAGAACTCGTTCATTTGCGGCAAAACGCGGCCAAGGACATGCCAGACGACTCGGAAACTGCTCCTCCAAAGAAGAAAACGAAGAAGACTGGTAAAACTCAAGAGCCTCAGCTTCAGGACGATGACTGGTCTGCAAAACGGGAAGGTGCAAATCTCATATCCGCCTCGTTTTCCTTGACTCACGATTCGGGGAAGGACGCCTCAATGCGACAGGCCAATTGTCATCGTCCCTCACTGCAGCATTCACCTCCCTCCGAAGTGTTCTCAACTCAGCAAGTTCGCAGACAGGTGACGAACCACCACGCAACTCGCGCCTGCTAGCTGCGATCACACGCACGATCAACACCGTCGGTAAATTCCTAGGCCTCCAAAATATTTCAACGTCTTCTGTTTCAACAGAACTCAATGAGTCGAGAATCGCAATGGCCTCCCCACTTCTGGTGTATGTCTTGCGCGTCGCTCTTCCAGCCCTCTTCTGCCAGGACATCAGCAATTCCAGCAGTATCGCTGTATCCCGCCTCATTGGCACCATATTCGTCCCCATTGTCTGCAGTTTCAGTATCGTATCCCGAGTATACATTATGCGCCATCTAGACGCAAGCTTGGCCAAGAAAACGTCGAAAAGCCGCAAAGGAAACGAGAAGGTACCGAAACCTCCCAGCCAGACACCCGTTCCCGACCCTCGTGCGGACCTCTTGACTCTTCTCAGCGAGTCGATGAATACGTTGGACTCGATATCACCCCGCTACTTTGAGTATACAGCTGGCATTAGGGAGCGCATAGCATTGGAGTCAATTCGGGCGTTGGAGTCGTTGTACCCTAAAAGAACTACTGAAGGGACTACAGGCAGCAACGCAACTCCGAATGAGGCGTCTCGTGGTCCGGAATCATTGCAGGCGTCGAATCCACACAGACGGAGAACTGTGCTCGGTAGACAGGATAGGCTCGAGGCTCTAGCGCGGAAAGATGCGACGTGGTATCTGTGCCACATACTCAACTCTTGCGCGAGCACAGGCAGACCGAAAGACGGGCTTGGAATTATACTCAACGGTGCTCTTTTGGAGGCCGCTGTAAGAATGGGGAAGATGTGCATTTCGACGGACTGTGACGATGTGGCGCAAGTTGGAAGGAGGTGTATCATGGACGTGGTGTGTCGAAATATGATCTTGGCCGCTTGTGAAAAGGTCATCAGTGCCCTACCTCAAGAGAACCTTGAATGTAATACATTGTAGATTTGTGCAGGCCCTTGCCTGTGTTACTATTGACAGCATTTGAACGCAGGTATCCGTTGTCCAGAGTAGCCACCTTGCGAAGTTCTAGTGCGTCTGTTAGCTGTATGGTGGTACTACCTCCAACTGTAGCTACAGACACTTCAGCGACTTGAAAGTGGTATGTGGTCTCAATATTTGCAATTCAGGCTCTATTTACTGCATTACTTCATTTCCTAAGTACTGGATCCTTGGTCAAGCCCTACTCAGTTGGGCTCTCCTGGACGCTCCAGCACTCTGGTAACGGCGAAGTGTCGTTCAGCATTTGAACACTCCTGTATCTGCAAATGTTCCCAACACTCGTATTGTGCCCTTCATCACATATGCATCACTTCTCATCGACTCATTTGCCAATCGCAATTATTTTACTCAGTCAACTCACCCACGTGCTTCCCATCGCGGGGTACCCGATAAGCAGATAAACGTCGATGGACCAAACCAATTTGGTACACAGTTACCACTACGATATTAGATTGTATTCCACTGTCCACATGTATTCGCATAGCTCAATGATAAGTGGTTATTATGGGATATTGATACGTCCGACGTTCGCTCGAAGACCAAACTCTACAGTGTGTTTCACTCAAAAGCGGCAACTAGCGACATCAGAAATTGTAATTTTATCTACACCTCCAAAAACACTTTTTCTTTCTCGAGGATATTACAGATGGGTTATGATAGAGTAGAATAATAAGACTATTAGACTCCAGCAAATCCGGCAATGTCTCTGGTGTCATATAACAGTATACGCTTATCTAATAGGAACGGAAAGCCAAAGGTGTATGTGATCCCCGACTCCCACGAAGTGGGAGAAGGGTTTTGTCAGACGCAAACATGCTCATTTTTCTGTCAATGGACGTGTCGTGGGAATTGATTACGTACATAACTGAGACATTCTCGACATTACGATTCACTGTCTTTGTTCATTTATTTTCACCGCCTTCAGCCTTCTCCGTAGTACGTACTCTCGACCCAATATTGCCTATCGTCTTTTTTTTACCTCCGGTGCCCTGTGGTGGGACTCGTACATTGTGATGTTAGCTTAGGCCTGACTGACTGTTATATCCATGAATGGGAGGACTTAGACGAGCCCATGAGAATTCGCATGGAAATTGTGAGAGTACAAAAAACGATCATTGAAGGTATTATCGGAGTATCGGAGTCGGGGACTGGCGCTCGCCGCCGCTACGATATATATAGACGGGAGAAGAGGTGCGTCCCAAATAGGAACGGAAAACCAACGGTATATGATATATTTAGACGAGAGAAGGCGTGGTTCCAATAGGATGGAACGCTCAGACTTTGCGTTTGCTGTCGTGGAGCGGTCTTAGTAGCGGTAATGAGAATGAAAGAAATGTTTGCTTTAATAAAGCAGATAGTTTTTCGGGTGGAAGCCCCGAAGGGGCAATCCGGCCCCGATGGCGGCCCCAACCTGTGCGAGAGAGAGCCGAGGTGAGCTGCGAGGGCGGGTGGGCATCCTCGCAGCCTCAAACTCAGCAGGTCTAGGTACCAGCCACCCGGACCCCTGGAAGAGGGATGTAGTACTAGTATGTAGTTTAAAGTTGACTACCTTTAAGTACCAGTAGCAATGTAGGCTGCGAGGATAAGGGAGTGGTGGGTGGGGAAAAGAAAAGCAGAAGGCAGCAGGCCGGTTTGAGCCTGCTGGAGCGTGGCGCGAGCACTGCGTGGTGCGGAGACAAGAGAGGCCACGTGCTGCACTGCCGCTGCCGCAAAGTCCTATATCTAACCCTACGCTCGTTCCTCGCTTCGGGGTAGAATATCAATATGCTGCTTGCCGGGACATTGATACCGAGAAGCATAGAAGCATTGGGAATTAAGGTACACCCTGAATAGAATAGCCGGCAACGTCCGAGAAGCCGTGCTGGCATCATGAGTATCATACATTGATACAAAGAAGCATGTCCATGTACTGCACAACCGCTCCACGAAGTCCTTATAAGACTCGAGTTTTCCAGCACTAGCGGATATGACTACTCGTCCGATTGTGGTTTTGTTCTTTGCTTCATGTAATTCGTTCTTATCTGTTCTACCGCCGCAGTAGAATCTATTTGGTTCTTGCTTCTGAAAAATCTAACTTGGGGTGTCGATAATACGAGGGTGTGGTGCCCCGCCTTCTCCTCCAGGTCACGAGTCACTCTTTTTGGCCTTCATACCTCGCAACTAGAACGGGCATAACGTGTATATGAAAGTTAATAAGGAACGTTGGTTTTCAGTGATGATCTTGTGTTCGTATTTTCCACCTCATCTACAGGATGTCTACTACCTGGTGGTCGCGGTTAAACAAGAAACAGGAAGAGAACCATGCTTCCGAGTCACAGCTCACCGAAAAGGATCAGAGGATTCAGACGCAACCAAACGATGATCCTAACCTTAATCCTGGAGAGCTGACCTTTGAAGAATGTGCGATTGCTAGCTATCCTTTCAACTTACTCGTCTAATATTGTCCAGATACTGCTGGAGGTCTCGGTCGTCACCTTGGTGTAACTTCTTGCACTCTCCTTATCGTTGGACGGATCGTTGGCACCAGTATATTCTCAACACCGTCCTCCATCCTCTCCAGCGTGGGCTCAGTCGGTGCCTCGTTCATGCTCTGGGCTTTCGGCTTCTTTTTTAGCTTATGTGGCCTCTTCATATGGCTTGAATTCGGCACCATGTTTCCTCGCAGCGGTGGAGAGAAGGTATACCTTGAGGCCGTCTATACAAAGCCCAAGTACCTTACCACCGTAGTATTCGCTGTCTACTGTATATTACTTGGATTCACTCCAACCGGTTGTATCGTAAGTCATATCTTATTTCGGATGGATATTCGGTGTTAAAACTTGACTGCTTTGTCAAGGTTTTTGCTAGCAAGTGCGTATTTTGGATCTGAATAAAACGACTCAATTGATATGATATAGTATCTTGGTTGCCGCTGATCAGCTCGTGGGTCGCTGGAATGAACGTGGAATTGCACTTGGGGGTATGATTTACACAACTAGCATGTTACGGTCGTTTCATGGCCTTTAGTCATCTTCTTCGTAACCCTTCTACACGGATTGACCCCAAAGACCGGCGTGCTGATCATGAACGTATGCAAACTTTCATTTTTTCACCACTAGTCATATTCATCATCTTCCTTTCAGTTGCTCTCGATATTCAAGATCCTAATTCTCATATTCGTTGTGATCACAGGTTGGGTAGTTCTCTCTGGCAAAACCCGCGTCGCAGATCCACACTATAATTTCAGAAACGCGTTCGCGGGGAGCTCCACGAGCAGCAGCGATGTGCGTTCAATGATATTCCTAGATGTCCACCTGCTGATTGCGGTCTTGACAGTATGCTGCCGCTACCTTTAAAATCCTAAACGCATATGCGGGATGGTCTAACGTGAACTACGTGATGAACAATGTCCGTAATCCAGTGAGGACGCTCAAGATCGCGGGCCTGCTCGGTCTTGGTATATGCGCCGTTTTGTACTTGCTTGCAAATGTGGCTTATTTCGCAGCTGCAACCAAGGTAAGAACTTCTTGTGTCCGCACCACGAACGAAATACTGAATGGTATCGATAGACAGAAATCGATGAGTCTGGTGTTACTGTTGCTGCTTTGTTTTTCGGGACCGTCTTTGGTTCTGCTGCGGAGCGTGTGCTCGCAGTTTTCATTGCTCTTAGGTGAGCTCGACGTCCTGAGTTTGAGGGTTTCCTGATTTACTGTTCTCATGACAGTGCTCTTGGAGTGAGTCCTATGTATTTTATATCATGATCTCTCTGATGGTGTGCCGTAGAACGTTGTTACTGTGGTAAGCGAGGGATGTTCTTAAACTATGTAACCCAAGAACTTTTCATCTAGACTTTTGCTGCGGCACGAGTAAACCAAGGTTCGTCATACCAAACATCGTAATTCTACATAGCTCATGCTTCAATTGCAGAGATCGCAAAGGAAGGGATACCCCTACCATTCGGAAACAAATTCTGGGCTTCAAATTGGCCCACAGGGAAGTCCCCCCTTCCGGGATTGATCATCCACTTGATACCCTCCGTAAGTGCTACTGTAGAACTACATGATATCCGTGATATCAATCTGAGATTGGTTTCCTAGGCCATCACTATAATCGCACCTCCCCCAAACATTGCTTTCCCCTTCATTTTGGATATCGAAGGATACCCACAGCAGATTATTGACTTATTTGTTGTCACCGTACGTCTTTCAACTCTGTCTGGAGTGTTTCTTACTTCTTGATGCCGCCAGGGTCTGTTCTATCTGAGATGGAAGAAGCCAGATGCTGTTCGGCCATTCAAAGGTGAACAAATATGTCGCTCTTCCTATGTGATATCTTCATGCATATGATGTAGTATGGTGGCCTTTCGCCGTATTCTTCTTGGTTGCTGCTGCCTTCCGTGAGTTACCATCTACAGCTTCCACGCTTTCTTTCTCTAACCAAACCTCTATACAGTCCTCGTTGCTCCCTTCCTGAGACCACCCGGCGGCGTTGGCGACACCCCACCATTACCATATTACCTGTACGCTTCTTCCACTAGTGCGTCCCTTATTCTCATTCATCGCTTGTTCTATAGGTACTGCCTTGTTGGAATCACTATCATGTTTGCAGGCGTGCTGTACTGGGCTGTATGGCGAATCATTCTTCCCAAGGTATTTGGGTATGAGCTTGTACTGAGGAAGGAGAAGTTGGATGATGGAACTGTTGTCGCTGTAGTGAGTGTTTGCGTTTTTTAATTTTTTTTTTTGCTCACGGAACTTATCTTCAAGTTTTCGAATCAGAAGATCCAGCGATCTGGGGATTGAGTGGAAGTGTTAATCAGTTGGTTTACTGTTGCGGTGGTGTTCGTGCAATGTAAGTAAGTATGCGGTATCATACTACCGTATGCTAGTCTAGGTGTAGATCGGATCCTCGGTCACACCTGAGGCCTGAGGCAGGATAGAATCTATCTGCCAGACAGATCGGCATTGTCGACACATAGATCTTCTCCACTTCTCCTTTCGTCGTATGTCTTGCTTCTTGGTCCTGTATAGTGATTCACCTTCGTCACTCAGCTACATACCTTACATACTAACTGGCTCGTATCATATCAGTAACTGCACCGTTGTACATAAGAATACGTTTGATCTCGCGGGATTATCTACACCTTGCTGTCAAACAACGAGGGTTGTTGATCTTCAATTTGCAATGTTCAACGATCTAACGTGCACCTCAATGCTATGATGAAAGTTGCATCCTGGGTTGTACATGAACCAATTACCATATAGATTCGGCACACGTGTAGCAACAAAGACAATTAAAGTGTGCTTAGGTAATGACATAATCTCTAATACTTACTCTCGATGAGCATACGAGCACCACGGAAAGGCGAAAACTATGAACTCAGCGTGGATCTCAACAGCGAGTACCGCGATAAACGAAAAGATGCGATCAAGCGGGTCATAGCATCGATGACCGTCGGCAAAGGTGCTGCTCATTCTCGCTTGATCTTCCCTCCGTGCTTAACACATCCCTAGACGTCAGCGGCTTGTTCCCCGATGTTCTCAAGAATATGCAGACAGATGACCTCGAACAGAAGAAGCTCGTATATCTATATCTCATGAACTATGCAAAGACACAACCAGAACTCGTCATATTGGCCGTGAACACCTTCGTCAAGGACTCCGAGGATCCCAATCCTCTCGTACGCGCACTGGCGATTCGAACTATGGGGTGTCTGCGTGCAGAGAAAATTATAGACTATCTATGCGACCCTCTTCAACGCGCCTTGCGAGATGACAACCCATATGTTCGAAAGACTGCTGCGCTTTGCGTTGCAAAGCTGTATGATCTCAAGCCCGAGCTTGTCATCGAGAATGGTTTTTTGGATCAGCTTCGTGATATGATTTCGGATAGCAACCCTATGGTAATCTTATATCTTTCTGTCTTACCGAGTAGGATTCATCTTTACATTTAGGTCGTGGCGAATACAGTTGCAGCACTCACAGACATCCACATCTCAGCAACCTCCAATCAACCATCCGACTCTACTTCCGACCCCGCCGTATTCTCCATCACCTCCGCTATACTGAACAAACTACTCATCGCTCTCAACGAGTGTTCAGAATGGGGCCGAGTCGCAATTTTGAATGCTCTAGCACGGTATGACGCGACAGACGACAAAGAGAGTGAGCACATCTGCGAGCGCGTCGTACCTCAATTCCAGCATGTAAATGGTAGTGTTGTTCTTGCCGCAATGAAGGTACACAGTATCGCTCATCCGGCCCTTGTCATGACTTGACCTTCACATCTCAAGGTCATCATGATCCACATACGCAATGTTCGACGAGACGATCTCGTTAAGCAGTTGATCCGCAAGATGGCACCGCCACTAGTCACCCTGCTATCATCTCCGCCCGAGGTACAATGGGTCGCGCTGCGGAATATCAACCTTCTCCTTCAAAAACGATCCGACCTCCTTTCGAACGAAATGAGGGTATTCTTCTGTAAATACAATGACCCGTTGTATGTCAAGATCGAGAAACTTGATATCATGGTCCGATTGGCCAGTGATAGCAACGTAGATGCTTTGTTGAGCGAACTGAAAGAGTGAGTCATAGCAACTTCTGTGGTTTGCATTGCTGACCGTGCTGGTCAGATACTCATCAGAGGTCGACGTCGATTTTGTCCGGAAGAGCATCAAAGCCATTGGCCAGACAGCGATCCTAATTGAGAGCGCAGCAGAACGTTGTGTGAACGTATTGTTAGAGCTCATTAACACTCGCGTCAGCTATGTGGTCCAAGAAGCTGTGGTTGTCATGAAGGTGCGCAGTGATATCTTGCTTTTTGTGGCCTTCGTAATGACATTCCTTTTAGGATATCTTCAGGAAGTACCCCTCTACATACGAAGGTGTAATCCCTACACTCTGCGCTAATTTAGAAGAGCTGGACGAGCCAGAAGCGAAAACGTCCTTGATTTGGATTATTGGCGAGTATGCCGATAAGATCGACAACGCAGATGAACTGTTGGGGATATTTGTTGACTCTTTCATCGAGGAGTCGTACCAGGTATTTGACTTCAATGTTACCTTAAACTGGTGTCACAAGTACTGATCTTGCACAATAGGTTCAACTTCAAACGTTGACTGCAGTGGTCAAGCTATTCTTGAAGAAGCCTGACTCGTCCCAGGGAGTCGTTCAGCGTGTGTTGAATACAGCAACGAAGGATTGCGATTCACCAGATGTGCGGGACCGCGCTTACATATATTGGAGACTCTTGTCAACAGACCCCGGCGCAGCGAAGGTGTGAACAATTTCTGAGCCTTGGTCGATGGTGCTAATCAACGTAAACTAGGCTGTTGTCCTTGCTCATCGGCCACCAATATCTATCCCGAGAACAACGGTTTCGCCCGCGTTGCTTGAAGAGCTCCTCGGCGAGATATCATCATTAGCAAGTGTTTACCACAAACCTGCTCAAACATTTGTTGGTCATGGACGGGTTGGTGCCGACTCAGTGCAACGCAAAGGATCAGAGTGAGTGCCCACTGGCCAGCTTTGTTTGTATCTACTGAATTGACGACTCTCGTGGTGTAATTACAGAATTTCAGATGCTCAGAAAGCCCTCCAGACGGTTGCTGCTGGCCAACAAGCAGAGAATCTTCTCGACTTTGGTGATGATTCCGCGCAGGATGGGCAGCCTTCTGGACTCGCTGCTACTCAAATACTTCCTTCGACACCCGCTGCAGCAAACTTCCTGTCAGGCACTTCCGCGAATCCACTAGACGACCTTGTGTCGATCTTCGGTGGTATGGAAACTATGGATACGGGTGCAGGATCACTGTCAACGGCGCTATCGCCGACAGTGACATCCCTGTCCTCGCCTTTCGAAGGATTTGGAGGGTCGTCGGCGCCACCGTCCCAGCCGGCTCAGAATGCGCAGCCCCAGGAGGACTTGTTAGGGTTGTTCTAACGTACTTGACATCACCATGCGCATGTACATATTTACTCGGTGTCGTTAGCAGCCTTCCACGTGTGGTACACATACATGTCGTCTGGTCGATATTTTCTGTTCGAGGAATGGATGGGTTATGCATCATGATACTTTTCGCGAGGTGTTCGTGGCAATGTCTTTTATAAACAACTGCCCACACAGGGGTGGGATCGATTTTACCCCTATCCAAATCTTCCTCTTTACTGTACCCATTGGCACAATGCTGAAACCAGTAGTATATATACGAGCAATCCTTTACATCTGCTTTCAAGCCATCTACACTGTCATCATCCAATATCCGTGGTTCTCTTCCTGGGCCGCAGTAGCCACTGTTGTCATTATGGCAGCAACCTGGCTCTTAGCCTTCGTCCTAATACGAATTCCAATTACTCGCAGAATTTTCCTAAAGGAACCATTCAAACTTCCCATACTGTGCTGGGCCTTCTATGGATTGTTGGTGGTAGCCGTAGTGATATATGATGACAATGGTGAGACCGCAGAGGCGAGGTCACTGGCAGGTAAATTTGCAGCAGCTTGTACTTCAGGAACCCCGACTAACATGCTAATACCATAGATTTTCTGGAAAGAAAGGCCATGGTGTTGAGTTCTTCATTGGCATATGCGCTAAATTGTTTGGTCACGTTAAGTGTGTGGGTCTGGAATTCGAAGTGGAATTTCTGGAAGCATGATCCGATCGCGAAAATGTGGTGGCTCATCAACTTGGGCCCGGTCATGGAGGAGTTGTTTGTATATTCCCCGTTGGTAGGTATTTCATTCAGTATTCATAACCACACTAAAATCACGTTCAAGCCTGATGATGATCCTGATTTGTTGCATCTTTCAAACTCGCAACTTGATGGGAAACCTTTCACATCCGAGGTCTGAATGTTCACAGCACTGGACTATCTCTTCTAGACCTGGCTCTTGCATATCGTCGCTCGATATCGCTATACATTTCCATTTCACAGGCACTTTGGGTGTGCGCCCACAATGAAGTCTTTCAAATTCTCCATGTCCGTTCAATCAAATACTAGTTCAATGTCTTCGTGCGGTCTCTACCACGACATTTTTTCTTTTAAATGAAGTAGGAATGTCATGTTCCCTTAGCAGAATGCAAACAACATATGATACTTTCGTGATGACCCGCCTTCTAGGTAATCTTTGCTTTCTCGCGCCCTCCCGCCATTCCACATGACCAACCTATCTGTTGTTCAAACGACGTAAAGCACCAAGGTGTCAGCCCAGCTGGCCTTGAAGGACTCGGTAAGCATTCGACGTAAAGAAGCTTGACGTTTGGCATACGCCATCCGCCCCTCAAGGCCTCACGTTCATCTTCATCTCCAAAGAAGTTTTTGGTGTTACCAAATCCACGAGTGTCATGCGTCCGAACAAAGACAGCAAAACCAGAATGGCCAGTTGTGTCTGCCAAGTAACTGAGCGTGTTGTGGTAAGACTCGGTTTTCTCTCGAAAGAAGGAATGAGTGAGACAACGACGATATTGGTACTTGGACGCATCTACGGTGTGCGTAGGGCTCAAATGATACCTCATAGTTCTGCGCCCTCGCTATTTATCAAGGCACTCAGATCTCCGTTTGTCAAGGGTGGCGGCACGTCCTAGCACGCTCACGACAGCCGCTGTCAGCTCGCCAATTCTATGTGCATCTGTCCATTTTCATCAGTTAACGACAAGGAATTTGATGCAGACGTACCTTGAACCTTCCCATCCAGGGTAGTATTGAAACAGACCCTAGGTCCGATCATAGGACGCAAGGCCCTACGATAAAAGTTGTTTCATCCACAAATATGATTGGCTTCGGTCAGCGCTACATGTGTTAGATTCATGGGAGATCATAGGATTTTGGTAAGTTAGAGTGGCTTATCGCCTTCACGGAATTCGACAGGAGCGCAGAATAAACGCACCTGTGTTTGGTGACCACCGGTTCGGATGTTATCAGGCTGCCGCGTTCGTAAGCCCGGTTTTACTGTTCGATTTTCAACTTCATACAGGTGTTGACACTGATTCAGGGAGTGATATTTTTGACTTGGATGGATCTAAGAGAAATGCACCAGCCAAGGTTTTAGAAGTTATATGGACCTGGCTTGAGAGGGACAAAGGAGGTTACAATGCTCCGGTGATGAGCACTTGAGTCACCAGCACTTGATGCGAAATCCACATCTTTGGATCTTTGCACGATAAGTCCTTACTAGCTGAGGATGACCGTAACTTGCTCTAGAACAATCCACAGAATATGACCTGATCTTGGAGCGGCATCCACCCGCGTGGTTCTCGCATGCCACGGCGCAACGTGAGTTCCAAAGAAGGGGAAATTCAGAGCATGAAACTTGTCTTCAAGGAGAGTCCACGGTAGAATCATAATGCATTATCCATGAGCTGGAAGTTGAAGGTCGCAATCTTGCACTGAAATGACAAAAAGCTCGTTTGACCTCATTTTCAAGCTCGCTAGATTCAACCAGCTTCGCGTTGAGTCGCATTCTCGTAGGCCAAGCCAAGTAGTGTGCTGTAGGCTGTAGTATGCAAACGTGAGAGTCAACAATTAAACAACAGTACAACAAACGCTAGCTATCGGGATTCGGATGTGACGCTTAGAATCCGAGGACCGACTCGGAGGTCAACCAACAGTATTCCTTCTCTTCATGCACGCACAGCGCATTTTGCTGCACCAAGTTGACGAACGTCCAAAATTCATTCAAATGCGTGTCTGCACCTCTGCCGTTATATCCGAAACCATTGCAAAGTTGATGCGAGTGCGGCCTCAGAGTAGGCCCATCAAAAATGACGCAGAGGATCTTTGACACGCACCGCAAGCTGTAAGGCGCACTGGCAGGAGGAGAATAGGAAGGTCATATGGCAACCAAATGACAATCGATCTTCGCCTGGTCGAAATATCAGTATTGAAAGCCTCTGAACCATGAATGGTCATGACCGGAAATATTACCTGGTCGACGTTTTGCTGCACTTCAAAAGTCTATACCAATGCGCTGGTCGTACGTTGCACTGTAAAAGATACCCCTGTGTCCTCAGGTATGACTTTTTGCTCAGCAATAACGCAGTTTCACCTTTATAACCAGTTATTTCATGCACACGCTGTCGCTCCATCCGATCCAGACTTCTGGATTCAGGCCGCACCAGGACATGCGGATGTCGCTTCTGTGCTGTATTCACGAGCCGCAGTGGTTCGCTCCATCCGATCCAGACTTCTGGATTCAGGCCGCACCAGGACATGCGGATGTCGCTTCTGTGTTGTATTTATGAGCCGCAGCAGTTCAAAGCAATGCCAGAGACGACTGTTCAACGGTGAAGGCGGCTTTTGGTGCTCCCTTGAGTCGATGTCATGGGTAAGTGAATTTTTACTCCTTTACCGTTCACGGCATCCGTATCACCCGTCCTTCTGGGCCAGGAGGTTATTCCTTGCGATTTATGTTGTCTTGCTCTTCGTACAAACACTAAAAAGCGATCGGTTGTAGGCTCTCAGTTGGCTGGCAAAGACACACCTTTACGTCAATCGACTAATGTTGCAAGGCGGCGATCTCCTTCAACTCGAATGTGTAGATATGAAGATAGGAAAATCAAATGTTGGTCGAAAGTATTCTCTAGCTTGGTCAGAGGAATCAAGTTGGGCCAGAATCTACGACGGCATGTTACGGTGTGATAAAGGAAACCAAATAAAATCGTGAGTACGCGCAAGGAAATGCAGTTATGGTGATCTTTCCCGTGAAGCTTCGCTCTTGAGTGTCCTCGAGTTGGATGCTGGCTGTCTCTAAAAGCACGGGTTTAGAACGTGATGCGAGAGGTGTACATTGAATTTTGCATCGCCTGTTGCACCTCGCGTGGGTTCGTTCTTGGTGACCGTTGTTGACCAGTTCACCAGACTGTTTCTCCCAGAGCACCGACAGGACTGGTGGAGACCTGATGAGTCTTGTCACTTATGCGAATCGGCCATGGACTTACGATTATTCAACTATTTCGCGGAGCCAGAAACATAAGTTGTGATGCCCCAATCAGATCGTTGACCTCAGGGGAACACAAACATTCCACGGTTCATCAACAGCGCACTTCTTTTTTTTATCATCGTGCACTTGAAACAAGACTGAACAACTCAAGTGTGGAAGAAAAACTGACGCATCAAACAAAACAACCACCGTCCGTTTAGTGAATAATGGCGCCCAAAAGACAATCTTCCCCGAAAGGAAGTTCCCAGTGGAAACAAACACCAGTGCTGGATGAGCATATACAACGGTGGCCTTCACCCTCTGTCCCTCATCTACTGGACTTTTTATCACCACGGACGCATACAGACAACCTTAACATCTCAAATCACTATATGGGAGCCCAGGTACGGCTCTCCCCAGGTTCAACGCCTGTGCTTTCTAACTATATCTACTTGTCACCTCCAGATGACCCAATCCACCCCCCCTGCCTCCTCACCACACAGTTCGGATTCTTCCGATGCAACACGACACATAGGAAGCAGTAGCATGCATATGGGTCGCTTACCTGGGCCCGAGCCCGCATACATTCCCTATCCAGGCTACGCCACCTACCACCCGTACGGTGTTCCGCCTCATTGGACGCATGGTCCCGCGCCCCATTACACGCCTGTCGTACCTTCGACTGATGCGGGTGCTGGAGTTGCGCACCACACGTTCCAAGCGGGACAAAATGGTCATTACCCCCCTGCAGTGGGTGATGTCTCGCGCGCCACTCAGATTGGCCAATACCTACCGCCAGATGTCGCTGCTCCCCCACCAGCGCGCACCCTATATCATCAACACTTCCCATCTATTCCGGGAGGTGCTAACCCTCACGCGTATGCTCCACCCATCCCGCACCAGGGAATTTTTAACCAGCATCACGGGCCTGAGCTCTCAATGGGCTCTGCTTCCTCGTCTCTCCCTCAAGCACCAAGCTGTCAAGTCCGTCGACGCTGCCAGGCCAAAAAATCAACAACAAGCTTACACAAGATATACAGCGATCCGCTGTTCGTGAGTTTTTTTTTTCTCATCTCATTGAGGTCGCACTCTCAAACCTTGGGACAGAAACCCGTGGTTGATGAATATGGTCAACCCACAGGGAAATTTGTTTGCTCGATAGACGGCGGGGAAATTGGACCCCACGGCTATCGTAAGCACATGATATCCGACAAACACCAAGGCTCCAAACTAAAGAGAATTAAATGTTCTCTCTGTTTCAAATCGTGCGTATCCTAACTCTTATGATTGACGCATCTCATTATTAACGTTGTGGTGATTAGTTATACGAGACGTGATTCGTACAAAAGGCATTTGGACAACGGCACGTGTAAACGGGCCACAGCTGTGGTCGCCCCGCCGTCATACCCAGCTGGTGAAGACTCCGGAACTGTGGTCGCTCCGCCGTCATACCCAGCTGGTGAAGACTCCGGAAGTTCTGCTTCTCCCGCACCTGTGGCAGCACCTACCATAGTGTTTGCATATGCTTGCCCGTACCCTAGGTTTGCCCCGCCAATGTCTCAAAACGCACAGAGTGGAACACCCAGTTTCACGACTTCTGTAACTGTCTCTCAACTAGAGGAAGAGGAAGAGGAAGAGGAAGAGGACGACTCTGATTTTTGGGAGGCTAATGAGATTTAAGTATGCATGACCAAATTTAACCGCTACTGATTGTTTTATTGTTTGCTGTCAATAATTACCAATTACGGATACCCTTTCTATTGTCTATGGCACAATAGCATGCACACTATTATGATTGCTAATATATTATTGTGATTGTCATAGCGATCTGATGATTTGGTGCGGTGCTAGAGTTGCGCACCATGTGGGACAAAGGGCGATTTCTCGCACGCCACTCATGTTCACCGCTACTCAAATGCTGCTGATCCCCTACAAGAATCCGTGCGCGCCCTGTATCATCGTGGGGGTTCGCACCTCACGGAATAGATGATGTGCGAACCCCCACGCGTATGCTCCACCCATCCTGTACCAAGGAATCCTCGATCAGCATCACGGATCTGGGCTCTCAATGGGCTCTGCTTCCTCATCTCTTTCTCAAGCACTAATAAATAGATTTACAGATACGCAGGACTTGGAACAAAGAGAACTCCACTTCTGAATTAGACATGGTCACAAAGCCCGCCGAAGAAGAGGAGGATGAGAAAGAGGATGAGGATGACTACGAAATGTAATCAAATTTCACTCCTGCTACTGCAGCTGACTTGTTTTTGTTTGCTGTAAATCATTCGTGTATCAGCAAGTACACATATTCTTTGTATTCATCTGATGCCATTCGTTGGTTATAATACACACTCCTTGAATGTACGCGCCAGAGCAAGCAAGGTGAGATGAATGATTCATGACGTCATCACCAGTTTCGCTGAGCTTTTCCGATAAGTTGGTTGTCAGAATCGTCTTTGGAAGGCTTGACAACCAACTTATCGATCGGAAACGTGAACGCATTTCCGCCGTAAAATCTTGAGAGAGCTGACATCCAAATCATTGATAGGCACCAGCCTCAACCAAAGTTACCTAGCGACACTACAACACGGTAAGTGCTCGTACGTGATGAAGAGGAATGCGGGGGCACACTGTAGACACTAGAGTCTCGGCAAGATCGACCGTCATCGGGAGTGTTGATATATCTCGAGCGCTATAACGAATTCAGTTAGAAGCACCGGCTACTTTCATGCTGTCCAGAGTTGACAAACCGCATGGAGGATAAACATATTTCGCGTTAGGCATCAGACCGACGACCCACCTTCTAGGCACAAAGAGACAGATGACGGATTAGAGAACATCGAAGCATGAGAATTGACATGAAAAGTTGGTGGTGGTGCGTTTTCTGAGGTAGAGGCTTATGTTTAATTGCAGGTCAACCTGTGGTTGTGAGGAGGGAGATGGTTATCCACAGGGTTTGGATTTTGAGTGTGTTGCTTGTACCTAGAAGAACAGCGAGCCCATTCATTGAAAAGAAAGACGGACTACTACTATTAGCGATATTTCCAGCGACGATGCGAGAACGATTTGGCTTTCCCAAGTGCGGCGCCCAGAATTTCAACAGCTTTTAATCGATACGGCCTTGAAAAGCATGGCGTCGAGAATCGAGATCAAGTGGGGCCATCAAGTCATTGATTCGAGCAAAGCGAAGATGCAGTGGAAGTCACGTTCGCGAATGGTACCAAGAGGCAATGCACGGGTGAATCAGTCTCCTTGGGCTTTTGACTGGCGTCTATCCTTTAGGTCACACTGAGGCGGGTCACACCGCGGGTACAATATCTACCCCTATCCAAATCTTTCATCCGAAACCATGCATCCCTTGCCCTCGTCCCTCCGGCTTCAAACTTCAAGTACCATCAACTCTTATCTAAATCTTTCTAGATTCGCCCATCACAATGGCACTTCACATAATAGCACATCAATGTGTCTTCTTCTGGACTTACTTCCTCACCCTCATCAATTTCATCAACAGTAATGTGTTCCCTTCCTGGACCGGAGTGGGCTTTGTCGTCAGCATGGCGGCAACCTGGCTTTTCGCTGTCGCCCTAGTACGAATTCCATCTACCCGCAGAATGTGCCAAGAGGATTTATCCGGCCTTTGGCTACTATGCTGGGTCTTTGGTGTATTGTGGGCATTCATGCTATCATGCTACGAACCGTACGATCGTGAGACCGTGAAACTGGAGTGGAAGTGGACAGGTAGAGTCGCAGCACTGCATCTTCAGAAACTCCAATTAATGACATGCATACCGAAGATCTTCTAAAAAGTTTGGCCATAATGTTGGGTTCTTCATTGGCGTGGATGTTGGAGTTCGTGGTCATGTTATGTTTCTGGGGGAATCTGCAGTGGAAAGATCCGATAGCGACATTTTGGTGGTTTATCGCCGCGGGTCCGTTGGCTCGTGATGTCGAGGAGGGCGAGCCGGAGAATGATCTGGACTTGTTTGTAAATTCCTCGTTGGTAGGTATCTCATTTAGTATCTATAACCAAGCTAATATTAATTACGTTCAAGCTCCATGAGGATCATGATTTCACAGCACAACCACGTAGATTACTGCTTACGGGAAACGGAAACACAGTGCAGTCTGACCTTTTCCAGTAATTTCTTGCATTTCCCAAAATGAAAAATACACCCTGCAGTTGTCTTTCAATAGAATCTGAAAATACAATCAAACTATCCTTTCGTCGTGTCGCAAATATTGATCAATATATATGGGACTTAGTCGCGATTTTGTTCTGGTTGGCCCCAGCGCTCTTGACTCTCAACTAGGACTGTACATCCGAAGTCTGAATGCTCATGGCATTGGGCTATCTCTTCTAGACCTGGTTCTTACACATCTTTCCATATCGCTACACATGTCGTAGGCACCTAGGGTGTGCGCCCCCAATAGACCCTCTTTCAAATTCTCCATATTCATTCCTCATCAAACACTAATTCAATGCCTTCATCCCTTGCAGCCGCTATCGCGGCCTCTTGTCTCTCCTCAAAGTGCATTTTTAATGAAGTAAGAATGTCACGCTGCCCTGCAAAACAACGTCAGAAAACCCCGCAACGACTTTCCCGACGACCCACCTTCTAGGTAATGTTTGAGCATTAATCGTACCGCCGGGCGTATGCTAGCATCGTTCTCGTCCGGGAGATCGGGAAGTAAATCGCACTTCTTCTGAACCATTTCTAACAACAGCTGTGCTGCTTCCAAATCGTCCTCATACCCTATCTCATCCGGGGTTTCAGCCACCAATCGCCTCACTTCGTTCCAGAGTCCTTCCACACCGCTTGCAAGACGACCGATCGCCCACTTGTTAGAAGACCCACCTAACTGTAACGTAATTTTATCATCCGGGTTTTGTGGCAGCGAGAAACCATATCCGAGGATCAGCTCGTCATTCGCTTTGAGCCCATAGTTGTTGAAAACTTCTTCGCCAAGAGGCGTCGTGGTATGTGAAATGATGGAAATAGTGGTCGACTCATCCCTTTCTTTCGTACTTCCTTCTGGATACGACGTGCACCAAGAAACAGGCTGCCCACGAGAATGGTTGAGAATATCTACTCCCGGAAGTATGAACGGGTAACTCGAAGAGGCAGTCTGCAGCGTAGGAGATCGAGATAGAAGCGTGGACGGAAAGTGTCGGCATCGATAGCGTCTTGCGCGATAGCAGAGAGTCCGAATTTGCCTGGCGGTGAAATCAAACGGCGGAAAGGATATAATGTGTCTACGTGTTAGATCGAGCACCTTGGGACAAAGAGACGGACGGGTGAATAAGACCGCCATAGGCAGTGCTAGTGAGCCATCGTCTGAGCTCGGCAGCGCTGCTGGGCTCCATGGTTGACATCGATCCCATGTAGTTAGAGGTATGAATTCCAGGACCCTGTAAAGGGTATTTCGGGTTTGCGTGCAGGAACCGGACCTTTAATGTTGTTTGTAGATGTTTGATTGTAGAACCTCGACATTAACCCATCGGTCCGCCCCTCAGACATGCAAACTTCGTTGACTCCGTATCGTTTTCAGGAGATGGAAAGCTACTAGCTACTGTCTGCTGTGACACAAACACGTACACATGGGATGTTGCTGGGATTGTTAAAGAAGCTGGCCTTGAAGACCTACTTTTGAATTCAAAGGTGAGTTGATGTGCACGTCTTATTGTATATCCTCACAACTGAACATGCTCTGCCAGGCCAATCAGTCGGTACTCCATGTACGTGACACTTTCATCAAAAGATCTCGTTGTTCTCACTATATTGTATGCTCTAGGCTAGTGCTACACAACTTCCGGTACAACGACATCCGCCTGCTTATCGGGTACCGTAAGGTTTTTTTTCGATGGAGTCCCACCAAATCGACCTCATGTACGTTATTACTGTCACATTGATTTTATTTTCCTAACCTCTGCACGAAACTGCCCCTACTCCTCAGCATCGCCAGGCACCACACGTCTCAGCCGTCTGTTCCACCGCAACCGCAACCCATCCAGTGCTCATGCTACGTCACCATCCTCCCTTTTCGACTGGGCTCGAAATATTTTGAAATGGCGCAGACAAAGAGGTGAAGGCATTGCGTTTCAAGGACCCGGTCCCGCAGTTGTTGAGGTCCTGTATGCGAAGGGCAAACGTGTACGTTCCTTTTCTTCCTTGATACTCCTGCACTACCTGATTTCACCTAGAGAAATGCTTGCGCGAGGGAGAAACGGAGAACATTATTTCCCCCGAGGATCCCTACCGCAAGTAGCTCACGGCCTCCAAAGCTCAATGCCACCCAGTCATCTTCGCACCCATAGACTGCCATCTCTGGTTCATCCACCGCACCTGCCGTTGACGATGCTATTGGCATAGCGACGACTTCAACGCCCTCACGTCCAGATGCAACGATAAGACAGGCTGGACTCTGGACTCGATTCTGGCTCTTTCTCGGTTGTCTCTCTCCTGAATATACGGATGGTCATCATTAGATCTTCTAATCCTTCACGCTCCACGGGTGGCATGCCTTTACATCTCTCGACGGACTTTCGAGATGCTTTATCTACTCCCCTTAATATATTTTGAGCCGTCCTTTATGTATGATGCGGATGTCAAACGAACGCCTCATCATCTCTGTCGAAATGTATACTACGCATTCACTTTTCTGCAGCTGCGACAAAGCGTCGACCATTGCATGAACATCAACAATCTCATACAGGAGCCGAAACAAGACTCGCATCAAAACAGTACTATTGTCCTGGATGGCAAGCTAATACCAGTTGTCGAAACCGGATACTGGATGAAGAGAATACTATGTAGGTATCGATGCATGCGAACGAAGCGAAGATGCAGTGGAAGTCACGTTCGCGAATGGTACCAAGAGGCAATGCACGGGTGAATCAGTCCCCTTCTCAGCATCAGGGCTTTTGACTGGCGCCTATCCTTCGGGTCACACTGAGGCGGGTCACACCGCGGGTACAATATCTACCCCTATCCAAATCTCTTGCATCCCTTGCCCTCGTTCCTCCGGCTTCAAGTACTATCAACTCTTATCTAAATCTTTCTAGATTCGCCCATCACGATGGCACTTCACATAATAGCACATCGATGTGTCGTCTTCTGGACTCTCTTCTTCATATACATCAATCTCATCATCAGCACAGAGTCCCCTTCCTGGACCGGAGTGGGCTTTGTCGTCAGCATGGCGGCAACCTGGCTTTTCGCTGTCGCCCTAGTACGAATTCCATCTACCCGCAGAATGTGCCAAGAGGATTTATCCGGCCTTTGGCTACTATGCTGGGCCTTTTGTGTATCGTGGGGATTCATCCTACTATGGTACGAACCGTACGATCTTGGGACCATGGAACTGGAGTGGAAGTGGACAGGTAAAGTTGCAGCACTGCATCTTCAGAAACTCCAATCAATGACATGCATACCGAAGATCTTCTAAAAGATTTGGCCATAATTTTGGGTTCTATATTGGCGTGGGCGTTGGAGTTCGTGGTCATGTTATGTTTCTGGGGGAATTTGCAGTGGAAAGATCCCATAGCGACATTTTGGTGGTTTATCGCCTTGGGTCCGGTGTTTCGTGATGTCGATGAGGGCGACCCGGAGAATGATCTGGACTTGTTTGTAAATTCTTCGTTGGTAGGTATCTCATTTAGTATCTATAACCAAGCTAATATTAATTACGTTCAAGCTCCATGAGGATCATGATTTCACAGCACAACCACGTAGATTACTGCTTCCGGGAAACACAGTGCAATTTGACACTTTCCAGTAGTTTTCTTGCATTTCCCCAAATGAAAAACATACCCTGTTGTCTAGATCTTTCAATAGAATCTGAAAATACAATCAAACTATCCTTTCGTTGTGTCGCAAATATTGATCAAGACTTAGTCGCGATTTTGTTCTGGTTGGCCCCAGCGCTCTTGACTCTCAACCATGACTGTACATCCGAAGTCTGAATGCTCATGGCATTAAACTATCTCTTCTAGACCTGGTTCTTACACATCTTTCCATATCGCTACACATGTCGTAGGCACCTAGGGTGTGCGCCCCCAATAAACCCTCTTTCAAATTCTCCGTATTCATTCCTCATCTAACACTAATTCAATGCCTTCATCCCTTGCGGCGGCTATCGCGGCCTCTTGTCTCCCCTCAAAGTGCATTTTCAATGAAGTAAGAATGTCACGTTGCCCTACAAAACAACGTCAGAGAACACCGCAATGACTTTCCCGGCGACCCACCTTCTAGGTAATGTTTGAGCATCAATCTTACCGCCGGGCGTATGGCAGCATCGTTCTCGTCCGGGAGATCGGGAAGTAAATCGCACTTCTTCTGAACCATTTCTAACAACAGCTGTGCTGCTTCCAAATCGTCCTCATACCCTATCTCATCCGGGGTTTCAGCCACCAATCGCCTCACTTCGTTCCAGAGTCCTTCCACACCGCTTGCAAGACGACCGATCGCCCACTTGTTAGAAGACCCACCTAGCTGTAGCGTAATTTTATCATCCGGGTTTTGTGGCAGCGAAAAACCATATCCGAGGATCAGCTCGTCATTCGCTTTTAGCCCATAGTTATTGAAGACTTCTTCGCCAAGAGGCGTCGTGGTATGTGAAATGATGGAAATAGTGGCCGACTCATCCCTTTCTTTGGTACTTCCTTCTGGATACGACGTGCACCAAGAAACAGGCTGCCCACGAGAATGGTTGAGGATATCTACGCCGGGAAGCATGAACGGATAACTCGAAGAGGTAGTCTGCAGCGTAGGAGATCGAGATAGAAGCGTGGACGGAAATGCGCGGGTTGAAAGATACGTCGATGCTCTTAGATATTTGTCCCTGATCTGGTTTGAGAGGCGTACGCGGAGAAAACAAGCACGGGAGATGCGTACCAAGTGTATCTTTCAGCCCAATCCGGATTAACGGCGTGGATAAAGGTTCGACATGTATTCCACTCAACATTCCAGCTTTCCCGACGATCGCGGGTAGCGCCATAGATGTTAGTTCCTCGGAAAGCCTCGAGTTCAGATGGCGTGAATTGAAGGGGCGTTAGCAGTGCGTCCGGAGGTGGAAGGCTTTTCAAGTAGGGAAGATGTCGAAGGACATCGGGAATTTGACTGTAATGTATTATGATTATCAGATACCCACGTGGAGAGACAAGAATAGTTCAACGCACCTTGAATCGGGGAAGATCCAGTGTAAACATAAGTAAGTGCAGATCAGTTGCCTTTCCGACCACGACTGCAGGTCAACGAGAGTTGATTCGCCAAATAGCGCTGTCAGAGCACGCAGGGAGCACTCCACGTCGATGGCCAGTGAAAATGGACAAGACACAATCGTAGTGTCGGCATCGATAGCGTCTTGCGCGATAGCAGAGAGTCCGAATTTGTCTGGCGGTGAAATTAAACGGCGGAAAGGATATAAAGTGTCTACGTGTTAGATCGAGCACCTTGGGACAAAGAGACGGACGGGTGAATAAAACCACCATAGGTAGTGAGCCATCGTCTGAGCTCGGCAGCGCTGCTGGGCTCCATGGTCGTTAGAGGGATGAGTAAGTGATTCGGATCAATGTCGGAGAAGAACCGAACTTGGCGCTAGACTTCACGTGACCGTGATATATGACAAACGGGTTCTTGAACTACTTACTACAGTACTAAAAAGAATTGTCCGTTATACATGTTTGTCAAATCTTCCTCTCTTCGAGACCATGTCAGAATTTTCTTCGAGTGTCTAGACTATCCTCCCCCGCCTGTTGTGGAGAGACGTGAAGACATCTTCCCTGATATATCCGAATCCCTTTTGGGGGTCTCTATTTTGTCGTTTAGCGCTCAGCCTGAACAAAGATACGTTTGAGATGGCGCGCACCGTCTGACATTAGATGTCTCTTTTTCAGCGTATTTTCGGCGTTACTCGTGCCCAGGTGCGCTTCTGTCGCGTCCATAGAGATGCTCACGGATCTCGGGTGCCGCAAGTTTTGTAGTAACAGGATCTTGGTGTCTAGGAAAGCTTCCTCCGCCTCCAGATTTTGGAGTTGTTCGAGAAGGAGAGGAATACGGTCAACGACTGTAGACGCGAGCTCGCTAAGCGGGATGGAAGAGAGGCTGTTTCTGGAATGCTGCATTTTGAATGACAGCCTGCGGCAACGCTAGTCACGGTGGTGAGTAGAGAGACTCGGAAGAGTATTCCAAGAATAACTTTGCAGTGAACAGTGAGGTTGTTGATGAAGACCAAAAGCCGGAACTCCTTATAGCCCGAGGTATGTTCAATTAGAACTACCAGTTTCGATTGATATTTCTTTCAATATGCATTACAGCGGTTCTGAATCTGACAGTCGTGAACGTTCCAGGCTGCATGACAAGATCTAGACATTCGCGTAGAATGACTACATTTCGCTCTCGGTAAATGGTCCGGATAACATTTCGTCGCTTGCCCTCCTCGCTACGTCATCATTAAACCGTGTTCGAATTGCTTCATCTCTAGCCCTACATGCGTCAACCCCTTCGACCACCCGAATTTCTCCTTGTCGTCTAGCTTCCCTTACAAGCTCTGATGTGCGCAGTAGTCGAAGGTCCTGGTAATCAGTGAACACTCGCAACAATAATTCTGTCGACAACTGGTCGGCAGATGGATTGTGCTTCCCAAGGAGCCGCATAAAATGGTAGATGTCTTCGAAGGCTTGATTAGCACCTTGGCCCAGATGCTAAATACGATTATATCGATCAGCGCCATGAAAATGGATGGCGACCTTCGTACCGGAGTGGTTGGGTGAGCTGCATCGCCCAAAAGAACAATCCTTTCCTTAAACCACGACTCAAGCTCGGGCCGGTCGTAGAGACCATACTGGAAGACGTCCATTTCAAACACTCACAAGTATATCACGAGGGAACTTACCCTCACGATCTTCTGGCCGGTCTTTACCAAATCTCCGGCCCCAAACCCCCAAGCAGAGAAAGGCCCTTGTCGGATTTCGTTCTGTTGCTCCGCGTTCTGCATCCTCCAATTCTCCTTGGCCTCAGCTCCTCGAGTTGTGATGCTGACTCCCAGGATAATCAAACTTGGAACAGGTAATTAAGGCGCACTTACGACCATGCATACTCATCTTCCGCAACGGGATACGCAATCATATGACGACCATCCCCGTAGTTGTCTACCCTGGCAAAGCTCCCTTGAAGGACAGGCGGCGTAGGAGACACACCACCGACCTGCAAATCACTGGAATATCAGCCCCCACGCCAGGAACGTCACCGAAATGGGCTCACCCGCACCATTCCCGTGAAGCGTGCCTTCTCTTTCCCAAAGAGCGCAATCCGGGTATTGCTATGCAACCCATCACAACCTACGACAAAGCTTGCTGTGTCCTTGGTACCATTCGCAAACGTGACTTCCACTGCATCTTCACTTTGCTCGAATTCGATGGCTTGGTGGCCCCACTTGATCTCGACGCCATACTTTTGGGCCGTGTCGATTAAAAGCTGTTGGAACTCTGGGCGCCGCACTCCAATGTTAGGAAAGCCATATCGTTCTCGCATCGTCGCTGGCGAAATATCGCTATCAACGAGGATATCCTCCACTTCATCCAAGCAGGAACAGTGAATCATCCTATCTGGAGAATGGCCGGGTATATGTCTCAGGAGCTCTGGAATGAGTGATAGAACACGCATGCCGTTGGGCTGCAGCCTGTCTCTAGCATTCAGTATTGGATTGACGAGGAAAAGGAGGAGCGAGGGTGTTTACATGATCGCGATTCCGCCTTCTCCTGGCCCGGGAAGTCTCTCGTATATGATAGGGTCGTAGCCTTTCATCTTCAAAAAAACTGCAAGCACGGGACCAGCAATTCCAGCACCCACTATTATGACCCTGATGTTCGCCATCTGCGAAGGTGTTTGGCGGTGGCGGGAATGGTCAGTAATGTCCCTTTACGTTGGTCACAGCAAAAGGACTAAATAGGTGCTTGACAGTTCTTGTCGGACCGGGTCGTAATCAACCGTTGATCATAGCGGGCCGCCACTGCGCCAATACCACATCACCTTCGGGAGGTCAGATTAAGGGTGCGTTCAATCCAAGGCGTGCAGATGCAGCTTCGCAGCCGCACTTCTTCCAACTCCCTTGTACTCTTCCCTGGTTAGTACAAGTGTTCTGTAGTTTAGCGTTCAACTTTACTGTGAATGTGCGTCCAGAAGTCTGGCCTGATGTTGGCCTCGTCCTTATGGCCAACAACTCAATCAAGGCGTATCGCATATATTAAGGCAGTTGTGCGTTGGTACGTTAAAATGCAAGCCATCTGTCATGGTCATCATCGGTATCAACTCTTGGTACGGTCTAAGTTAGTCTCTTTGAATTCCAGTACTACAAGTCTTCCTCAAACTCATAAATCATCGCCATCGATCTCCTCATGCTCACCTCTTACTCATCATTAGAGTCATCATCCCCTGAGCGATGATATGCGTCGTCTTTGGAGTCATCATGCGAGTCGTTGAAACCTTTGCCTACTCGCGTCGTTGCTTGGCATCTTCTCGCTACTCTTCTGCATCTTTAGTGAGTCAGAAGTTACATGCATTGTGGGATACCGCCCAAGGTTTCGTGCATGTCCACAGCTCCTTCCTCGTACAACTCTTGACTCGGCGCGGCGCCATTTTTGTGGTAACTTCCATTCGATCTATCGAAGTAGCCCCAGCATCTGCATCGCACAACGTCGGACGTGCGCAGTATTGATCCAAGTCCGTAAAAGCACTCGACTCGGACTGGCAGCAGTGATCGTGCGTGGCTATTGATCACCATAGATATCCGTCGTGAAACAGTATTAGTGGGCCATACGCACACGGGAATCGTACAGGTCCGTCCAGTTTGGGAAAATAGCGATACACCTGAAGGGCGCCTACATCCAAGTACATCTTCTCAATCTGAGAAAACACATGTTTTGATGGAGTCACCAAGCTAATCCTCGTATTCGGAATTATACTCATCCTCATCTTCCTCAGAGTCATTTTCAGAGTCCTTGCATGACACAGGAAGCACTGCGCGGCACGTTTTCATGGTTTGGCGGCGATTGATAGAATAGCTGATCCATGCGCCCTGTGTGGCGGTGGTTGGGCGAAGCAAGGGTCTAAAGCGATGTTCAAAGAACCTCGTCCTCTAGATATGACTGTCGATGTGAACTCACGAAGGGTCATGTAAGCGATGTCGTCTGTGGCATATATACGTAGTACATTGAGGAGTGCCAGCAGTGAGACCTCCACGAATACGCGAGTATGTCGATGTTGAGGCCTGCCCAAACCGATACCTGTTGAAGTGGCCTTTGCTAATTCCTGGTTCAAGCTTCGTGACTGAATTTGATATTCGGTTGATTCCGTCGCACGACAGGGTCCAGGCTACGTTCGGAACCTTCTAGCAATTGCCAATGGTCGAGCAAATACTTTTCTTCTGTATTCTTCTGTCCATTAATAGGCAGCTTAGATCCTCACAAGAGTGACAAGAGTTGGCCCCAGATATTTGATACCCCGGTCGCGACCTCAGTGAAGCAGAATCCGAGATGGCTCCGTCTGAAGCGATTACCAATATAAATGACGACCAGCAGATGCCAAGTGCTACTCCACTTCTCATCGCGCCTCCAGAAAACGATGATGCGAAACAAGTCACCTTGGGGTCCTCTGAGACTATCAAACTCGATGCTTTAGGTCCGTTGGTAGTGAATAGTGATGGGGTAAGCCACCCATTTTGACGCTCGGACAAATAATCGTCTCATGATAACTTCAAGACCTTATCGAGGATTGCAAACTGGGAGAATATGACAAAGGAGGAGAAAGAAAGGACCATACGTGTCGTTGCAGCTCGGAACAGGTGTGTTCAATTGTGCCGGAAGCGGCGAGCCGTGTATGCGGGCGCTTGAGCTGCTAACACCGCTTTCTTCCCCCCGATTGAATAGAGCTCGGCTTGCGAAGCAAGCTGACCAGATCCAATGAAACACATCGCATTCACTCGAAGACATTTTCTGGGTTGCGCATCAATATGTTTACTAGTAGAACGGTTGCAACTAAATGCCAACAAATTTTGGTTCCAAAAATCAGCTCTGAAACTTTTTCCTCCATCGCCAATCAACCTTAACGTCATGTTCATGGCAGTAACTATGCTTGGACGGAAAAGTGGTACGTATGCATATCGTCATATGCATAATCCATACCTTCTCGGTAAGCCAATCACCATGCCTTGATAATCCGAGGATTCAGTTTGTTTGTCGGAATGCCGCTCGATAGGTACCACTTATCAGTTGGCTAACTTAGAGCTAGCTCACTCACGCTCTGTGTTATCATAGATTTACCAGGTGCTGGACGCTCATATCTTGCTGCCATCTGACAGTTGCCCAGATTTATTTCTAAGAATATCTCACAAGATAACAGCTGACCCTATATCACGGCACACCAACGCTTCACCAACTAGTTGAGCTGGTAGCAGCTTTTCCCATTCAACATTTATCATGTCCAGCGAGCCGTCATATTCCGAGTTCAAGCCACTCCTCAGTATGTCTAGGTTTTGAATGCTTCCATCGATCGCTCACAAACTTCTGCATGAAGCCCAGAGCGTTGGCTATGGCGTTGTTGTTGGTATGAGGTCTAACAAGGTTGAAAATTTTTGACTGACTATTTTCAGGTGTGGGGTTCTTCTTCGCAGGCGTCATGTTCATCTTGACCACACTGCAACGCAAATTTTTCAAATTTTCTCCTGCTTCTTCAGAAGAATTCACGGTATGATATGGTTCAATACTATAATTGTTATAATTTCTAAGCTATCACAAGAGTGCTTCCCGGAGTGTTAAGGTACAGTTCGTATTTTAAGACACCTGTTCGCTACCTCATGATCAATGAAAGCCTGGCCTAATATGCTGTGGCATGTGCGTACTACTTGGGTTTCTCAAGTGTTGTTGGACTAAACGTGCGTGTAGCGTAAGCGCGTGGACATGGAGCGCTACGCTTTTGCAATCGAGCACTGTTGCGTATACATTCGGTAAGGACTTCTTTCATATTGGTTACGGGATGCATGTTAATCCCAGTTGAAAGGCGTTAGCGGTCCTTGGTGTGTATCTTCTAGGACCTGCGCTTACCTCGTTGGCTCACCCTTTTGACCCTGTGTAGGTGGTATGGTGTCGGTGGCACCATTCAGGTTGCTATGTTTGGCATGGTTGCCTCCAAGGTGAAGCAGAACGCCAACGGTGCCCATACATTCCTTGAGGTATGAACAACCAATCCGGAAGGTATTCTGACTTGTCCACTGGCATTTAGATTGTCAAGACTCGATTTGGAACAAGCGCCCACATTCTCTTTACATTTTATGGATTTCTGTGTATCTTATTGGTCTGCGGGTCTCTGCTACGTATGTCCTAATCTTTGTTCCCAACTGTCAGTTTCACTCATGACTAAGATAGTTGGAGGCTCTGCGACTGTTAACGCCTTGACCGGCATGAACACCACCGCGGCATGCTTTCTTCTCCCTATTGGTATTGCTGTCTATGTCATCTTTGGTGGTCTGCGCGCGACATTTATCTGCGACTGGAGTCATACCATTATCTTGTTCATTATCATCTACATATTCACATTCCGAGCATAGTGAGTGTTTTCTCCTTCGTGGGGCTAGTCGATCATGGAATATCTTGATAGCGGAACATCACCCGCCATTGGTAGTGTCTCCAGACTCTATGATCTCTTAGAACAGGCTAGCATCGCCACTCCAGTGGTAGGTAATCAAGGGGGCAGCTACTTGACCATGAAATCCGATCAAGGCCTTGTGTTTGGTGCTATCACAATCCTTTCTGGTTTTACTGGAGTCTTCTGCGATCAAGGTCTGGCTCTAATACATGCATTATCTGATCTACATTTCTCTAATGGAACATTTTGCATAGGTTACTGGCAAAGGGTGAGCCGTACGCTTTGCAATATGCTCCTGGCTGAGCAAGTTAGGCAATTGCAAGTCATCCAGAGTCGACCACCAAGGCATACGTCAGTTTCGCGTTCGTAGGCTCTGAAACAAGCTGACAGCTCGACAGATGCTTGGTGGTATTTCTTGGTTTGCTGTTCCATGGGCATTTGCATCTTGTCTCGGTCTGAGTGCTCGCGCTCTTATTACTAATGCAAGTCCAGTTACAGTACATCCCAAAGATAACAGCTCACGGATATTTGTAGCCAAACTTTCCCACCTATCCTTCTCCGCTGTCTCCAAGTCAGATTAGCGCAGGTCTTGCAGCTCCTGCAGCAGCAGCTGTGCTCATGGGCAAAGGTGGCGCGATCACCGTGCTCCTTGTAGTATTGTACGTATACATCATGGTGGGAAGATACAATGTTCTGACAAGATATCAGTATGGCCGTGACTTCAGCCGCGAGTGCTGAGCTCATCGGCGTATCCAGTCTATTGTGAGTTGCCACATCATCCTTCCAAACGCAATCACCTGACTATACTCAATCAGTTCGTATGAGTAGGTAACACATAGCATGGATATTATTATGGGGAATGACCCCGTACATTAGCATATACCGGACCTATTTCCGTCCCAACGCCACTGGCGATGAGATAGTGAGGGTATCTCACTGCTTCATATGTTTCTGGGCAGTCTGGATGGGCTGTTGGGCAACTATTGTAAGTGTCATTCA
This sequence comes from Suillus tomentosus, assembly GCA_016647685.1. NCBI lineage: Eukaryota > Fungi > Basidiomycota > Agaricomycetes > Boletales > Suillaceae > Suillus > Suillus tomentosus. Next base: position 299,976 of record JABBWJ010000049.1, read on the forward strand.
TTCCACCGTTTGTCTACCGCATGAGCTCAAAGTCGATAGCTGAATGCTGTTCACATCGACCTTGGATGGGTGAGTTAGATCGTTCCCTATGCTGATGGCATCTACTGATGAGCTCGTGGGAAAGTTATATTATGTCCAGTAAGGTTTTTGATTGTTGCGAGATGAAGTGAAGTACTGAGACTATCTGGAATACAGAGGCTGTATACTCAGCCCTGCAGTTATTCCCATTGGACTTACCGTTTCGTGGTCTAAGCTTACGAAAGCAGGCGTTTTCTGTGGTGCTATAGGCGGTGCATGTTTCGGAATGTTGGCTTGGATGATTGGATGCTGGAAGATATACGGTCTGATCTTTCAAAATACCGCCTATCTTATGCTGATCAATTTCAGGCCAAATCAACATCAGTAACCTTGCGCAACCGTACTCCGCCCTATGCAGTAGTCTCGCGGGACTATTTTTCTCTGGAATTTTGACAGTGGGGGTGTCGCTCTTGAGTTCGTCCTTGTTGCCTTGTAGGATCTAATGTTGATTTTTTTCTACAGACCCTGCTGACTATGACTTCTCGGGCACCCGAGCAATCGCCACCTTAGAAGACACAATCGGGAGCGACATTTCAGGCGTTGACACTTCATACAGAGCATCAGATACCGAATCGCAGAATGAGAAAAGGGAAGAAAAGCAGTCATCGTTGAAACAACCTGTTTCCAACATCATGGAGGTTGGGTTGGAGAACGATGATGAACAACGTCTCAGATCTCTCAAGACGGTATTCAGAAAGGCGTTTATATATTCGTCGATTTTGACATTGATTGTCGTCATACTTGGTCAGTGTTGCAGCGCTATTCTATTTGCTACACAACTGATAGAGAATCAGTCCCACTGCCCCTGTTCTTCTCTCATTATGTCTTCAGCAAGAAGTTTTATACCTTCTGGACAGCCTGCTCGATGTGAGTTCTCGACGTCAACATGCGGTTCGATGGAGTACTCACCGAGTTTCTTTCGATAGTATATGGGCTTTCGCGAGTGGGTCATTTTGCATCGTCTTCCCCTTGTGGGAGTCCAGAAATGAGATCGGTATGATATTGGGTTCAGCTTATAGGTCAATCCGCAAATAGAGTTCACTTTGAACCCCCAAGTTGTTTCATGTATATATCTTTCCTGTTAGCATTAAGTCGCAATTGTGTATCCCAGATCGGTAACGCCTTAACTGAAGACAAAAGCTGGAGTCTTGATTCAAACATGATTGCAACTATACCACCTAATTGTTTTTGTATGCCGGCAAATGGTATCTCATGGGAAGCCCTCGTTATTGTCTTTGTTGTGCGAGCCCGAACGGTCTTTACCAAATCTGGTTACTCATCGCATTGGGTTGGCAGCGTGAGCTCATCATCATGACCACCTTCGTGTTCCACCTTTTTGTTAACACAAACTTGGCCCATGGATGCTTTACCAATGCCGCACCACCAGGAATCTATTTATTCGCGAATATCGGAATGGGGTGAAATGTAGGTGTCGTTCATCCGCCCACTTACAGGCCTACCAATTTCTCTCGGAATCTCCACCCTACAATACTCTCGGCTCATCACTAGGTGTTTCATCGATTCCTCGGCAAAATGTGGCATACGGGCAATACTGCATCGTTCTCTCATCCTTCCAAACAGCCAGTCGAGCTGCACCTGCACAACTTGCCATCAGATACCGTTTTAACATGTGCTAGCGCATCCAGTTCATCACAGGCAACCTGCACCGAACAACTCACACCCCCTCCTCAAGCGCACTATTCATCCGTGCAGCTCCAGGATGACATGTTTGCACAGTTCTTCGGAGCCAAGCCACAACGAACGAGAGCCCTCGAACGGCGTGTCCCTCCACCCTACTTGCGTGATGGGGAGTTTGAGAAAGTGTCCACGTACACTGCTTATCCGTGTCCAGATGCACACACCAAGCCCAAAACACTCACTCGACATCTGTTTTTCTATGGTTTCTGTATGTTTGTTTACAACATGTATCACAAGATATGCAACTGACAATTCCCTTCAGTCTTTCCAATATTTTGGATAATTGGAAGCGCTATAATATTCTCCCCACCTCGGCCCAGTTCTGAATGGGAGACTGGAAGGTCGGAAGAGGAGAAACGGAGGTTACTTGCAGAGATGCGAGTTTCGGAACTCAAATGGGCGAAGCGTTGTCTATATGCCATGGTTGCACTTTTGGTTCTCATTATTGTGTTGGTGACCGTCTTCGTTTTGGTAAAACGGTGAAGAACGCTGCTCTGCTCTAGCTTCTTCCATATAGCGCTGCTATTGTTGTATCATGCGTCCCGTCGACCGGACCTTCATCTTTTCGTTTCTCAGCAAGTACTATAGTTGGCTTTTTTTTGTGTATCAGCAACTCTGCCGTACCATTTTCAATCCCTGTGTTTATATAGATAGACAACATACTTTATTGTACTACCATATCTGTCTCGGTACTGAATCTCCTCCGGGTATCCGAATGATTACCTCGTGCGCAAGGGGTTGTTACATAATAGGTGCCAGCGCGTGTGACACAAAGGACTAAATGAGCCTCGTCAGTAACACTGGCGCATGCTCAGTAACTATCTCGGTTTATCAACTCGCAGCTCAATATCTCTCAGCAATATCCATGGTAAACTGTGAGAGGCCCTACATTTCATCAAATTGACTGGTGTTAGTGCTTATTGGCGTGATAGTTGCGGAGCTCAAGCAGAAGGCAGGGAAGGCCAAAGATGCGAGTGTCACAATGATGGTGAACACAAGGGACAAATATTCCAGTGTCCCCTCTTCAAAAACGAATTGGGATCCTAACTGGAAGCGTGCACCTCCACCTGCTCCAGCAGGATCGTCGGGTAATGGGCCCCCACCGCCTCCGCTGCGATCACGTCCAGATGCTTCCGGAAGTACGAGAAGCTCTGTTGTTTCACCTCCTCCTCCCTCGGCTCACGGCTCACGGTCCGGTGCTCCTTCCTCACCATCGTATAGCCATATTTCTCCTCCACCCGCACGCGCTACGAGTTCTTACCGATCGCAGATGGCGGGATCAGCAGATCCAGTGAATCACATAGATTGGGCGAATTTGTCACAGGAAGACAAGGATGAATTTTTTAGTTGGCTGGACGAATTTTTCTCTAGATATCTCGATATCACTCTGCCTTCCAGGCGTTCATCTGCAGGAATGAAAGGAAGCACTGCGGTCACAGTACAGTCAGCTGGACCTCCGGTGTGTATCAGTATGATGACATATTTCATGCCAGCTGACTGAGATAATTCTGCCGCACAGCCGGTCAATCTCAATTCACGACCGTCCTGGTGAATGGCTACCTTTATCAGGTACTGCGACTCTACTGTTTGTGAATCGCTTCTATGGAATCTTCTCCTGACTACTACAAGCGCTCATAATAGTCCGCATTTATGGAGCTCGAAAGATTAATGCATAGTTAATGAATGACTGCGAAGATATCCAACATCTGTGAGGCTACAACATCTCAACCAACATACAAATACAAGAGGGGGATTTGGGATATAGGTATTCCGATGTGGAATGACATTGGGACGTCAGCTAGGTACACCATGCGCCCATATCCAACATGAGACAGCACTCGTCTAGATTTACCGTGACGGTCGTACGCAGTCGGGATGACGTGTTCGGTACAAGTTTTGTACCCGACGGTCTTCCGTCACCACCTACGAAAAACGTGAATTCCAGCAGATAGGGGAATGCGAGGACTCGTACCGAGAGACACCCGCAATTTCGTGCTGTCTTGTGCATGTGAGACGCACTCGTCTTACACCGTAAGGAGCCGCAGTCGGAGGTTACTCCGGTAAAATATCTTCCATGAAAGTGCTGCGGTGAGGAGTGCCACAACATCACTATCGTGTTAGTGCCTAGTTGGCTTCTACTCGAGAATGAAACCTACTCCACACCCTGTCCAATAGTCACCGACACTGTGATACAATACAAGTGTGAAGGGTGACTGTACGACCTTGGAACCAATGCTTACATTTCGTGAAGACACATCAAGTCTTGTCGAGGGCGGTAGCGCTAGTAGTGGTGGCGCAGAAGGATGGCTGGCAACGGATCCGAACCGTACCGACGAAGACAAGGTTGCTTCGGAGAGATGGAATGGCTGAGACCAGTTGATTTTAGGAGGCTATTATATATCACCTCGCTAAGCGAAATTGTGGCCTGTGGTACATATGCATCCATGATGATGGTATCCCACATGTAATATGATAACATACGAAATAAAGAGTGTTGAGGTCAGAAATCCAGTACCACTAATTCTCGAGACATCCCGCGGTCAATATCAAGTTGCCCCAGATGCGTCATTCCGCGCCGAGCCGGTTCCATTCGGATCACAGCAATCTTATCTCGTCGCGAGGAACGCCGATAACAAAATCAGATCGACATATTCAAAAAAACTTTACTGAATTTTGAGGAGACAGATAATGGGTGCGCATGCGTGACGGACAAGCCGTCGTGAAGAAGTTAATACAAGGCTTGCTGGCAACAAGTGGCAGGATTATGTACATAATAAGTATGTACAAGTCTGACTCTAATATTTGCGAAAGTTCCCTAGTCAATCAAGATCAATGCATCCGTACTACGTAGCATCACCGCGTGAGCGACTGGCCGCGGAAATAGGTATTTTGTCATGAGTATCATCACCTACTTGAAACTTCTCCATTCTATGGTTTTTAGAAGACCCAGGGTCACATTCGTCCGAAGGAACAAGATCGTGTGTGCAAAGGGGTGTGGTATGACGTTCTACCCAGTCACGGAACGATCGAAAGACGGGATAACGTTCGAATAAACACAAAGGTAGTCTGATGGAGTACCATTGCAATTACTTATATTTCCGCCACAAAAGCCTGACCCGAATGAACCAAACTATGGGAACATCCTGAAGGGCGCTAGTGACTCTCAAGTGACCGCCTGTTGAGTTGAATAAAGTTCATCAGATTATACAGGGTCGAGCGCGGTGACGCAATGTGGGTGGCTTTGGCGAGCTGTTAATGAATCAACAATTGTCCCGCTTGAGTAACGCACTTAAGTTGGACTGTCACTTACGTTTGTCGTCATCAATCCCGTAGTCACGAAATGAAGACCATTTCAGGTTGTAAAAGTAGGGACGTGGCCAGGGGTGACTGTTGTTATCACATGAATATGTAAACAGCCCACCATGAACTGATGTCTGATGCCCATGCAGCTAGGTCGGACCTTGCCAGACATGACAAAAAAGTAGATCCGCGTATTAAGGGCAATGGCATTGATGGGCTTGATCCACTGTAAATGGACTAATGTGTAGCTTTGCGTAGAGCATAGACTGATTGCGACTGGAGTGAACGAGAACTGCCGATCAGCATAAACACAATCACGACATGTGATTCGTTTGTGTGTTTCAGGTTGGTAGGAGTCGGACCACGGACTCTGTCTGTGCAGTCACTGCAGTGTGATCATGAGTAACTTGGAGTCAGAGTTATGTACACACTCTTCGTTAAGCGGTTTGACCGAATCGGAAGACATAAAGAATTATGGGCCTGGCAGGGATTCATGGAGGCTTTGTGAATGAATATACTTGATCATTAATAAAAATTGTCGACCGACACGGTGAGCAAGTAACCTTAAGCCGAATGCCTTAAAGTTAATATTCGGTTCGGCGCTTTCCGCTTGGAGTGGGCACAGCCTCAACCCATGGGCAGGGATCGACGTACGTAGAGCCTACATGTTTGAAGCATATAAAACATGCATGTTGCATGATTCTGAATTCACGAAAGAGTATACGACTTAGTGAGATACCTAGGGTGCTGCCATACGGTATTGCCGCGATAATATTTGTCTCATAAGTAATTTATTTTAAGCATCACTCACGTGACCTCAGCGGCGCTCTCGAGACTCAAGCGCTTGTCAAGCGCTGTGCCAAGTTCATGCGCCACGGGAACTCGTCACTTCTGATTTTCTGATTTTCTGACGGTCTGACACCCACGCTGAAAGTCTGAAACACTCGTTCCGTTAACCACGAAATGGTTCCCTTGACTACCATAGGACTGTGACGAGCCAAGTTTTGATTTTTCTGCTCCGTGGTGAAAATACTAGTGTGGATTAATCGATTGGATTCCGAGTTAGAATCAGAAGTTGGTGCACAGTCGGCGTTGTGAGTTAATTCCCGAAACTACTATAATAACTTCTAGCTTATCAAGTTTCAGATCCCAGCTTGGGGGTAACCTTTGCCTTGTCTATGCAGAATGACAATGTATCAGTTTTCGCACTAGGGCCGTTTCATACAGACATTCACATTAATGACGACCGCACGGTGGTATCACAATCGTGCGTTACGTGGTAGACTGCGATAAGCCGTACATTGAATAGTCGTGCAGATTTCAGGTTGAGGACTAGCCTTATGTGAGTTGAACTCGTCGATCACCATCCAGGGCGGAATACCTCACTGACAAAATTCAAGATCATCCTAACGTGCCATAGTTGAATTGCAACGTTGCCCGTGCAGTTAGTGATTATGATGGAAACTTGGATGTTGATGACATCAGTCACGTTTCTATACCCCGTGGGCCGTGAGTTCCCCGTCAGCGGTTTTTTATACCTTGTTTGACGCCTTAAAGGCCTCATTGTCCGTGGCCGCAACCAGTTGCCAGATACGTTCCTTCCCACATCACATCGGGTGCCGCATCCCACTCAGAAAGTTGAGCTTCTGTGATAGTGTCGTTGATGTACACTTGCTACAATGTCATCAAACTGATCAACATCGAAAAATCCAGTCTAATTGGCCCCAACTTCAGTGCCAGTGGTCACTGAGTTTGCTGTTGCCTTGGCTCTGCACTTGCTGTCCGTAGCTCATGAAGCTCAAACGACGTTTTTGGACGTTTTTGACATCCTCACAGAGTGTCATACTGGTTGAGATAATTTCATCCTACGGAATTTCATGATATGATCCAGTTAGTCAGTTATCTTATTATCCTATCTCGATGCACTCCTGACGCCATCCGTGGCACACGTTCTGCCTACCTCGTGTCTGTTGCCTCGATTCTTCACTCATGAAACGTGGTGATCATTCTCTGTTATGGCTTCGAGCTGGGCAAGGGGAAACGCATAGAGTGGTCATGTTTCCCTTCGGTTTGGTACTGCTGCCGAGCGCTAAGAAGTTCCAGGAACCGATTATCACACAGCCAGACTTTCATGCATCATGTTTGGATGACTTCCGATATGCTCTAACACAGATTAACATAGATTCAAGTTATCGCTGTAGATCTTCAGCAACCAATCGATGGCATCGAGGAAACCTAACTCTGCAGCTTCAGCAGAGAATAGATATCGATATTGGGTCCGAGCGCTACTTATCCGTATTCATAAGGCGAGTCTCTGTGCAATCACAATCACCGTGGTGGTCCAAACGAGCTAGAATCATGCATCGACACAACAGTTTCAACAACAACGTATCTCGTTCGCCCTCCCTTACCCAACGTAAACTCGGGGCTGAATTTCGACCTTCGTCTCCGCTCGTTGGGGGATCGCCCGTGAGCACTACTGAAACCCATCAGACGGTGATCACAAAGAATTCCTGGCTCGATGCTGCTCGTGAAAGCACCAACAAATTCAAACTGAATGGTTCACCCCTCCCTCTCGTTTGGGTGAGGAGCATGGCGATCGATCTTTACTGAATCTCACTTACAAGTATACAAGATTTTGGTTGAAGACAACGTCATCCCGCCGAATGCTGTTCCCTTTGGCGAAGACAAGAACGGTTCTCAGCTGTACATTGCTCGTGCCCTGCTCGAGGTAGGTTGTTTCTCCCAGGGGTATCACAACACTGACTGTGCCATATCTTTCAGGGTGGGCTCTGTAAGTATATTCTGCCAGTAATCAGGAGACAGCGCTAACCTGGTTTTAGACCTCGGAAGGGTAGGTACTCACCTTCAGCATGCCCTTATTAGTTACGGCGGAAGGGAGCACCACGTACGTCTACCAAATCGAGCGTTACATCTTTTCATGAAATTGAGATTTGCGTGTTTTCAGATCCAAAAGTACGAAGTACTTGTGTGTGCTTCTCAAGTTCGCTGGGGCCTGGCCTCCTACGACTCAGCAGGATCTTTGAGTCAGGGCACAGTCGTACTTGCACAACAAAACCAGCAGCTGCAATCTCAACGCGGGTCGACAGCATGGTCTACTCAAGCTGGCGGTTTCTCCCAGCATGGGGGATCGCCTGGTGGTTTCGTTGCACCATCTGGATCACCCGCTGGTTACGCTGCACCATCTGGATCACCTGCTGGTTACGCTGCACCATTTGGATCACCCGCTGGTTACGCTGCACCATCTGGATCACCCGGTGGTTACGCTGCACCATCTGGATCACCCGGTGGTTATGCTGCACTATCCGGATCACCCGCTAGTTACGCTCCACCATCTGGATCACCCGCTGGTTACGCCGCACACACTGGATATTCTAATGTCCGGGAGGTGTCCAGTGTCCGAGAGACTAGAAGTGCATACAGCTCTCGCGAGAATTCGAGCCTCGTTATTGAGACCACGCTGCGTGTCGACGATATTCCAAGGTTTATCCCCAATCTTGAGGACCTCAAGCTGAGGAAGCTTGCGTATGGATTCTTTTCAACCACCTTGTTACATACCTGACGATTCTTAATAGCGACTACAAAACTGTGGTTCTGATCGATGATTCCATTTCTGTTGGTGTTACTTTCCTTGTAATATGACTTAGATTTTCTGATCTACTTCATTTAGATGGCCGAAGAACAATCTTGGACCCTTGTCCGTGGAGCTCTGGCGGGAATCGCTGATCTTGCGAATCAGTATGGCTCTCAAGGAATTGATTTGCACTTCTTGCACCAGGAGCATTACCATCAAAACATCAAGGTCTGTCTTGCAACGCACAGATTGTAGGGATGTACTGTGATTGACTGGCTCTTTAGACGAGCCACGAAGTTCAACAAATTTTCGATCAAATGGCTCCTAACGGTTAGTTCCATCCTTGGCGATACGCTGAGCCGAAGGTGACATCGAAATACAGGTCCCGAAACGCCAACTGCTGCGAAACTGGAAGAGCTTATTAACACCTACCTCCCCCTCGTGGAGCGCAAATTCCCTCGACACAACCCTATTGACATTATCGTCATTACCGATGGTGTCGCAAGTGAGTTATGCCTCACGCACCTTGGCCCGTTGTGTTGATACTTCTATATGAATTAGCCGATCAGCAAGCCCTCCCTGAGGTTATCGTCAGTGCAGCCCAGCGCCTGGAAAGAAGCCAAGTTCCAGAGGGAATGTTTGGCATCCAGTTTGTACAGATTGGTACAGACGCGGAGGCTGCTTTGGCATTGCGTGCTTTAGATGATCACCTCGAGCAGCAGTACAAAGTCAGAGTATGTTTTGTATTTCTTTCTAGTTAGTTGAACTGGACTAATATTTCTTGTCGACAGGATATCGTGGATACCACACCTTACGATCCTCAACAGGGCGCGTTCAACACCGATTACATGCTGAAGATCCTGCTTGGTGGTGTGAATAAGGTTCTTGACAATGGAGGTCCTGTGCCGAGCGAGTTGCTCTCTATTCCAGTCCCATACGGGCCGAGGTAATCGATCCGTCTCAGTATTGAATTTCCCGAAATGTCGGTGTTGTATGCTGGCGAAAATATGTTTTCCATCAAGTCGTTACTGTACAATAAATGTTTTGCAACGCATGATATACATAAGCTGTCTGGCTCGTATGTTCCGCTGTTAGGAAGTTCTAGCCCATCCGGCCCGTACAACCCAGACCCCAAAAATTTCAAAGAGCGTCAAGCAAGTTCCCACCATGAATTGCTCTTTGCCTTCATCGATCGCATCATCCATCATGTTCGAGCCATCCACTGGGACCACTACACCTACAAGTTGTTGTCTGCCATGCGGTGAGGGTACTGAAACCTTGCGCCGTGGGCCGTGGTAAATTCCGCGAGAAGACAGGTACCTGCCCTATTGCATTGAAGTGAAGGCTGTTGGATCCTTCCGGAAAGTGAATCAACAACTTGAAGTCTGATCTCATCAATGTTCCTTGCGTATATATGCAATCAAGCCAGCCTCCTGAAATTCAAATTCTCCTACGAACTCGTTATCGATTCATTCACGAAGACCTTGGTCGGTGGGCATGCTTCGTGTTTCAAGGGAGATCTCCACTTTGTTGGCCTCTGATCAACCTCGTTGAGCTATGGTAAGCAGCGTTATCCATCTGCTTCCGAAATGAGGCAACGTGCTAGGTCGCGCGGTACGGATTTTTGTGATGATTGGACCGGCATTTCCCAATCACATCTTACTGACAAGCCAGCCTTCCGGGATAGGTGAAAGTTTCAACAAACTTCTGGTGGATCGTACAGTGTCACATTGCGCCTTGTGTTGATTGAACTATTATTGTGCTTGTACTCTTTCAAGAATCATAGAATTTTCTGTTAAACTCTATGATGCACCTGATATCGATGGATTGGGCGCCAATGCATGATGCCTGAAATTCATGGTATAAAGTGGTTTCCAGACAATCCCCCAGGAATCTACCTTCAGATTAACAAACCAATACTTCACGATGCGCAGCTCCACTCCGACTCAATTCCAGTCGACGAGGACGTCGATGTCGAGTAGCACACACTCTAATTCCGCTGCTTTTGGCACTTTGATGCCAGAAACTCGTCCGGCACCGTATCAGCAACGTCCATCATACCTAGCCCCACGGCCACTGGCATCACAGTATGAGACCTCTCAGTACACCATGACGAAGCCAGCATACGAATATGGACGCCCTCCCGCCACAAGTTCATATCCGCCCCCAATGCCAGCATTCAACAATGATTCAACAATCACCACTACTACCACTACTACCACCACCAGGCACAAGAACAGCTGGCTTGATGAAGCTAGGGAAAGCACCGCTAACTTTAAGAAGAACGGCTCACCTGTACCACTCATATGGGTAAGAGTGATATCCATTGAGGTCATAATGGTTGCTAAAGGTCTGAAAGATCTTGATCGAAGATAAATCCATCCCACCGAACGCTGTCCCATTTGGCGAAGACCGCAATGGACAGACGTTCTTCATTGCACGTGCTCATTTGGAGGTAAGGTTTATTATCAAGGAATCTCGGCCAAAGACGCTCACGTTCGGCTGACAGGGAGGTCTCCGTAAGTGCTATTAACATATAGTGCGGACACTCCACATGATCAACTGTTCAGACATTGGAAAGGTTGGCTATCACACCTCAGGTGCTCTGATCAGCTACGTCGGCAAGGAGCACTTGGTATGTGTTCTTATTATTTTCGCACTTTTCTATTTTCGTTTTGACGGACTTCGTGCGATACCAGATTGAAAAATACGAAGTTCTAGTATGCGCATCTCAGCTTCGCTGGGGCCTAGCATCTCAGGATGCGACGGGAAGCTTAACTCAGGGCACCGTCGTCCTCGCTCGTCAGCAACAGGGGAGACAAGAGCTCAAGCGCACTGCAAGCAATTTGTGGTCGCGCGAGACTCGGGAGACTCGGGAGTCCACCGTGACGTCGGTCGTTCAGACTGCCCTCCAGGTAGATGACATTCCTCGTTTTGCTCCCTCTCTTCTGATACAAGAGGAAGAATTGCGACGCGTGGCGTGCGTGTTCACTGTTCACTGCTCTTTGTTAACCAAATTCTAATCATTTTTCTGATAGTGAGTACAAGACGGTCATCCTGATCGATGATTCCATCTCCGTAAGGATGGCATCCTCAATATGTTGATCCATGACCGCTAATGTACTTTGTACCTAGATGGCCGAAGCTGATCTTTGGAGCCAAATGCGAGAGGCTCTGGCTGGCATCGTCGACCTTGCTATACAGTATGGTTCCAAAGGGATTGATTTACACTTCATGCACCAAACTCAGTTTGCCGAAAATATGAGGGTATGGAAGTCCGTTCGCTGGTCCTATGCTTTTTTAGCCTAACGGTCTCGACCAGTCTCGATCTGAAGTCCAGAAACTTTTCGACCAGCTCAGTCCCACCGGTATGTATATCGCATTTATCGGACTTTATCAGTGAATCATGCCCTTTATTCAGGTGAGGACACACCAACGGGAGTGAGACTCGAGCAGATCATCGAGATGTATTTGCCACTCATCGAGCACCCGAGCTCGACTCATGAACCTATTTCTATCATTGTCATTACCGATGGAGCTGCTAGTAAGGTAGTACTTCCATACCGTGTTCACATATCTGACATACACGGACATCACTATAGCCGACGGTGATGACTTATTGCGATGCATCATCGAGGCTGCCAGTCGCCTTGACAGGCAGCAGGTTCCTCTCGATAAGTTCGGTATCCAATTCGTCCAGATCGGCACAGATGAAGATGCTGCAAGGGCGCTCCATATGTTAGACGACGAGCTTTCTGAACGTTACAAAATTCGGGTGCGTCTCATTCATGGTTTCTCGTACGCTTTTACTCATGATTCTTCAGGATATCGTCGACACCACTCCCTTCGACCATGCTCATGGCGCGTTCAACACGGACTACATGGTCAAGATCTTCATTGGAAGTTTGCACCAAGGTACTAACAATGGGACCCCTGAATTACTCTTGCCGGAGAGGAAGCCCCAAATTATGCCGATGCCTGGCTATGACAGGCATCCATCTCCCGCCCCCAGATCTGCCTCTCCCCAGGTGCCTGCTAGCGGCCTACGCGCCCGAGGGTTTTGAGGGGATCGGATAAACATGCTACGCTTTACGATAGATTCAAAGTCACAATTCCATTTACGCTGTGTACATCTTCTCGATAGGCTACGGTTTTGATCGGTTATCTGTTAAAAAGTTCATTGGTTGAAATTGAAGTGTTATCTCGTGTCAGTGAAATGTCAGGGCGGTACTCAACTACTGGGCATGTGTGTTGTAGGATGTAGAAATATTTACAACGAAGGCTCGGCTGTATATGGGTATTCCAGTAAGTATATCGATGGGAGACGGGGTGCAAAGTCAGAGACGCATACATGCATATGATGGGACGGGCACGGACTGCAAGGAGAGCCCAGGTCACACCCCTATAAGCAGGAGGCCAGGACCTGCGCCAGAGCACCCTGGTACAATGGGATGTTGCTGCAAATGCTAGAGAAGCTGGCCTCAACGACCTATCTCGTTCTATCTGTGTTTCAGGCTAACCACTGAATTTGTCCTCCCAGGATGACAAGTTTTTACTCGACATATCTGATGCATGTATACACATTTCTGAAACTTTCTCATTTTGATCGAACATATTTTGTAGACTGATGTGAATCGCAGTTGGTGCTGTCGAAATGCTCTGCTTCAGAAAATTGGTCTTGGTATTCCATTCTTGTTGATTTGCTTCGGTCATTGCAATGCCCAAATACTTCTATTGACGTATCAGTTAAGCCTGAGCGGGACAGTCAAGTAAGAAGTTCGAGTCGATGGTAAGAGGACTCCAGCGGCGCTGCGGGGATGGGCCGGCCAGGGGGGCGGCTGTCTTCAGCCAGCAATTTGACATACGCGATCGTTTCAGGCTTTAAAGTGGCGAAGGAAGGAAGAAAAAAGAGACGAACATAGAGAGAGGCTTTCCCAGGGTTTGGGCAGTGACAAGGACAAATCCGTCAACACAAAGATTGACCTGTGACTGACCATGTACGTGCCGAGGGGATGAAGACTCCAACCCTGAGCCGCAGGGACGTGGAACGAGGCACACCGCCCAAGCGCGAGCAGGCGGAGCCGCGGGGAGAGATGTCTTCAATGGGCCGAGGGGGCCAGAAGGTCTAGATTTCGCCAGTAACGAAGAAAGGCATCGGATGACTGGTGCTCTAGAGCTTTGATGACATTTGGAGGAACCTCGGATAGAAGCATCCGCCAAGTCGTGCCTCCTTGTACCTCGGGGTTGGAGTCTTCCGAGTCCTCCCCTTGGCACGTACCTTGGTCACAGGTCAATCCCTCTGTTGACGGATGTGTTCGCCGCTGTCGGCTGTGTGCGGTCCTGGAAGAACTGGCAGACGAAGAATTTCTCCTCATGTCCCATAATCAATTTCACCATACACAAATAGTCAGTGCGTTTACCAGAACCGGTCAGCGCCGATGAACAGAAGGCCCTTAGCATTGAGGATGGCAGGTTTTAAGATCATAGGGTCGCTACAAGCGGGTAAGCGGGCGGTGATGTCGCTGATTTTGCAAGGAGAATCAAGAGGCTTCAGAACTGTAGCTGGAGTAGTGGAAGTCAGGAGCACAGGTCAGGAGCGCAAAAATCAAGTAGTGTTTTGCAACCAACTTTATGCTCTCGTCCGTCACGGTTGCACTCCTTTGTGTGGTCGACTCGTCGTGCTTCTAATACTCAGGGGAGTGGACACGCAGCTAGCAGCTAGAATCAGGAGAAAACAAGGATCAAAATCAAATTGCAAGTGATGGTATATGTACTCTATGAATTGGTAAATAGTGACTCGGGGATTTGGAGATTGCAAGGTAGTAAAGACGTGCAAAATGTCAGTCAATAAAGGTGAGTAATGTTAGGAAAACAGCGGAGCGATGAAAATATGAAAAGGGTCCTCAAAGAGCTAATAATATTGCATGATGGAGAAAAGAGAACCTCAATGGCTTTGAAAGTTCAATAGCACCGCGCTTGCCAAAGGCTTCAGCGAACGGCCACAAGAAAGCAGGTACAAGCGAAAAGTGCTCGCCAGCCTTGAGTGAAAACTCGGATAGATGTGCCCGAAGCGAAACATCATGGAATCGGTGGGACATGGCGCTCACACATCAACGCGGAAGCTCATCACCTGTGGTAGATATGCAGCGCCTGCAAGATCAAGGACATGAACATCATCGAAAACGTCATGACCATTGAACTGTGCGGATATATGTTAGCATTTTCAAGACATCCAAGTTCCAAAGAACAAAGTCGACGGGAGACTCACCCCTCCAAAGACAAACAGTCTGCTATCTGCAAGGATCGTCGCATGGTATCCGCGCGCGGAAGGGGGTTTACCTTTCACTGTTCGTGGTTCGTATTGGAGGTTCACTGTGCTCAAGTGCGTCAGTTCATTTTGCACTAAAATTCGAAACCATAGGCGTGCACTCACCAAGGTTAAACAAGACGACTTCGTCTCTATATGCCCCACCGTCGTGTCCGCCTACGATGAAGAGGCAGCTTCCAACCTGTGTAGAGGTATGCGAAAGCCGTCGGTGAGAGAGAGGGAGATTAAGACGGGTCCAAACAAGAGTGTCTGTCGGGAAATAAGATTGACAGTCAGGACTGAAGGAAAGAACAGACGCAACGCGGGGCCCAAAACATTATATAAATGACCCACCAAGGTGTAAACACCATACGTCTGAAAAACATTCTCTCCCATCACTCCCTCCGACCACGATCATTATATTGCCTACCAAATTGGCAGTGTGGTATCCTCTCGGCACGGGCGGCTCACCCTGTGTTTCGACGAGGGACCAACGAAGCCCACCGCTTGCGCCTGAGCCACCAAAGGAACCACCCCCGTACGAGTACGTCTGTTTAGAGACACTTAGTAACGTGAGGATATTGATTAATAAACCACACACAGATTGTGAAGTAGGATCTAACCGAGAGACATCAAGCGTCCATAGATCGTTGAGAGCTGTGAGGCCATTTCCTCCCCCAAAAATGTAGATTTTGCCATTGTAGAGGACAGACGTGTGGGCACGACGCGGTGCTGGGTGGAGGGGCCTCTCTGAAGGATTCTGCGATTGCGATGCCGGCGGTTGCACCTCAGTGTTCGATTCAGGGCTCTGCGACGGGGATTGGGAGTGAGGAAACAAGGGACAGAACCAGGAACGCGTAGTAGTGTCAAATATATATGTACTGTCGTAGTACACTGGGCCTTGGCCCCCACCGAAAATCACAATTTTACGGTCGACGAGAGTAGCAGTATGGGCGCGGCAGGGTGGTGGAACGTCGCCGAGGGTGTCAGGATGTGACCAGTGCATTGTATCTGAAGCCCGCAACTTCATCAGTATCTCACAGATAAAACATGCATCACGAAGAAGTGTAACTGACCGGTATCAAAACAGTACACATCCTTCCAACAGCCTTTATCATCACATCCTCCGAACAACCACGCAACATGGTCTACAAGCGTGACCGTATGAGCCCTGAACGCGCGCATGGGGAGGGTGCCATGAATTGGAGCTCGTGACCAGTAGAGTGCGGTTGCAGGTGCAGGGGGATCGTCGGAGTGCGGCAGACGTGGGGTGGCGCGAACGCGCTGTTGGGTTTTTGGAGGATATTTACCTTCCCTGGCAGAAGGAGAGGATGCACGTCGTTTGATGGAGGAGGAGATGGATTCAGCGGGAACTGCGGTGGAGGTGTGGCGTAAAGAAGAAGGTTTCCGGGAAGAGGCGGTGCGAGGTGTACCAGGCATTGTTTGGGTTGATGTACTGGTGGGCGTAGAGCCCGCCGTTGGAGTGTTCGCGGTAGCTGTAGGTTGTCCACCAACGTTAAACGTGGACGTTGAAGCTGTCGCCTGGTGGGTTGGGTGTATATATGGTGAATGGGTACTATCAATGTTGCTACTAAGCTGCAGCGCTGTCGGACGGGAATCATCATGAAGGGAGAGCGAGCTCATGGTATCATTGTCATCGTCATCCACTGGCGCGAAGAGAAGCGTCGACGCTGTCGTTGAATGTGTTGCAGAAAGATCTGGATTGGTCTTTTGCCGTCCCCGCTGTGCCATGGCGATGTGCACAAGCGATCAACTCGTGGGAACAATATTCGGTTGTCCTAGAGTAAGTAATTATATTAATTAGCGCTTAGCGCTCATGCACCGATGCCATCATGACTCACAAACAACTACTCCTTCCTTGAAGCCTTCCCGGGAGACTCAGAATGCTGCTGCGATCATGAAATGATTTAAAACATTGTGTATGCACAAATCTCCCAAGAATATGTTATAAAATACAAGGGACCCGCCTACATCGACTATCAACCTGGTGGCCCCTTCAGGTCAATCACACATCGCCCACTATCCTCGATGTTCTTCTCCCACTGGGTAAAATGGTATGCGCGTCTCATTCTCCTCGTGGTATTCCAAATCTCATTCGTCCGTGTATAGCGGCGGTACGCTACAACGTGTGCTCCCGGCCATGACGATGACCTCATAGTATACATGAATGATTGACAGTAAACAAAAATAGTCAGCTGCAGTAGCAGGAGTGAAATTTGATTACATTTCGTAGTCATCCTCTTGCTCATCCTCCTCTTCTTCGGCGGGCTTTGTGACCATGTCTAATTGAGAAGTGGAGTTCGTGAAGCCTTGGTCAAGACTCCAGGAGCTCTGCTTCTGCGTCGGACTAGTTGGGTATTGTCGACCGTTCACACGTGCGAACGGGCGACAGCTGTGAGTGCCTCTACAAAAATCACGTCTCGTATACCTAATCACCACAAAATTAATGATGAGATCTTGCGTCAATCATAATAGTTGGGATACGGAGTTCTCTTTGTTCCAAGTCCTGCGTATCTGTAAATCTATTTATTAGTGCTTGAGGAAGAGATGAGGAAGCAGAGCCCATTGAGAGCCCAGATCCGTGATGCTGATCGAGATTCCTTGGTACAGGATAGGTGGAGCATACGCGTGTGGGTTCGCACCTCACGGAATAGATCATCTATTCCGTGAGGTACGAACCCCCATGATGATACAGGGCGCGCGCAGATGGGTCTTGTAGGGGATCAGCAGCATTCAAGTAGCGGTGAACATGAGTGGCGTGCGAGAAATCACCCTTTGTCCCACCTGGTGCGCAACTCTAGCACCGCACCAAATCATCAGATCGCTACGACAATAACAATAATATATAGCAATCATAATAGTGTGCATGCTATTGTGCCATGGACAATAGAAAGAGCATCTGTACATGACAGCAAACAATAAAACAATCAGTAGCGGTGAAATTTGGTTATGCATCCTTAAATCTCATTAGCCTCCCAAAAATCAGAATCGTCCTCTTCCTCTTCCTCTTCCTCTTCTTCTTCTAGTTGAGAGACAGTTACAGTAGTCGTGAAACTAGGTGTGCCACTCTGCACGTTTTGAGACATCAGCGGGGCAAACCTAGGGTACGGGCAAGCATATGCAAACACCATGGTAGGTGCTGCCACAGGTGCGGGAGAAGCACAGCTTCTGGAGTCTTGACTTGCTGGGAACGACGGCGGGGCGACTACAGCTGTAGCCCGTTTACACGTGCCGTTGTCCACGTGCCTTTTGTATGAATCACCTCTCGTATAACTAATCACCACAACATTAATAATGAGATGCGTCAATCATAAGAGTTGGGATACGCACGACTTTGAACAAAGAGAACATTTGATTCTCTTTAGTTCGGAGCCTTGGTGTTTGATGGACATCGTGTGCCTATGATAGCCGTGAGGTCCAATTTTCTTCCCATCTATCGAGCAAACAAATTTTCCTGTGGGTTGACCGTATTCATCGAGCACGGGTGTCTGTCCCAAGGTTTGAGAGTGCGACCTCAATGAGATGGAAAAAAAACTCACAAACAGCGGATCGCTGTATATCTTGTGTAAGCTTGTTGCTGATTTTTTGGCCTTGCGGCGTCGACGGACTTGACAGCTTGGTGCTTGAGGCAGAGACGAGGAAGCAGAGCCCATTGAGAGCTCAGGCCCGTGATGCTGGTTGAAAATTGCTTGGTGGATGGGTGGAGCGCACGCGTGAGGGTTCATACCTCCCGGAATAGATGAGAAGGGTTGATGATGGGGGGTGCGCGCTGGTGGGGGAGCAGCAGCATTGGGCGGTAGGTATTGGCCAATCTGAGTGGCGCGCGGGACATCACCCACTGCAGGGGGGTAATGACCATTTTGTCCCGCTTGGAACGCGTGATGCGCAACTCCAGCACCCGCATCAGTCGAAGGTACGACATGCGTGTATGGGGGCGCGGGACCACGCGTCCAATGAGGCGGCACACCGTACGAATGGTATGTGGCGTAGCCTGGATAGGGAATGTATGCGGGCTCGGGCCCGGGTAATTGACCCATGTGCGTGCTAGTGCTTCCTGATGCTGCTTCGGAAGAATTTGAACTGTGTGGTGAGGAGGCAGGGGGGGTGGATTGGGTCATCTGGAGGTGACAAGTAGATATAGTTAGAAAGCACAGGCGTTGAAGCTGGGTAGAGCCGTACCTGGGCTCCCATATAGTGATTTGAGATGTCAAGGTTGTCTGTATGCGTCCATGGTGATAGAAAGTCCAGTAGATGAGGAACATAGGATGAAGACCACCGTTGTATCTGCTCGTCCAGCGCTGGTGATCTTGAGGTTTGTTTCCACTGCTGGGAACTTCCTTTCGGGGAAGATTGTCTTTGGGGCGCCATTATTCACTAAACGGACGGTGGTTGTTTTGTTCTATGTATGCGTCAGTTTTTCTTCCACACTTGAGTTGTTCAGTCTTGTTTCAAGTGCACGATGATAAAAAAAAGAAGTGCGCCGCTGATGAACCGTGGAATGTTTGTGTTCCCCTGAGGTCAACAATCTGATTGGGGCATCACAACTTATGTTTCTGGCTCCGCGAAATAGTTGAATAATCGTAAGTCCATGGCCGATTCGCATAAGTGACAAGACTCATCAGGTCTCCACCAGTCATGTCGGTGCTCTGGGAGAAACAGTTTAGTGAACTGGTCAACAACGGTCACCAAGAACGAACCCACGCGAGGTGCAACAGGCGATGCAAAATTCAATGTACACCTCTCGCATCACGTTCTAAACCTGCGATTTTAGAGACAGCCAGCATCCAACTCGAGGACACTCAAGAGCGAAGCTTCACGGGAAAGATCACCATAACTGCATTTCCTTGCGCGTACTCACAATTCTATCTGGTTTCCTTTATCACATCGTAACATGCCGTCGTAGATTCTGGCCCAACTGGACTCCCCTGACCAAGCTAGAGAACCGACCAAAATTTTATTTTCCTATCTTCAAATCTACACAGTCGAGTTGAAGGAGATCGTCGCCTTGCAACATTAGTCGATTGACGTAAAGGTGTGTCTTTGCCAGCCAACTGAGAGCCTACAACCGATCGCCTTTTAGTGTTTGTACGAAGAGCAGGACAACATAAATTGCAAGGAATAACCTCCTGGCCCCGGAGTTTTTTCAACAATAAAATCCAACTTCTTTCGGGTGGTACGGATACCATGAACGGTAAAGGAGCAAAAATTCACTTACCCATGACATCGACTCAAGGAAGCGCCAAAATCCGCCTTCACCGTTGAACAGTCGTCTCTGGCATTGCTTTAAACCGCTGCGGCTCGTAAACACAACACAGAAGCGACATCCGCATGTCCTGGTGCGGCCTCAATCCAGAAGTCTGGATCGGATGGAGCGACAGCATGTGCATGAAATAACTGATTATCAAGATGAAACTGCGTTATTTCTGGGCAGAATGTCATACCTGAGGGCACAGGAGTATCTTTGACAACTGCAATGTACGACCAGTGCATTAGTATAGACTTTCGAAGTGCGGCCGAACGTCGACCAGGTAATATTTCCAGTCATGATCATTCATGGTTTCAATACTGATGTTTCGACCACGGTAAAGATCGATTGTCATTTTGTTGCCATATGACCTTCCTATTCTCCTGCCAGTGCGCCTTACAGCTTGCGGTGCGTGTCAAAGATCCTCTGCGTCATTTTTGATGGGCCTACTCTGAGGCCGCACTCGCATCGACTTTGCAATGGTTTCGGATATAACGGCAAAGGTGCAGACACGCATTTGAATGAATCTTAGACGGTCGTCGACTTGGTGCAGCAAAATGCGCTGTGCGTGCATGAAGAGAAGGAATACTGTTGGTTGACCTCCGAGTCGGTCCTCGGATTCTAAGCGTCACATCCGAATCCCGATAGCTAGCGTTTGTTGTACTGTTGTTTAATTGTTGACTCTCACGTTTGCATACTACAGCCTACAGCACACTACTTGGCTTGGCCTACGAGAATGCGACTCAACGCGAAGCTGGTTGAATCTAGCGAACTTGAAAATGAGGTCAAACGAGCTTTTTGTCATTTCAGTGCAAGATTGCGACCTTCAACTTCCAGCTCATGGATAATGCATTATGATTCTACCGTGGACTCCCCTTGAAGACAAGTTTCATGCTCTGAATTTCCCCTTCTTTGGAACTCACGTTGCGCCGTGGCATGCGAGAACCACGCTGGTGGATGCCGCTCCAAGGTCAGATCATATTCTGTGGATTGTTCTAGAGCAAGTTACGGTCATCCTCAGGCCTCAGCTAGTAAGGACATATCGTGCAGAGATCCAAAGATGTGGATTTCGCATCAAGTGCTGGTGACTCATCACCGGAGCATTATAACCTCTTTTGTCCCGCTCAAGCCAGGTCCATATAACTTCGCGAACCTCGGCTCGTGCATTTCTCTTAGATCCATCCAAGTCAAAAATATCACTCCCTGAATTAGTGTCAACACCTGTATGCGGTTGAAAATCGAACAGTAAAACCGGGCCTACGAACGCGGCAGCCTGATAACATCCGAACCGGTAGTGGCCAAACACAGGTGCGTTTATTCTGCGCTCCTGTCGAATTCCGTGAAGGCGATAAGCCAATCTTACTTACCAAAATGGACCTATGATCTCCCATGAATCTAACGCATGTAGCGCTGACCGAAGTCAATCATATTTGTGGATGGAACAATTTTTATCGTAGGGCCGTACGTCCTATGATCGGACCCAGGGTCTATTTCAATACTACCCTGGATGGGAAGGTTCAAGGTACGTCTGCATCAAATTCCTTGTCGTTAACTGATGAAAATGGACAGATGCACAGAGAATTGGCGAGCTGACAGCGGCTGTCGTGAGCGTGCTAGGATGCGCCGCCACCCTTGACAAACGGAGATCTGAGTGCCTCGAGATATGTTTGTAAATAGCGAGGGCGCAGAACTATGAGGTATCATTTGAGCCCCACGCACACCGTAGATGCTTCCATTACCAATATCGTCGTTGTCTCACTCATTTCTTCTTTCGAGAGAAAATCGAGTCTTACCACAACACGCTCAGTCACTTGGCAGAAACATCTGGCCATTCTGGTTTTGCTGTCTTTGTTCGGACGCATGACACGCGTGGATTTGGTAACACCAAAAACTTCTTTGGACGGATGCACAATCACAGCATTTGTAGAACAATCAGTTTGTATCATGATGGGACCCATCAGGACCCATCTTGCATCAGACAGCCGACAGCTCAATTTCCGCCTTTCGGAGACAGGGCAAAACAAAGGAACTGGTCATACTAGTGCTCAGAAAATTTTGTGCTGTTTTTGTTGCTGAAATTTTTCACGAAAAAACTCACCCTGGAATTCGGAGAGAGGTTGGAGAGATGATATTGCGAGGCCATAATTTGTAAAATGCTGGTAAATGCTCTGGCGATGTATTCCAGTTGCACGACACCAACGACATTATTTGGTATACTAATATAGCCGAGAGGCAGATCAGGCATAGCTGGCCCTCCTTACAATCACTCTTTCACCAGGTCAGAGTTGACCCCTGCTACCCGAGTCTCGGACATGTGCAGCAAGGTAATGTGTTGAGAATGTGACACGAATTTACAGGTATCCTAGAGGAAATCTCGATCGGACAAGTCGCGGCCAATCAAATCGTAACATGTACAGGCTATCGTCCACCAGGCCCGTCTATCGGCAGCGTTTCAAGTAGCTTAAACTATTCAATCGTCTTATATTGGAGACGAACAACTGAAACTCGGGTACCTCTTATCGCGGAGGTAAAGCGGGACAAACGCGTTATCCTATATTCTTATTCGACGCAATGGCCCTCGCTGACTTTTCTAGTACCCAAAGTTGACGTCTAGAACATCCCCCACTGCGAGCTACTTCGATCATTGACTATAATGGTGCATTCGCACGAACTCGGATCAAAGCAACTGCAAAAGGTTAAGAGTTGTTCGTGGGGAGTCCCTCTTCAAAATACCACGGTGCACGTATCGTCCACATCCCCCAACCTCCTTTGGGTAACCATTGAGATCACGGAACACTCGATTACTAGTCGACCATAACAGGTGAAGTATACGGTCTCGACTAGTCATGGGTTATTCATAATCGTCTAGTGGACATATAAAGCTTCAGGTTGTTTTTGGGGCTATTCTTTCCACAGAAAATACTAGCACTGCCTCTCACCTGACAGGCCCAAAAACATTTTACAGCGTGGCATAACACGCGGTCGGTCTGCTATGAAGGACTCAGCAATTTCCATTACTTTGCCCTTGTTACAGGGGCATTCATCTACTAGTGATGTTTTCGCACCCTTGGTCGCCTTGTCTCATTTGTATCAGTGCCCGCACGGATCAACAGCCTGTCACGATTGTAAATGAACCACACACAGCGCTAGTACGCTATCAGGAGTTTCTTCTGCATTCCATCAGCCTGCCAATCTTCCGCACATCACGGACTTCATTGTTCACATGCTCAGATGTTCTATCCTCTCTGGGCTATAGAGTATGCAGTGGCATCGCCACTGGCGTCTATTGTTATGATACGCCTCATACGTAGGATTCGTGAAGTCAATTTCCAGCACGAGTGCTAAGGTAGTCATACTGGCTCATACCTAATGTCTACTAAACCCATTGCGCATACCATAATGATATACTGCGTGATGCTGTAGAACGTGCTATATGCTCTCCATGAGATTGCATAGATGAATACATCAACTCCATTTTGTATATACTAGATAGAGGCTACCGCGGATACAAGATATAATACAGTATATGACACAGTACGTATGGATGCGTCCAGTGAGCGACCTGCCATAACTCCACACTGCACGTACAAGATTGGGCCTCACTGGAACCCGTCGTACCCCTGACCCCATTGGCCATGCATCCCCATACCGCCCATACCGCCCATACCCATCCTCGTGTTTCCCATACCTATACCCATTCCTGTATTCCCCATGCCCATACCACCACCCATGCCCATACCAGCCATCATTCCATCCTCCCAGATTCGATCACCATCCCCTACCCATTGGAATGCGGCGCCAGGCATGTCTCCCATTCCCAACACTCCCATGTTCCCCATCCCCATCATTCCCATGTTTCCCATACCTAAACCCATCATATTCCCGATGCCCATACCCATATCCATCGGCATCCCCATCCCCATCATTGGAGACACCATCATTGGATTTTGGGAAGGCGGACGCCGGGCATGTTGAATACTCATGTTGGGGTCGGAGTTCATATTTCCTGCATTCATCCCCACCCCGGCACTCCCTACGCCTACACCTACGCCACCGCTGATAGCAACCCCAACTCCGCCACTTACACCTGAATTGCCAGATCGCATAGGAGATTTGGGGCGGAGAGTATCAATTTCCTGTGAATTTGGCACGACACACTTCCCCCCTGCGAGCGAAGCCAGATGTCGGGTCGCTTCCTCCCACGAATCCTTGTTCCATGGGTGCACGACATCACCTTCTGTAGTCCGCGTATGCTCCCCAACCTTAGCCCCATCGCTTGCAGTCAGCACTGTGACCCACCCGCGGCGGAGGGACGAGCGTGCCCGCCCAAAAAGTTCAAGACGGCGTGTGCCGAGACAGAAATTTTCTATGAGAGTATACATTTCGGGTGGTTTGCGCATCGGATCAGCGGTATCACCTTCCCAGATGATGACGTCGGTATCTGCAAACTAAATTAGTGTTCAATTTTCCAGAGGGTATGGGTTTGTACGTCAGACATGATGCACGGTTCCAAACCATCATGAACGAGCATGGACAATAAAATGATAAGAACCCCAGATAGAAAACAAGCTCACCAACGTTGCAGTGAACAAACCAGCTGTCAGTCGAGCGACGTACTGTGCCGCGGATACCCATCAGGCAATGCTGTTTTGTGCGGGTCAGAAGAGAAGTAGTAGGTGGGTCTGTCTATGTAAATAGCGTCAGTTTACAGATAGATAGGTAGAGGATAACTATGACACGCACCCCTGGGCCGCGATTGGTAGTGTTGTTTGTCTTCACCCATACAACATCCTCACACCTGCGGTAGCCCCACTTAGCAAGGACCTCACGACCACGCTCGAGACCTTCTCCTGCGCCACTACCTACCCACATAAATACAAAAGAAGGGTCGGCCGCAAGGGAAGGCACAGGAAGAGCTTGAAGATCGTCCCAGCCAAAAGATGAGGAGAATGGGGGGTCTAGGAGGATGACATCGAACTTTTGGTGATGTAATGAAGAGAGGTGAGAAAAGGGAAGGAAAAATGGAGGTGTAGCATGCGCATCGACGGATTCCTTTTTCAGACCGAGCAAGCGCTGCTGCTTTGGGTATCTGTAATTGACATGAGGTCAGATCCGGAGCAGCAAGTAGCGGACGCACTCCTCAAAACGGCGGGAAGGCTCCGCACCGAGAACCCGATTCTGCGGCCACTCACCACTGTCGACGTACCGCTGCGAGTAGTCGTTGCGGATCGTTTCTTCTTCTGGGACATAATTTGCATAGCGGGCGACCCTCGCACGTTTTGCAGGATGGAGATCTTGGCGTTGTGGGCGGGTACGATGAGCGAGTTGGGGCGATGACGGTGGGGAATGCACTGGTGATGGTTCAGGAGAATCAATCAATGGGAAATTTGCCAGATCGCTGGGCGCAGTTGCAAGAGCACGAAGCTGACGTCGATGTGCCCGCTGTGAATTACGTACGTATGTGAGTAGCTTTCGATGGGATGTGAGCAAGTTGTTTGCAGAGTCCAGTACATCCGTTGTGCTCGCTACTGCCGATATGGAGCCAATATCTGTCATGACTGTCGACCTAGTGAGTATTTGGAATATGGTGGTTGGTGCAAGGGTGTGTCCGAGACTTTCAAGCCGTGGTGACTTTCCTCTTTTGGTAATATGTGATTTGGATCGCAATAATCTTTTTGCAGTTCCATACTCCTCCATTTGCTTTCTCTACACTACACTTTGAAAGTCGGACAACTACTTTGAAACTATGGGGAAGGCAGCAAAGTCTAGCCGCAAATTCGCGGCGAGTGGCAAGTTGAAGCAGGCAATTCAGTCGCGGAAGAAGCACCAGCAGATGCAGAAGAAAATTCAAGGGAGACGTGGAACACACGGCAAAGGAAAGCAACAGGCCGTTACTGAAGCAGACGGCAGTGAACACGACGACGATGACGACGAAAAAGAGGTCAAGGGAGGCAAAGAGTCAGTTGATTAATTGTCGCCTGATCTTTTGTCTACATACTGAGAATTCTGCTTCAGTGCGAAGAAAATGACTGTCGAGGACTTTCTCGGAGCAGAATTTATGGATAATGACAATGATGCTGAGGAAGATGAGGTAGGACCGTCATCATTTTCTTCACTCGGTGCAATTCTGACACGCCCAGGATGATGCCGGAGGCGACGAGTTGGATACAGACGATGAAGAAGAAGACGTAGCAGACGACCAGTCCTTTGCATCTGTAGATGATCTTGAGGGTGAGTGCCTACATGATTCCTACATGCTTTGCTTATACTGTGATAGATCATGGCACAAGTCACATGCTTGAGCTCGCACAACTCGCCGAGAAGGACCCTGAGTTCTACAAATATTTACAGGAGAATGATCGCGAGCTTCTCGAGTTCACCACCGCTCAAGAGGGCGGTGACGAATCGGATGATGAGGATGATGCCATGGATGGAGACGACGATGGTGATGATGACGATGATGAAATGGGAGAGGAACTGCCCATTCTTACTACCAGCATTCTCAAAACCTGGCAAAAAGCACTCCTTGAGGCAAATCATACATCTTTCTTTAATTACACATTCACTGCTGACCCGGCGGCTGTAGCATCGTTCCCTGCGAGCCCTCCGCAAACTGCTCATTGCGTTTCGCTCTGCAGCGCATATGAATGAAGACGACCAGGTTCTTTTGTGGCGCATTGACAATGCCGCAGGTGAGCATCGTATCATCGTGTATCGTGTTCTGTAGCTGAATCGGTTCTCCCGAAAGTGTACACAAAGTTGGTAACGACTTCTCTGCGGTATACGCCAATTGTCCTAGCCCATCATCTCCCATATAAGACACTTCCGAACGGTAAATTGTGTGTCCTTCGCTCTTTCCACACTGTCTTGCCCTAAAATATTCTATCTACCGTCAGTAAACAACCTTCGCAATCTGCAAAGCAAAAAACGCTGCAAAAACTAACTTTGTCATACTTCAACAATCTGATTCACCTCATCCCTCAACTTACCGACCCGGATACATTGCGTCTCGCTCTCACAGAAAGCGCAAAGATTCTCCCTTACGTCGTTTCTAGCCGCAAGGCTGTTAAGACGTACTTGAAGGCGAGTCCAAATTTACTGTGTTCCTGCTTGAAATCCTTTATTACAACAGTACTTATCTTCTGTTTTTACCCTTTCCCCCTTCTATTCGTCTTTGAACGAGGCTGACCCCCAATACAGAAATGTTTAGAATTGTGGTCCACAGGTGAGGATGACGTACGGATAGCTGCATTTCTCGCCATCCGTCGACTTGCGTCTTCCACTGATGACTCTATCGTGGATCTCGTACTCAAGGTACGCTATGCGAGTTTTTGATGCCTGGTACTCCTCTTGAAGCAGACCAACTTTAAAGAGCACTTACTTGGCGCTCGTGCGTGCGTGCAAGTCTACGACCACCTATCGACTGCCATCCATTACGCTCATGAAGAACTCCGCATGCGAATTATTTTGTGTAGATCATGGTGTAACCTACCCGCACGCATTTGGGTACATACGCCAGCTTGCAATACTCCTGCGTGGGGGTATGAAGACAAAAACAAAGGCAAGTAGAACCCTTGTGGGTAACTTGAGCGGCAGATCTGACGACTTGTATCACCTTCAGGAGGCGTACAAACAGGTCTACAACTGGCAGTACGCGCATTGTGTTGACTTCTGGGCACTTGTGCTAGGTCGCGCGTGCGATGCACATGCGGAAGCCGAACGAGGGGGGCAGGAGAGTGAGCTAAGGCCGCTCATCTACCCACTCGTGCAGGTCAGTCTGGGTGCCATCAAGTACGTTCTCCACGTGTGGTTTTTCTTGTGCTTATCGTCTTCGCAGACTCATTTCAAATTCACGGTCATATCCATTCCACTTACACATCGCACGCTCGATGCTGCATCTGACTCGACACACGCGCATTTACGTACCATTGACGCCTTATCTCCTTCCTATCATCTCCTCTACCCTCACGGCATCTGGCAAGCCTAAGTCATCCACGCTGCGCCCTCTCGACATGGAAACGCATATACGTGCTCCGGCGCAGTACGTTAAGACGCGGGTATATGCAGCGGGGCTTGTGGAGGAGACTGTATTCCTTCTCGCGGAGTGGCTTGGCAGCGGCCCAGTACATGGAAGCGTTGCATTCCCCGAATTGATCGTACCCATCATTGTCACACTCCGCCGGACACTCAAAAATTGCAAGGAGCTAGGGAAAGAAGCGGGAATGGTGAAAGGCCTTCTAGAACGGGTGGAAGATTGTGCAAAATGGATAGACCAGTCACGCTCAGGCATCAATTTCGGCCCAGGAAAAATGGATGAGGTCGAACAGTGGGAGGCCAACGCGGAGAGCGCGGAGTCCCCCCTGGGAAAGTACCTCAAAGTGCAACGAAAGAGCAGGGAGAAGCGCAAGAGGATGATCGATAAGGTACGCGAATTTTTTTACCGTGTGGATACTCCTGATGTCGTTACAGGCCAACAAAGGCGAGGATGAAATCTTAGAAGACTAGATTGGTATGGGCGTCTTCCAGCCCACCTGCCTGCCGTTAATTATTTTGACACGAGACGCCGAAGGAAATGATAATCAAGGGGCCGCTTCCCCAATTTAATCCTTTCGGAACGCGAGAGGAATAGCGTTGACCCTCTTCTGTCCGCGGAACATCTACAAAAGTATTCGGCAAGGCCCGAAGTCACCGCCACAGCGCTTCGTTCCGCGTTTAATTTCCGGGACGCTCTCCACCTCCACAATGCTTGCACACATACACAATTTCATCCTTCCCAAAAAATATATCTCTTAGCGCAAGCGGTATCTGCCGTCTGTCTCTTGATCGCGCTGTGCCTCAATCTCAACGTTTTTGAATTGTGAGATCCGGCGAGGACCGAATTGATATTACAGCGTTTTGTTCCGCGCTGTGGCCTTCTGGAACGCCAAGCTGCTGGCGTTGTTTTACACAACAGGTCATATGGGTTCATG
Source organism: Suillus tomentosus (assembly GCA_016647685.1). Lineage (NCBI taxonomy): Eukaryota > Fungi > Basidiomycota > Agaricomycetes > Boletales > Suillaceae > Suillus > Suillus tomentosus. The sequence goes on from JABBWJ010000049.1 coordinate 329,189, forward strand.
AACCCAATTTAGCTTAGGTTAACTTCTCACAGATTTGTCCAAGATTGAAGCTTGGCGAGGCGGGGGTTCTTTGGTTATCCCTTTGGACTCAGATAGATCTCAGGATGGACCGCATGGGGTTTATGAGGTGAAAATGAAATATCTAATAGGTTGATCGTCTACACAACCATAAGGCGGCATTGCCATCGCCAAATATACCGACAGCCAGAAGTTTGACCATAAAATTATGGCAAAGTGATGGTGATATATAGTTCGACCAATTGATGGGTCTAAGCCTGAATGGATCCGAGGACATCAGGACTGAAATCACTAGATGGTCAACTTGGGTTTCGTGCAGACCTGGGGTCTATTCTCAGATTAAAATACCATGAAAGGCCCCTTCTATACACACTGAGCTTCTAGTGAAGGACAAGGCTTCCGCTCCACCAAGTGCCGAACAGCATGGCGAGTAGCTCAGCGAAAATGAAAGTCACAAAGGTTTGATATTTCATGGTTATTTCCATACTCCAAAGAAGACCTTCCACCAAGGTCTCCCGGCACCTCTTGCACTTCTTTCGTATCCTTCCACAAGCCGTTCGTAGTGCCTTGGCATAGAAGCCGGCTGAAGTGTTTTCGCTGACAGTGCGTACTGAATGCGGAAAACGCACATTTGTAATCCGTTAACCATGGATGAGAACACATGTGGTCGCACTTACCTTCTTCTGTATGGCGTTGTCCCGTAGTAGCTGTGTTGCTTGGACAGCCTCGGAGGTTAGTTTCGGATGCGCAGAGAGGTGTACCAAGAAGTTCTTGAGTTGGATATTCGGACGAAATGGATCAACGGGCCATGATGAAGCGATACTGGACAGCTTTTGTGCCGCCTTGGAGGCAACCATGAGAGTTCTTCTAGGTGAAATCTAGGGTTGATCATTATCCCGACGTATCGCGTGAATGCATACCATCCGACCTTGTACTTACCAGTACTTCAAATAGATTGAGCTAGAGGACCGACGTCAATTTTTCGCAAACCTACTGAGTAACAGCCTAACAGGCGCTCCGACTCAAAATCGGACCTTCAATCTTACGCAAACCTTCGCAAACCTTCGCGGGAAGCTCCAACTTGAACTTTCATTCCAAGGGGAAACCAAAATGCAGTGGTGCGTCGTTGATGGTATTTTTAAATCCGTCTAACAGTATCTGGCTGCCATCGCTTGAGGATCGGGAGCGATTGGGAGCTATTGTCAATTGTCCTTCCCAGTCAGCAATGCATCCGCGGCCGGATTTCGGACACACAGCAAATGTGACGAAAAGTATGCCAGGGCAATCAACAAAATTTGGAGTCGAGTGACAGGAATCGACACTTCACGTGGAAGCAATCGGTACTAGCCTGTGCCACCATTCTACAACGTGCGACTCGCAAAGGATTCCCCTCGGAACCACCATCATGAAATAGATATCTCACATCCTGTACGAAATGGAAGATACCAACACACTCGGAATTTTCCTGAACGGTTCCCACTTAGACTCAGGGAAGGAATCAGAACTCCCTCGCTTGATACCGAAACCTTCATGTGAAATATCACGATGAGCCATCCTCCCGTCTGCACTCGAGAAGACGCACACAAGAGTCGCTGACATCATGTGATGCGTTCGTGCATAAGTGGCGCAGAGATCACCTTGTGGTTCCTTACCTTCTGTCGCGAGGGAGAAATTCCCATTCCCGGATAGTTGCACAGGTTAGCTGATTGCATTACTATCGAAAGATCATCACAGAAAGCCAGCGATGATCCATACTCACAGTTGGACGACAGCGCTGATAATACACCAGCTTGGGTTGTGGCAGCTAGAAAAATCCCACCAGGCTGTCTATCTCTGATTCAAAGCTCAGAGTCGTGGCCTTTTCCGGATCTCATCTGATTACAGGCCCCCGTCTACAGGAACCGCTGCAATCGTCATGATCTTTGCCCATCAGGGATTCCTTTCCGGTGCAAGTAGCAGTCAGGCAGCTTCCTGCATTTCTCCGAGTCATAAATAATATATGTGCGACAGCTTGTCATCCCTCATGACCTATCATTGCTGGTAAGAGAATAATTCTAATTATATCTGTTTCTGAAGTAACTTCGGTATTCCTCGAATATCGATATTTCAGCTAGAAAGTGTTAATCGTAGGTGAGAAGCTCATGACCAGGCTGTCTCGGATGTCTACTCATCACCTATGCCGCTGAATGCGTGACTGAAGCGTGGTTCTACTAGTGCACTGTGTGTCTATTAAGTCTAGTAAATTTTAATCTTCATGTCGCCACTCAGTAGTATAACAGTTGAATTCATGTAGCACTAGGGTCAACGTGCCTATCAGTGCCGACATTTGCGGGGTAATACTTGTCACAACACATGTGTGGAATATGGGCGGGCGCTAGTTTGACGCTTGCAGTTAGCTCGGTTGACTTCACAGCACTTGCACTGCCACGCCAGGGCAGTTGCAACAGGGCCAGTACTGTTGAAGGTAAGGCGGCATACACCCTAGTTCCGTCCATTTACGCTATTTTCAAGATGGGCTGCTGTGGGGAGTCAGTGGTGTCGGCCAATACTCCTGATACTCAGTATGCCAACAGAGCGCAACCAGTGAATAACGGTATCATTAGCCAGCAGCCTGGTCCTCATCCAGGCGCTCAACATCACATACAACCATTTGGAGAGAAACCACCATTGCTCATCCCTCCTGGGCCTTCTCCACCTCCACCAAGCTTTCAACAAAACAACCGGTCGATAAATGGCACTCCTTGGAGTCACTCTCCCTCACCACCTCCCCAAGGCCCAGCCTATTCAGCTCCTTTGAGTCCAAACCTTGGAGGTGCACCATTGATGTCACCACCAGCTGCATATGCTCCTCCAGGACCGTCAAATTCTACTGCGTTCTTTACGCCTCTCTTCCATCCTGACCCCATTCATGCTCCGCTAAGGAGCAACAGTGTCACACCATCTACATCCACTGCAGTAACTTCAGCTAGGATTAATCCGGCGCCTTCAGACGAGGGGAAAATGTCGATCTCTATTGACTTTGGTGAGTATTCCCATTGTTACTGGCGAAGTCTTGTGCTGACTGGAATGCAGGAACTACCTTTTCTGGTGTTGTGAGTGAGCATGATTTAAGGAAGGCTTTGCAACTTATGGTTTTCATCGCAAATAGGCATATGCCTCGTCTCGAATTGCGTCCGGGAAGATACAGCAAATTCTACATTGGCCTGGATCTTTTGAAACTTTCCGCAAGGTACCCACGTGCTTGCTGTACGATGAACATGGTCAAGTTCTTGCTTGGGGGCTGGAAGCGAAGAACGCTAGCTCCATGCCCGGCACTACGCGTTGTGAATGGTAGGGACTTTATAATGGACCAAAATTATCTGATTCAGATACTTCATTCAAGGTTCAAGCTTTTTCTCGAACCACGCGCTCTTCGTGACGAAAGCGCGATTGACCCTCGATTACCTCAATTACCTGTTTGTGTTATCCCCTTATTTTATGGCATCGAATTTACGGTATTCTAGCCCGGTAAAGTAGCCATGGATCTCATCATCGACTTCTTGTCGTGTCTGTGGGAATACGCCAAAGAGCAGATTACCCGTGACATTGGTGCTGTCGCAGATCTCAGTCAGTGACCACATGGAAGATAATGGATACCCTGATTTATCTGATGTTCTTCCAGACTCGGCTGATGTACTCGTGACGTGCCCGGCAGCCTGGGACGCTAAAGGATGCGACATGATGCGCGAAGCTGCTATTGCCGCAGGCCTCGTGCAGTCGGCTCATGCAGGTGATGGTAACTGGCGCGACAGGCTGCGCATTATCACGTATGATATCTCCTACTTGTCTGCCTCTCCATTTGGCTGATCCATTTCCAGCGAGCCAGAGGCCGCGGCTGTCCACTGTGCCAGACTTACGGATTTGCACAAGCTTAAGCCCAACCAGAATTTTATGATATGCGATGCTGGTGGTGGTACAGTTGTACGTTTTCTTACGACGAATCATTTCATGCATCTGGCTGATGCATCTCTGGCAACAGGACCTTGCCGTTTACAAGATTATTGGGCAAATGTCTAACCTCGAGATCGCCGAGATGTGTGCTCGATCTGGGGCCAATTGTGGTTCCCTTTTCCTCGATTTGAGATTCCGAGAGCTTGTGAAAACTCTTTTAGCTGATCATCCTGCTCATTTGGACGCCGCCAGTCTCGCCTATTTTATGCATTCTTTCAGCCAAACCGATAAGCTCGCATTTAGGGGCGAGAGAGATGATGGTTGTCAAAGCTTTTGCCCTGGGATTCTCACGCTTATGCGCACTATCTGCAGACACATACTTCAACTTCACATGTTTCAATGTGCAGGATCCCCACGATTCTTCCGTTGGATTGATCAATGGAGAACTCGCGATTCCAGGGAATCTCATCCGCCGGGAGGTGTTTGATCCCGTTGTGAATCAGGTAACTTTTGTCGTGAGATCTCGCTATTTTCGCTGGTCATGGTCTTTTGACAGGTACTCGAAATGATCGAAGAACAGTCGAAGAAGGTAGAGCAGCGCATCGACGCACTGCTTCTCGTGGGAGGCTTCGCTGGCAGCGAATATCTTATTAGACGAGTTGAGGTCCGTTTACACGAGTGGAGCGTCATGGATGACTGAGTAGGTCTTACACACCCTCGTGGGATAGGCGCAATTTTCGGGGAGGATCAAGGTCATCGCTCGCCCTTCTGACGCTGACACGGCTACGGTGCGAGGTGCCGCGTTGTACGGGCTTTCTCGCAAATCAATTGTATCCACTGTGATCGCTCCACGGTCCTACATTATGAAAGTGGGTGTTCATACTTTAGCCTTCTTGTTACCCTTTTGATTGTGTGTCCAGGTGAAACTGCCTGCCGAACCAGAGGATTGGGCCAGACGCCCTGCATACATAAAAGAGAACAATGCCAACGTTCCCATTTGTGACAACCGGTAATGACGGTCCATGAACCACCGGGCGTAATGTATTGATTACCGGACCTACATAGCTTACAATACTTGGTCATGAAGGGCGCTATCCTGCGAAAAGGGTAACTGGCGATCTGCTTCAGAGTGACATCTTGTTGACCTTGTATTCTTCAAGGCAAATATTGAGGACGAAATTTTGGTAAGCGCCTCAATTACATTTGCACAACTGAACTTTAGTTTAACTTGCAATGCAGCAAATTCTCACAGAATGGACAGGGTGCGATACAACTCGGGGTTGATTATCGCCGCTTCACGATACTCATAGATATCCAGATTGTATCTTCGTAGCCGTATTGTATACTTCCGACTCGGACAAGATGATGAGATATACTGATGAGGTAGGTGGCCACGTCATGGATATTTCCAGGATATCACTAACCTATTCTTCATGAAGGGCGAAACCATGGAGCTCTGTAGATGGACTGTCGATCTGAGTTCTCTGCCCACATTCATGCAGAATGCGAGCATACCGCAGCCAAATGGGTTTTTCACAGGTTTGTGGTTGTAGTCGTTTCTGAGACACCTGTGCTGACGCTTGTTTGCAGAATTTGAATTGGGTTTAGAGATTGATAGTGCTGAGGTCCGAGGTGTTTTATTTTACGAGGGACAGGAATGGAGCCGAGTTGTCTTCGATTTTCTCAATTGATTGGCATGGTGACTGCGAGTAACTGTACTACTGAGTTTGCTGCATCTCGTTGACCCGGAGTATATGTTGCGTTATTATTAATGTTCATGCGCGTGTTCCTGGCAATGACCTAAAATACGTCGGAAAAGTCGAATCCCCGTGGGAGAACGGCAAAAATTTGCCAACGCAACGATGGCTTGGATGAAACGGAAATATAGTTGTCACTTGTGTGGGCTTCATGTTCTTCTGATACTAATGGCTAAATTACTGTAAAACTACCAAGACTTTCCCGTTCATGAGGCGATATATCCTTTCCAATGCGTGCAAATATTGACAGCTATTGACAGCCATGTGGGTACGAAATTTTTTGGATTAAATTCCGTTTGATGAACGATGGGAGACGATGGGTCGGCCGATCCTGAGGCGGTGATTGAATTCGCAGGTATGTCGTCGATGATCGATGATGTGAACGTCCTAAAGTACTTTTGAGTAAGTTCATGACGCCCCCATGCCATGATGCAGCTTTATCTGTCAGATCCGGGACTCAGGCTCGTCTCACGCGTTTTCTGCCACGGGGCGATAGCTTCAAACGTATGGCACGAGATCTACCTGGCTATCCCAGGTTGAATCCTCCGATTTGGCCGCAAGTGTAATAGCCTGTGGGTGAAGAGATCTCGGAACCCGATCTTGGATTATGTGACCTGGTGCCTATTGGTCGTCGGTACATTGCCTTCGAGCGTTACCCCCACTCTCGTCCACACTTTTGATTGCTGCGACATCCGGTCATATCCGTTTATCGTCGGAGTTCGCCGAACTGTCTTACAGAGGATCGGATTGACATATGAGTCGTCACCCAAAAACTTATAAAGCCTTTGCAATGGATGCTCAATCTCCTCGCTATTTGTCCCTGCAATGTCGACGTCGACATCGGCACTTCCGCTTTCCTCCATTTCTATCCAGCAGCTGTATGGCCTACTTCAGCCAATAACAGTCCCCAATACTTCTCCCAATGCCAAATTCACAAATTGGAGCGGCACTTTCACTTGTTCCCCACTCGCGGTCTTCGAACCAGAGACGGAACTTCAGTGCGAGCTCATTCTGGAGCTTGCACGACGTGAAGGCAGAGTAGTCCGAGCAGTCGGAGTGGGTCATAGTCCCAGTGACCTCGCCTGTACCACTGGCTACATGCTACGCACCACCAAGCTCGACAAACTTTTGGAGGTAAGCATAATTTTAGACTCATTCGGTTAAACTTTGTTTCATCCCCGACCCATTGCCGGAAACATTCTGGCCATTCGTCATCGATTTATCATTAACACGTAAGCGCGCAATATTGATTTCGAATTGTTCAGGTCCATGCAGATAAAAGATATATCATTGCTCAGGCCGGAATTACACTTGATGCACTGCATGCCGAACTCACAAGCCATGGTCTCGCGATGATCAATGTCGGCTCAATCTCCGATCAGACGTTGGGCGGTATCGTTACGACCGCTACCCACGGAACTGGCATCAAGTATGGCGTTATTTCTACGCATGTCATGGGACTGTCGTTGCTGCTGGCGGATGGATCTCGTGTGTTCTGTTCTCCCCAAGAGAGGCCCGATCTTTTCACAGCATCAATATGCGGATTGGGCAGCACGGGCCTTATCTTGACGGTTACCCTTGAGGTGGAGCCCGCGTTTCGCCTCAAAGAGGTTCAACAAACCTTCCAGTTTCATGAATGCGTGCGGAGCTTGGACAGCCTTATCACTGCCTCCGAACATGTTCGGTTCTGGTGGTTTCCAGCTGCGGATACCATGCGGGTTAGTTCAGCCGATCGTACCGCAGAGGTGAGTCCATGTGTTCAGCTTATGTACACTTCCAACGTAATTCCTTCTAGCCAGTTAAACCGGCAGGAAGTTGGCTCTGGCATTCGTTGATCGGCTTTCACGTGGTGCAGTTTCTACTTTTCGTGGCAAGATTCATTTTGCCACTGAACGTCTTCATTGGTCGATTCGCATCATGGCTGGTCAGCACCAAAGTTATTGCGATTGATGATAGCTTCCGGATCTTTAACATGGAATGCAGAGTGAGTGAAGCTTTTTTTTCTTCATCCCACATCACTGACTCCATTGTAGTATCCGCAACATACTACCGAATGGGCTATCCCCTACGAAAATACGAAATCCTGTCTTTATGATTTGCATGATTGGCTGATGCGCGAGTTCTCTGACCCAAATGGTCTCCGCCCTCATTTCCCTATCGAAGTGCGATTCTCCGACAGTGACGACATATGGCTAAGCCCCAGTAGCGGACAGAAAACTTGTTGGATTGGGATTATCCAATATAAGTACGTGTCTTGTTTATCTTTTTTTGCACTGGCTAAGACTTGGCGAAGACCTTATGGTTTCGAGGTCCCGTACAGGTTGCTGTTTGAGCGTTTTGAAGCCATTTTGTGCCGTCATGGTGGTCGACCTCATTGGGCCAAGGCACATCACCTGCGTCCGGAGACACTTCGCAGATTGTATCCTCGATTCGACGACTTCACCCGCGTACTTGGGTCGGTCGACCCTCGTGGGATGTTTCGCAATGAGTATGTGGAACGCCACATATTTGGCAAGACAGGCCCTGGGTACCACAACAGAGTGTTCAAGCGTCATGCCCCTTCACGATAATATTGCAATTTTTCCACTTCCGCTATACATACAATAAGGCTCGTCATCTCGTATATATTCCAAGTAGATTAGTCCAGCCAATTACTGCAAGGAACGTGCTGGCAACGTATATTATTCTAGTGTTACATATCATGGTACTCATACACCTAGCTGTTGCCTAATTGAATCCCTGACCAGCCTTTCATATTCCTATGTAAAAGAGTTGTGTTTGTGAGACAGGAGTGTAGCATGATACGAAATCAGCGCTCACTGGTTTGTTCTCCCGATACAACTTGCAACAGTCGATGTTAGCTCCACTCTCCAAATTTGGTTCTATCAAGTGAAGCATCAGGAGAAGGGCAGAACGAGGATCAGATCCGGTGAACGTACCGGCAAGCATGGAAATAACACTCAAGATCACCTTCTCAACGCTCTGCACGGGACTCCATCTCTCAGACGCTTGTTCATACATGGTAGGGTCGTCTCCGGGTGTGTGGAGGATCGATATGCAGACGTTTCCATCCGGATAAACTGTGTACCATCAGCACGATGATGAAATAAATTAAGGAGATCATTTCACTGTTCGGGTGGAATAAGGGAGGGTCGAATTTCATCTTGAAAGGCGATAGCGGATAGTCCTGAGGCTAGACCATCTCTTGAGTTACATTTGCGAGAGACCATCTGACATGTTATCTTACAAAGGTGAGTTTGGCGACAAAGACGCCACCCTCCTGAAATGCCAATTACATCAAGTACAACTTGCGAGAGGTCGGGGAAAAACCTACAAAAGGTGTGCCTTCTGGACCAGAGATAAGCGCTTCCCAGGTGAAGAAGTCCGACTCTGAGATTGGACCTATATGTCAAATTGCGGGATTACACCAACAATATAGCAATATTTTTGTTGATATACCTGCGGTGAACATTCCATCAGGCGAACCTAGAAAGTTGAAACCCAGTGAGTGTCAACTGTATGATTCACAAGACACCAAAGTAACCTCCTGAAGTCAACTGCTTGTACTCGGTCATTAATCGTCGTAGTGCAGTCGCACTGCTGCCCTTTGTGTTCATGGTGGGAGATCCGAGTGAATATCGGATAAGAGAGGGAAGATGTGGAACCCGACAACGTATAGCCTGGCCAACCAGCACAGTATTTGAGCGCTTATAGTAATAATAGCTATTTGACGCAAATGGTAATATTCGACATAACGTAATTGCACAATCGACTGTCGACAACGTGTCTCTCTTGCACAAGGACTTCATGTGCATTCGAACGAATTTTGACTTAGTTGTCTCGCTAATAATCCTCATACGCGCACCCCGTTCACAGCGCTCTTCACACTTACTCTCCTACATGAGCTTGAGGCTGAAGCATGAAAAGCTTGCCTCAGAGGGCAAGGCCAGAGGTGCGGGTATGAAATCTTAAGATCCGAAGTCTCACGCATTTTTCATCAAAGGAGGTCCGCTGCTGCGTGCAGAGATACTGCATATGACGTATCAGGACCTATCGACATTACTTTCATAAAAAAAATCTGATGTCAGATGCGACAACACCTGGCAACACCAGACAACACGGCCATCTGATCATGATACTTGCCTTATGAACGGTGACTTTACGGACCGGTCTTTCATTCATGAGCGCCCAGGTTATATGCAGTGTAGCCCATGGTGGCGGGTTGCAGTGCCGAACTGTTTATCATATTTTGACGGCTCGGTGTTCAAAGTTGTTCCGTGCGGATGCCCTTGGCGGGTACAGCTTGCCGCCAGGGAACTTAGGGAGGAACACACAAGGCATTTACTGTGAGAGATTTCAATCACCAAGGCACATCCCTTGCTTGTGGGCAAATGATTCAATATCACCATAATAACGAGAAGCAGGGCAGAGCAGGACCCACCCTGCATCATACTGGATAATACCTATCACAGATACACTTTCGGTCAGAATTCGACTCAGGGCCGAAGATACATGATTGGGCGACTTGACCTCAGTCCGGACCGCACGTGGTCCTCGGCGTAAAGCTATATCACGGTCCGCAAGGGCTCATTGTAACTTCCGTAAAATCTTGATAATTCCATCTTGTTCCTAGATATGACTAGCTACCCAGGGTGTGGCGGGTATGCCGACAACGATATTCAGCCCCTTCTGAAAAACTATAACTTTTTTGCATTTTTAGTGAGCTTGGAAAAAAACTCAAGGAGAGTATGGTCACTGATTATCAACAACTTTTTTGCGAGTTCACCCCATGATCTCTCAATAATTGCGTGGACTTCGGAACTTACTACCTGGTAACGCCGAAAGCCCAGGCAGCGGAGAATAGTCTCGGAACACACGCGTTTATTGTGTCGATTCCTCGAACCTAGATCCGGGTTTTGATAAGTTTCTTTTCGGGATCTACATGGGTTGCACAGATATTATCCGGGGTCTAGAGTAGCCAGGTGGCCGAGCGCGCATGGCTATACCACAAAGTATGTCCCAAATTCGGGTAATTCCTGTCTCGCAACCAAGTTTTGATACTTCTCACCCCACACCCCGCAGATGCCGTAATAATTCAGGACTCTAGCCACCTCCTGCTGGCCCTCCGTTGGCTCGCACATTAATATTGTCATATGCGTTAATGTCTAGACTGACATCTTTCGTGCTATCATGCATGGTCATATTATAACGAACATCTGCACAGCATCAGCGCCTAGTCTGGCCAAATACGAACACGCACAATACTAATGGCGGTACTAGTCCACAACTATACCACATTAGTTTTTGGTGTGGCCACCGCCTTAGTAACGTCAAGGCTTCAAGCTTCAGTCACCTGCAACAACGGTTATGCTCGGTTAACTTCGTAAGGAGTCTTACTCCTGTACGCACCGCTCTGACTAACAAGTGTACTAAGCACCTCAACAGCGTGAAGAGTTTCCACTCGTCACTCCCGAGGCTCCGGGATACACTCCTTTCGATTTCCTCGGAGCTTTGCATACTTTCACGTTTCACTATCACTATTACTATTTTACGTTAGAAACAGCTAAGCTTTGTTGGTAGGCATACCTCGATGCACAACACACCGCCATTCACTTCTATCAGCTCCATCTTTTCGTATATGCACTAGCATGTATTCTCGCACAGCATACCAATCGGAATCCACCCATTTTTTTGACTTGAAAGGGTTTTCGCGATCTAGTAACGAGTCAAATTTAGCGTGATCAGCGCTATCCCTAATAAGTCATCAGTCCTATGATTGGTTATCTCTCTCGATCTAAGACATACATTTCCAACAACTTTAAGAAGTAGTAAGGGTTGTAGGCTGTTGTCAAGAGCCTGAGTGCCAGGACGTTGGAAATTGCAGTTTCAGTTGCTAGCTATATCCTCTCAAATTCGGCTGTCCTCAATATAGATCGATCGACTCCAGCTGTACATGATCATCACATTACACTCCAGTGTACATGGGCCGGGTTTTCCGACAAGTCACAGGTGCAATGGTTGCCCACCAACAGCTGTTAGGCTGTACAGCCCTAATGATCAGATGGAGGATGGAAGAAGCATTGTGTTGTATTATGTTATACAATTATGCGTCATCAAGTATCAGTCGGGGAACGACATTCATTGCCATCAGCTGTACGAACAATCAGTACTTAACACGAAGTGTACAAACGCTGACAAACCTCCTGGAATAATAATTTTGCAGCGTACGGAATGGTGAGCTTGGCCATCTTCTTCGAACTCTTGCAGTATGTACACCACCCGTTGTATCCCATCAGTCCGCATTCCTGGCAAGCGTTCACCTCGAATTTGTCGGAAGAAATCATCAGGCGTTCGAGCAGCAACTGGGTGGCACCATAACCTATAAGACAGTCTCGCTCCATTTCCCCGAGCCGTAGACCACCCTCGCGGGACCGACCTTCGGTAGGCTGGCGTGTTAAAGTCGCACGTGGGCCTCTTCAGACAAGTCAGTAAAAATTCGCCAGGATTTCTCAGGCTCATTCGATCGTACCTAGCACGGGCATGCATTTTATCCATTACCATGTGTTCTGTGGCGCATGGGAGTCAATCGTAGACAATGTTAATGTGGGACTTCTCTCACTCAGTTTCTGTGAGACAATCAGTCAATTGAAACCTTATACGACGCAGCGAATTGACATACTTGATAGTATATTGGACCAAAATAGACATAAGCTTCCAGGGCTTCACCAGTGATACCGCTTGTGAGCATATCTTTTCCGGCATAATTAAAACCATGCTCAATTAAGATCCGGGACATGTCTTCGACCTGTGGTAGGATAATTGGTAATCAAAGTTCGATCGGCGCTAGCGCTGGTATCTATACTGTACCTTGGAGCCCCCAAATGCTGTACCGTACTGCAGTTTACCACTTAAGACCCCGGCCTGCCAAGCAACATTAGCCCGCAGAACCGCACGTAAATGTCGGTGGAAGTTACCTTCCCTGCTAACAGCTCAATCATCTTGCCAACCGTCATTCGAGATGGGAATCCATGTGGGTTCATGATGGTATCTGACCCCAAAATTAACTAAGTGAACGTCAGCCAGGGACATGTTTACTTTACCGGGGTTGATTCCTTGATCGTTGAAGGGCATGTCCTCTTGGTTTACGATCAGACCGCATACACCTTTCTGGCCATGTCGAGAAGAGAATTTATCACCCAGTTCCGGCCTCCGCGTCTGGCGGATCAAGACTTTGATCAACGTTTGGTCGTTTTCGGTGTCGCTGATCATGACTTTGTCAATGTAACCAGCAACTGGGGATTTATAAGACATCGGTGCGTTCTTGTAAGGGACCGCGGCGGCTTGGCCGCTGAAAGTATTATCGTTGGCGTTCGTTGGCATTTGCTTGTTAACATAGACATCCCCCGGATCAACCCGCTCGCCGACGCCAGCGAGACCGTCGAGTTGAATAATATCATATTTTTTCTGAGTTTGCCCGTTCTCATCCAAGGGAGCATCTGCCAACCGATCAAAGCTAGAGATCGATGCTAAGACAAAGAGATACGCTCAACCAAAAGAACACCACTCACGTGCCGTTTGGGTATTTCCGAATGAGGGTAGCGTTCTTGCGCAGAACTTGACACCTTCCATAACCGCGGTCGAGACTTGCCTACACGTCAAGTTAGATCACCTGCTGACACGTAAAACAGGAAATGGTGACCAACTTTGTTTTGAATGAGAGCATCTTCGATGTCATACCCAGAATAACTCATCACCGCAACTGTAGCATTTTGACCAGCTGGCAGACGATCGTACCCAATAAGTTCAATGGTTTTCGTCTTGACCATCGGCTGTTGCGGATACACGGATAAGTACAGAAGCGTGTCGATCCTATTCAGTTGGTTGTAGCCGATTGCGCCTATCGCCTGTTTACCCATAGCACATTGATAGGTGTTTCGGGGTGATTGATTGTGGTGGGGATATGGTATAAGACCGGCGACAGCGCCCAAAATGGTAAACGGTTCGATCTCCAGATGCGTAGTCATTGCGACAATATCGGACTCATAAAGTGCGATATAGGAATCGTTCTCTTCATTCACATCGAGGTATTCCACAAGACCATTTCGGAGGAAGTCATCAAATGAGGCAGCACCTTGCTTGAGTTGCTGAACGACCCAAAACAAATTACCAGCTTGCTTTAATATCAGAAAAAGAATCATACCGCGATATGTTCTGACGTGACTCTTGGGCGGCCGTTCTCCACGATGATCATTGGTCGACAAATTCGTCCACCGTCGCTTGCTATGTGAACAGCGTGATGGTGGTGATTAACATAAATACCAACAAACTCGCTGAAGCGGCCCGCTCTGCGCAGTCTGCGGAAGTTTGTTACAAATCGCATCGGGTACCGAGTCAGGCCAATGATTGTGCCATTCACATTGACCACAAATGTATGTGGTCCGTATATCTCCGTGCCCGTGGCTAAGCTGATATCTGGCAGTGTATTTCGTAATAGAAACAGGTATGACGCGATCCGAACGCACCTTCGACGCCGAGCATTAATGCCAAACGGACGATTGGTCCTTCTTCTACATCTGTGGTGATATGCGTCATCAAGGCAAGATTCTTGACTAAACCACAGGCTTCTCCTTCCGGAGTATCACTTGGACATAGCATACCCCACTGACTAGGCTGTAAAGCACGAGGTCCGCTGACCTTTCTAGTCTTTTCAAATTGGGATGATATGCGTGTCATCATTCCGAGGGCAGATATGAAACTCAGTCTGCTGAGAACATGTGTGACTCCTGCACGCTCCATTTTGAACCTCTTCAATGACCAATTCCCAGTGGAAATGGCGCGTACAAATCCGGCGGTTATGTGATCTCCCTGGAATTGCATCGTATTGAAAGCGTCGAATTCATTGGTCCTTGACGGCTTCTTGAGAACCTTATCGATAGCTGATTTGAGATTGGAATTGAAAGTTTTGAACAGGTCTTCGAACAGCAAGGCAAGTAACTGTCCCGCACTAGGTAACATTGACCCATCGACAATGGCAAAGATAGAAAATAGACCTACAGTTCTAATCGTTTGTTGCCAACATAATCCCGATCGTCCACCATTTTTTCATCATCCATCGCCATCAAAACCCGGCGAGTCATGGTAGCCACGAAAATCGCCTTGGACCGGAAGTCCAAGCCTACCACAGGAACATGGGCTAGGATAATTGTCGCAAGTGCTTCCAAGGCTTCTTCCCAGGCGGGCCTTCGTGGACCTACAACTTTTCGGTTGACCTTTACACGGGATCCTATCCATTCAAGTGCTTGATGTCTCGTGAATACGCCCGACTTGGCAGACTCCTCAAGGTTGGCAGAAAAGGCAATCTTATAGGCCTCTGTATTTCCGGCAGTTAAAAGAAGAATCTCTTTGTCGGACTGGATACCGAGCGCTTTTAAAGCAATAACAATCGGGACATCTTCGTGTATGCAATTGTGTCGGAGATATATTTTTCCTTTTTTCGTGGCAACATAGGTTTTGGACTTGAGCCCACCATGAGTTGAGCTTTAATGCGGATTAGCCAAAGGAGTCTTAAGAAGAGAAGTTAAGATATAGAGAACGACTCACGAGGTACATGTAGCTTGCACGATCCCCTTGACACTGTCAGTTTCGACGATTATGCGATTCTTGCTCAGCTGCTCTTGAACAAGAATGACCTTCTCCGTGCCTTTGACAACAAAATAACCTCCGGGATCAAGGGGACACTCCGTCATTCGAGCCAGCTGCGCTTCATTCCTGCCAGTGAGCACACATTTGTTGCTCCTCAACATGATCGGCAGTCGTCCAATGTTAACGTTAGGTCTGCGCACAACGTTCTTTCCTCGAGTGTATTGAATAGTGACAAGAATCGGGGCACTATAAGTGATGTCGCGTAGCCTACATTCGTGAGGCGTGATACTCTTGTCTATCGCGTCCAAGTCTGTGCGGTCCGGGAAGCCGACATGAATATCCGTGTACTTGAGCCAAAAGCGAGGATCGACATCTGAGGTGACCTTGTTGTTGCCTTTTACAATGTTTTTGATGTCCACATCGACGAAATAATTGAAGGAGTCGATATGCTGCTTGACCAAACCTTTAATTTTGAGGAATGCAGGTAGTAACAACCATTTGTCCTGAGGTGTCGACAATAAGTGCAATAAGGACTACGCAAAATGAAAAAAATACCTCGACCCTCTTGATTGGATCTGCAAGTCCTAAGCCGCGCCAGTTCGTGCGATTTACATGTTCCCAATCGGTTTCCTCCTCCACGATAGTGGCCATTGTGACTGGTGATTAGGGACGCGGCGCACCCCCTACCGTAACCCCTTCTAAAAACGGTAGTCTTACTTACATAACTGTCGGACTTCGAAAGAAACCTTCTGTCACGCAGCCGAAACTTCCTGAACTAAATACAATGACCCTACGGGTACACCTGGACCCGTGATTTCTTAAATACCATGATCTTTCTTAGAATTGACATTTAATATACTGAAGTGTGCAGCATATAATACATAGCTACGTCGCCAGCATTGTTGCCCTATGCTCTCCATACCTTATCAAGCGCTCACATTGGGATAGACATCAAAGCGATGCTGTTTTGTGACTGGTATTCCAGCTCTTACCTCGTGGAATGGTTCAGGATCTAAATCCCATGTTAAATCAGCAACTTGTAAATAACGAGCACAATGTCAAATTCACCGATATCAACATGCAGAATCGTCTCATTCTCATCAGCCTCTGCAAGTACACGGCCACTGATAGTTGCATTAGTGCGGTCAGCGTACATTAAAGGATATGCCTTACTATGAGTCAACAACCATCGAGTGCCCCCACTATCATGATAGTTCAAATCTCTTGGTCGCACATTCATTGTGGCGGTTCACTTACTGAATGGTACCCAGCAGTTATATCCCATGCTGGACTGCACATGGAAAAGAAAAACTGGTTATCATTGGCCCTGAAGGCTACGTCAGGAACTATTGAACACAGTTGGACAACACGCTACCGAGCTCGTTGAAGCAGTTCCCAATGCAAAGGTCCAGTGGTGAGGTTAAATGCCCCAGGATAAACCATGGCATGACAACCTTGAGAGTTCGTGCGTTTTTCGTTTTTTGTATAAATCAGGTAACCACGAACCTTGCCATGCTGCAATCGTCGCCAGTTCCAGGAACCTGATGTCGTAGCACAAATTGAGCCCGATACGTGCAAATTCTTAGGAGAGTTTCATCGAGTGTGGTGCAAGCACGTTGAATGAGGTGCACACCAGTGTGAAAATAGTTCGCTGTTGTTCCTCCTGTCAATGTTTTGCTCTCCTGTAGGTACAATGAGATCTAGAAAAGATGCTAAAGCAAGAACTAGTAAAGGGTATACCTTGAATTTTATTTTCCCAGGGATATCAATGTCAAATAGGTGAACCTTGCGATGTGATGCAAGTGCACCTCCATCCACGTACATCAGTGTTGATTGGAAAGAGTTTCAGGGAACTTGACACCTGTCGGAGAATACACAGTGCAGGTGTTGTAGATGTTGTTCGTCTCCGCATCTATCGAACCTGTTAGACAAAATGTAAACTTTCTATCCCTTTGCCACACATTTGAGCGAGGTACTTACAAGGTAAGTACAGCTACCATTTGCTTGTCCTACTAATCGTAAAACTTAACCTAGCCCAGTTAATTTTTGACTCTAAGTCGAGCTTACATAGGCAATCATCGGCCTCGCTTGGTGCTAACTTAACGGTCACACCTAAGGCTCCTCATACATGGAGAACAATGACTCCTGGATCAGTGTCACATGCCATCAGTGCCTCACCTTGCATCCATCAATTCATTCGAGAGCTTAGTGGAATCACAGGTGCACATTATCAAGCCTCTCCTCATGACGATACTCCGCTTCCTTCTTTTGGTGACATGGCTGACGGCTATTTGCAATCCCATGGTTACACTGCTCGTGCCATTCTTTGTATTGCGCATGCAGTGAAAGACTCTCAGTCTGGGGAGGATTTTGTTCGGGATATCTCTGGAAGGGGTCTTTCTGTCACTGAAGTGTGATGGCTGTGGCAGATCATAACTGGTGACAATACCTTCTGATTCACGTATTCCTACTTATCACTCTATGTCATTGTTTGAAGTCACATGGCTATATACATAACTCACGCTAACGCGAAATTTTCAGTATTTCTTCACTCTGTATTCAATGTTTATTCGTTGTTTCACACCATGAAATCCAAAAACTGGCTTGGCTGCTATCATACGAAATTGCAGAAACTCACTACTTAAAAGCCTCGGAAGCCCTGGCGCCACCGCAGCAAGGGTCGCTACAAGCACACTGCCAGCGAAAAGGCTGCTTTGAAGGGAAAATGTCTAGCTCATCGCATTGCATATGCCAAAGCTCTCAAGAATGCCCGTGAGGTTGTGCAGGAGCAGGCAAAGCTACTACATGAAAAATTCGGTAGTCATAGTATTCAGTATTATCATGAAGAGCTCATGCAGCATACTCGCATGGCCACATCATTGCGTAGTCCCTTGAGATGGAATGCATTTGTTCGCTGTGAGGTGAAACAGATGAATGAAGGTACATGTGTAGTGTTTTATGTAAGCGCAAGGCACGAGTGCATGCAAAAAACGATGTCTATGTAGGGGCCGAGTAAGGTTAGGAGCACTTCCTTTCCTTTCCTGCTACCACTAGCTTGACATAGGTACTCGTACATCGATCGTTTCCCTCCAGTCATCTGACTTCAAACATCGACATCCTGAATCAAGACAACTTCTTCTTGAACCATGACCAAGCTCGTATCAGACCCTAACCTGGAACCGTGCCCAGACTTCACTTCCGCTGGTTTTCAAAACAGCTGTACCCCGCTCTTAAGTCCTACAACCGACAACGATCAAGCAGCTGCCATATTGAGGACCATCTGGATCGCAACCAACTCTACCCTAAAAATCCACTGGCAGCTCCAGCTCGAAGCCGAGGCCTTGGAGGCTACGGAGCAGCAGCGCTTGCTTGATGAAGAAGCCGAACAACGTCTTGCGGCCCAGAAAGTTCAAGAAGCGCTTCTCACTGAAGAAGATAAGAAGAAGAATCGTTTCCATCATATAGCCATTCCTGATCGTCCACGTCCCAAGTGGGCCAATGAAGAGATTCTTGTAGCCGACTTCGCCCTATGTAAAGTCAACAAAGGTCAATTCATGGAACTGTATTATTGGACTAACAAAGGTCTCGCGGATGTGCGAGCAAATTTTCGCACCACAGACGACGACAGCATGGTTGCAACTGCGGGCGTAGATGGTTCAGCCACTTGGATCTCGGCCAGCATGGCTCGGCCAGCCGCTGGAGTTATTCCAGACCATCTACTATGGTGCAGTTCACTTATGCGCCGCTACTTTTGGGCAACCGCCAAATTGAAGGTTGACCCAGCCCAACCCTAACCCTAGTCCAAATATAGAAAATATACTTGAGTTACTGTTCAATTTGGCTGGACTTAAGACACGAAAAATTTGCTCAGAAGCTCAGAAATGTAGTATTCAGCATTGCATTAGCATAAACATGAGGATTTTGAGAGTTTTTGACTTGTTTTACCCCAATTTTGTGGGTATCTTGCCCTCACCGCCAATTCGAACCATGACTGGATTTTTTTCTCACTCAGATTTCATCCAATGAACAATCGCTCTTGAGAATTTATTCCTACCATCAATCTAAGCATTTTTACAAGACAGAAACTTTCAGGGACTTTTTCTCACAGCACTAGAAATTTTGCACAAAAGTAGCAGCGCATAAGTGAACTGCACCATAGCTCCTCTCGACTTCTCATGGGCTATCCCACGTTTTATTGCCTCACTTGAGCAATGTGGTTGGCCTAACGCTCGCATCATCATGTTAGCTAATTTCTTCGGCGCGCTCATGTTACATAAATATTGGACATCAGACAATGTCCTGGAAGTGCGCGCCTTACTCACTTATCAAGAGGAACAATGCCGTGCATGGCACCAGGCCATTCCTCAGCCTTCTGGAGCTTGGAACATCTCCATCATCGATACCGTCGAGTTATCAAGTGTTTATGATCAACTGTATCACACTGAGCGAGACCGAGTGAATCTCGAGTTCGATATGAAGGTTCGTGTTTACCTTTTCCTTTTAACAATTTACTGATGGCTTTCATTATCATCTTTCAATTCATCTGAAAACTTTTCACCTTGTTTCCCCTTTGATGCGGTTCTTTGCGCGTCCGTCTTGGCAATGTATCTGTGTTTTGCGTTCTGCGTTGTGCGTCATTGTTTTTGCGTCATGCGTTCTGCGTTATGCGCTTTGTGTCGTGCTTGTTTCACCTGGTCTTTCTTGGAATTTCCAGCGTGTGCAAGGCTCACAGTACTCCAGTCTAAATGATGACTCGTTGGCCAGTCGCAACAAACGAAGTGGTCATGGCACATCGCATGCTCCCTATGAGCGTCATGTTGCACCGGTCGATCAACTTCGGGTAGACTCGCCTTCCACTCGTACTAAACATTCTCGCCATGATAAATCTGCTCGTGTAAGTTCGGGTTTTTCCAGCGGCGCACATGGACAACGTCCTCCTGCCGTGTGCGCCGTCTGTCTCGGATGAAACAATCATTCTTTTATCAAGTGTTCCGCAGAACGCATCTGGGACAACTCATTCCCCGCAGTCAGCAAGCGAGTACATCGTCAACTGCTCACATGCAGCACAGACAAGCCCCTCTGTGTTGATTGGCAGAGGGGCAAGAGCTGTCCAACCCGTTCTCACGACGAAAGACATCTTTGCTCCGGGTGTTTATCCCTCTCCCACGGTGCTCAGTACTGCTCTCGCGCACAGGCGTCTTCACCCAGTGTGCCCGTATAAGGTGGAAGTCTGGGAGCATCAGCTTAAAATACACGGACTTGCTGATAAGTACCACAAAATTGCTCAAGGCTTTCGTGATGGCTTTGATTTACATCTACCTCCGATTACTGTATCTCACATTCCACCGAATCACCCGTCGCTTGTCGTGCATCAGAGCACCTTTGACTCCATCGTCAAGCGGGAACTTGATACCGGACGTTATGTTGGCCCTTTCACTCGTTCACAACTGCACTCCCTTTTGGGAGAATTTCAAACCTCCCCCGTCTCCATCATACCAAAAACCGGAAAACCAGGCAAATTTCACGTCATCCAAAATTTTTCATTTCCTTACTCCGTTTCTGCTCGACATCCGCATTCTTCGATCAACTCTAGAGTGGATTCAGATGATTCTCCGTGCACCTGGGGCACCTTTGACACGGTTTGTTCCATCATACGTCATCTGCCTCCAGGATCGCAAGCAGCAACTCGAGACGTGGCAGAAGCCTATCGTACGGTTCCATTATTACCTTCCCAATGGCCCTCTACTGTTGTGCGCATCGACCATGACTCCTTTTGCATCGACACTTGCACATCGTTTGGCATGGGACCCTCCGCTGGAGCCTATGGGTATGTTGCAGATGCCGGAGTGGATCTGTTGCGAGCTGCGGGACTTGGCCCACTCACTAAATGGGTGGATGACCATCTTTTCTTTCGTATTGAGTCGCATCATATCACTAGTTACAATACATATCGTCGATCATTACATTCCTCTTTATCTGCTGGCTCCTTTCATCAAACAGGTGGTAGATTATGGTTTGAGGGTGCCGTCTTCGCAGATGGCACCCTGGAAGTATTTGGGGAAGATTGTAGTTTTCCTATCCTGGATTTCTCACGTTTTTCTTCTCGCGATATCGACGACAGTCATTTCTCTTGCGCTTTCAGTGACATTGACAGGTTGTCTGGCCTTTTGGGCATTCCTTGGGAACGCAACAAAGACACACCTTTCTCTTACGAAGTCCTTTTCATTGGTTTGCGGTGGAACCTCTCTGACCTCACTATCGCACTGGCAGATGAAAAGAAGACAAAATATCTTCGCGCTATTGCATCCTGGCTCGCACAATCCACTCATGTCCTTCTCGAAGTACAACAACTCTATGGTAAACTGCTCCATGCCTGCCTTGTGGTGCCCACCGGTCGCGCCTACCTTACATCCTTGGAAGCCATGCTCAGCATTGCCGGTGCGCGTCCTTTCGTGCCATATCACTCCATCCGACAGCTTAATAACGACCTCTCCTGGTGGGTCACTCAATTCTCCAAGCCTACGCTCCATCGCCCCGTACCTAAATCATTCAGCATCATTGATGCCCATGCCTTCTCCGACGCCAGCTCTGGCATCGGAGTTGCAATTGTTATCCATGGGTTTTGGAGGGCTTGGTCCTTGTTACCAGGCTGGCGAACTCTTGACGGGGAAAAAGACATCGGATGGGCTGAAGCAGTCGGATGTGAGCTGCTCATCCATTCCATCATTCAGCTCGGGATTCCAACATCAGGTCAACACTTTCGGATATACTGCGACAACCTTGGAGTCGTCGACGGTTGGAAGAACGGAAGGAGTAGGAACTGGGCGACAAATGGAGTCTTTTGTCGGATCAATGTGCTCCTCGAGCCCCTCAGCCCTGACACCTCATTTCATATCTCCTACGTTGCCAGTCGTGACAACCCCGCTGATGCGCCCTCCAGAGGAAAATTTCCCTTGGAACGACTCCTCCTTCCCCCCATTGAGCTTCCTCATGCGCTCCTCAACTTCATCAGCGACACTCTTCCTCCCTCCACCTATTCCGATTCACAATGTGATCCCGAGCACAAGCAACGGGTCACAGATGCTAACACGCTGGATGACGGGACAGCAACCTGGAACTTTGGAGAAGAATTACTGCGTTTTTGAGACAGTTGGAACGACTGATCAGTCTCGCTTTCAGGATATTGAACCCATCTCCACTCCTGATCATACCTCACTTCGTCCCTGTCCTTACAACTCTTCGCTCACACCTTTACCTTCATCTCTACGTCCTCATTGCCTTGCAAAAGATCGCCTTTGTCTTTGGCGACCGTCGCAGAGTCGTTCACCTCGCGACCACAATGGAGCAGCACTTCCCTTGTCCGATGACGATTTGAACCACATTCTGAGTGTGATGGGTCATTCGCTAGCTTCGGGCACTAAAGAAACTTATGGTTCAGGGCTGTTAGCCTACCACGTGTTTTGCGACGCACGTTGTGTACACGAGGATCAGCGGGGACCTGCCTCATCTGTTCTTCTCTTAAGTTTCATAGCGAGTTGCGCCGGAATGTACTCTGGAAAAACCCTAGAGAACTACGTTTACGGAGTTCAAGCATGGCATTTGTTACATGGTCTCACATGGTTTGGGAACTCAGATCAGATTGCTTCTGCTCTCGAAGGAGCCGCCCGCTTAGCTCCCCCTCCTTCACGACATCCCAAACATCATCCTTTCACAATCAACATACTACTCGCACTTCGCTCTGCCTTAGATCTTTCAGCGCCCTTAGATGCCGCGGTGTACGCATGTCTCGTAACCTCCTTTTTCACTCTCGCTCGACTTGGAGAAGTCACGGTATGCTCCTTAAAGGCATTTGACCCGTCTCTCCATGTTAAGACTTCAGACATCCGCTATGACGAAGACCGGCACAGCTTAAAAGTCACTGTTTTTCACCTGCCACGTTCGAAGACCTCCATGTCTGGAGAAGACATCTATTTTGCATCCCAAAGCGGGGAAATCAACCCTCAATGAGAACTCGAGGCGCACCTACGAATTAATCATCCACCTCCACATGCCACCCTTTTCAGCTGGCGTCATGCAAACGGCTTACGTCCTTTGACACGCTCTGAGTTCCTACGATGTCTTGAGGGTGCTTCATCCACTCTGGGGATGGAGGCGTTGAAAGGACATGGGATTCGTATTGGGGGAACTCTAGAATATTTGTTACGAGGTGTTCCATTCGAAACAGTGAAGTCCATGGGTCGTTGGAGCGGGGACTCATTCCTGAGGTACCTTCGTCAACATGCGGTCGTCATGGCTCCTTACCTACAGGATACGCTGATTCTCGAACCCTTCACCCGTTATGTGATGCCACCCATGCGTTAATTGGTGAGCCGACTATCCTTTGGGGGCAAGCATGCGCTAGCTGCGTCATCTTGCTCCTAGACTTTGGGAATCTTCGCTCATTCTTGCCTTCTCTCATTCAGAAGCTCAAAGATATGTTTCGGTCGAACAAACCAAAAAGGTTTCTTTCCCAATCTCCTGTTAGCGTTATCTGTAGTCCTATTACAGTTTGTTGATGTTCATTTTGATTGCTTAACATTCCAATAAAATATTTATAAAGTTCTGTCTTGGCCTTGTCCGATCTTTCGGACCCAAAACATAGATCCTTACTTGTTTTTGTTTGTTGTGCTCAATGCCTTGTACATTTACTAGAACGTCCTCCTGGTTCTGCTTGCCTCAAAGCTTCTCAGTGCATGAAAGAACTTGCAGCATGTTGGAACGACATGTCAAAAGACGAACAAAAAAATGAGACTATGGATGCTATCAAAGATCTTGAAGACCATCGCAAATCCAAGCAGCTTGCCCAACACAACGTGCCTTTGAATGCTTTTCAAGACATTTGGAAAAGTCTCGACTCACTTGATCGTGAAGTATATCTTTGATTTTTCAACAATTAGCAACCATTGGTTAACTCCAAACAACAGATTCGTGCTTTGAATGCACGTACGGGCCTTGAGGTTGTGCTGCTCACCTCATGTGCAAACATTGACCACTTCAACCAGCCACATGTCTTTGTCACCGAGCGTGCTGCTGACTTCTTTGATGCATGCTTGGATTCCTCCATTGCAGATATTGCAGTGTGCTTCGAGGCATTCTGTATAGCTGGGGTACAAGGTAAGCACCTAATCATATTCTTGTCGTATTGGACTGAGTTCTGCACTGTCAGGTCTTGCCAAGTCTCACCTTCAAGAAGTCCTTGATCTCAAGAAATCTATCAGCGAGATGATTTTACGAAAGCTTCATGCATCTCTTCTTTTTAAGACTTTTGTTTGCTTGTAATCTGACTTGGCTGATAGAGGCAGCAGCAGCCCCCACCAAAGTATCACACATGTATTACCAAAATTTCGACACCTACATTACTGCGAAGCTGGGGGTCATCATCAAGAACTGGCCACTCCAGACGTTCTGCTGCCCAGGGGACATCAGCTCACACACCGAGCTCACTGTTTTGAGCCATGCATGGGAGTCAAATGCCACTCGCTTCCACAAGCTCACAGATAATGAGTTTAATGAGTGGGATAACCAGTGTTTCCAGGCTGTAATGGATCAGGCGAGAGCAGAGAGAGATGCTGGGATGGAAGTAGATGGTGAAGGACAGGAGAACAGAATAGAAGGACGCGACAATGCACCTCCGCTTGACTCTGTTGATGGTGTACAAGTCTCTAACTCCCTTCCTCACCAGCAACAGACATCAACTCACACTGTGAATGTTGTGACCATGGTGAATGGAAATGGTGTCAACATACCAAAGAAGACTCGCAAGGAGCGCAGTGATAAAGGTCAGAAGCATGGTCCTCGAAAGAAAAAGAGCTCAGGCCAAGCTGCTACATCGCAAGGGTCTCCTGATGTAGGGTCTTAATTCTCTGGTCCATTGACACCATCATTGTGTCTCTTGATTTCTGTGCTTATTTTGTTGTCAGTGTTTACATACATGTCCAAGTATTATCTAGCCTCTCGTGATAATGAATAGTATCTTTTTATGCTAAGTTCTTGCAACTGTGAGAGCAGTCAAGCTCATCGTGGGCAATGACGAGCGCAAAGGTTTGGTCGTGAGTGGGACAATGATGTACTGGTATATGTGCATGGCTATAGCTATAGTTAATGTTAGGAACATATAGAAAGAAATGAGTGAATTTAATTCCGAGATCATATTCGAGCTCATCGTGGGCAACAACGAGCGCAAAGGTTTGGTCATGAGCGGGACACCCAGTTGCCTAAAGAAGAAGGTTATCTCTCGTTGCCGGTACAGTAGCGGACGTTGCCGATATCTTATGTTACCATGTTAGAAATATTCAGCGTTATTGAACTAATTACTGGCAGTGTAAGAGATTGATGAAAGGCAAGCTAATTAGTTTGCTGTTCCCAGGGGTGTATGGCAACCCAAATAGGTAAGGTTTATGTGAGGTCGAGGTGCAATTCCAGCTCCCATTGATTGTGCATTCCGAATTGGGTAATAGTAGCGGCAAATCGAATCATCCACCATGCGGTGAAAGGGGAAATCCGTTGTCAGCGGAATAGTGGCATATACACTATCTTGCTTTGTCTGCCTGGGGGAAGCTACTGTGTCGACTCTTCGACCGCGGATATAGCTTTATTTAAAATCCAATAATTTGCTCGAAGAGGGAGGATGTCGATGGACAGATCAGCAGCCAGTGAACGCGGAGAAAACTTTCGGTTATCCTATCAGATGAAGGAAGACGACGACCCTAGGTTATTTAATAATTAGGGGAATTTCAAATAAGAAATGTTTGTTTTTGGCGAGTATCTACCCAGTGCTTAGTGTTCAGTACTACATAGTACTGTGAAGTAGCTATTGCGACTGCAAAGAAATAAAAAGAAATATTGTTGCGTGTCAAATGACTCTGGTCCATTCCCACGCCATTATCCGCATTTCTCGAATCGGTGACAACTCACTCGTCTTTCAATCTTTCACTCTCTGTAATTTTGTTAAAGCGTCAATCAATCGATCTGATGTCGAAACCATCCACACCACAACCATCAAACACACTTCTACTTCGTAGGCAGCTCACTGAGCTCACGAAACACCCGGTTGAAGGGTTCTCTGCAGGTGCGGGCGGCCTTTCTCCCTAACTTTGATCTTCAACCGATTCCTGATAGACTTCCGGGCAAAGGACTTGTCGATGACAACAATCTTTATGAATGGGAGGTCATGATAATCGGGTTAGTGCAAATCCCTTCAAAGCCATCCATCACACTCACCAGATTTGACAGGCCTCCGGACACCCTGTAGTACGCCCTTACACCCCTCTTCATCTACAACTCTTATTCATACCTAATCTAGTGAAGGAGGGTTCTTCAAGGCTCGGCTTTCTTTCCCTGCAGAGTACCCTCTCCAACCACCAAAGATGCGGTTCATCACGCCCATGTGGCACCCAAACAGTAAGCAACGGGTGCTCTTTAATCACCGCGTGATCTAACCCTATCGTACAGTTTACGCCGACGGTGTAGTTTGCATCTCTATCTTGGCGTGTATTCCTTGTCGTCTCTCTCAATCAAAGCTCATCCATGATTGCAGCATGCTCCAGGTGACGATCAGTACGGCTATGAAGATGCCGGCGAACGATGGATGCCTGTCCACACGGTGGAAACAATTGTATGATCTTCGTCAAAACGTTTCCTTTGGCCCGATTTGACTCTCTTTTGTAGCTCGTGAGCGTCATATCGCTACTGTCCTCTGAGACCCCAAACACGGACAGCCCAGCTAACGTGGATGCGGCTAAAGAAATTCGCACGGACCATGCTGGTGAGCGACCGGTTGGCCTCTAGTCGGCTGAATCACTTGATGCTAACTAACTACTTATTGTAGCTTACAAGAAGAAGGTACGACGTCTGGTACGTAAGAGTGCGGAGGAGGCTTTTGATTGATGCATCTTCATCCTCCATACATCTTCACCCATCCGTTGTACTCCTGTTTCGTAGTCTTTTGTGTTACTAGTTGCTTCATTTTTGTCATCGTATAAGTACCAACGAGTCTATCAAGACCTTGTCAATGTCTGAAACGGACACCCGGTCTGATACCTGATCACGTGACACGCACAGTTACACTTGGTGGAGCTCCATTAAGCTGTGACCGTCTCCATCTTTCTCCTCACCCCCACCACCATCATATCGCCCACTACCAAATCACCGATCAACACCAAGCATGTCGGAACAAGCTGGCGAGGCAAGTCTATCAAAGAGTCTCCGTAAATCTAACCTAAAACATTCCAAATGTTGTATGTTATATGTTCTCGTTTCTTGTGCGCTGTAATCTACCCAGGCTGTACCTGCAGCTCAGAAGAGTAGCTGGACGAGCTTTTTGAAGTCGTCAGTATCTATTATTCTTCATCTTGTGAGATGCTCTGATCAGTAAACTGACGCCCCTTAGGCTGGCTGGCTTCACGGGCGATCTGTCAGCTATGACTGCTCCTCCGTTTATATTGTCACCTACGTCCCTTACTGAGTTCCCAGGTACTATTGGTTTTGAGCGATATATATCGATCTGACTATGTTGCGTTGTTCAGCTTACTGGTGTGAGCGACCTGAATTGTTCGCTGCGATTGCAGATGGGAAGACGGAGCAAGCCCGAGCATTGGCTGTGTTGAAATGGTTCATCGTGAGTCGAGAAACATCGGGGTTGTCTATCGTTCCGTTTATTTGTATGGTTGTCAGAGTACGCTTAAAGGGCAATACACATCCCGGAACGAATCGATGGGATCTGAGAAGAAGTGTGTGATATGCTTGTGTGTATCCCTGGTATGAAGCTAATCTATGATGCAGGCCGTTGAATCCTGTTCTTGGAGAGTAAGCTTCTTTGTTGCTGACACACATCTTGTGCTGATCAGATCTCTACTAGACTCTTCTACGGGTATTGGCCAGCGAATGCAGCTCGCGGAGGCAAGACCACCCTAGTCGTAGAACAAGTCTCCCACCACCCACCCATCACAGCTTACCGCATAGAGAACCTAGAAAAAGGTGTGATTTTGACTGGACACAGCGCCCAAAAGACGAGTTTTAGTGGTACGTTGTCTTTGTTTTCAGGTACCGCACATCAAGTCCCGTATTCTGACTTGTGTTTCATTTTAGGGGGAAGCATCATCGTGAAGCAAGTGGGACACGCAACTCTGACTGTATCCCTTCCGTCCGGTGAGACCGAGGAATACCTGATCACACTTCCTCGACTCCGTATTGACGGGCTGTGGTACGGATCCCCATATATCGAGCTTGCAGAAACGAGTTACATTCAAAGCTCTACCGGGTGGCTTTCTACGGTGCGTGCTTACTTCCCACTTCTCATCATACATACTATCTGAATCCTAATTGAATCCGGATTAACGAACCAAACTGACTCTGCCACACGGAATAGATTGAATACAAAGGCAAAGGCTATTTCTCCGGCAAATCACACACGTTTAAAGCAACGCTCACCCCACCTTCACACGTCGGCACGTCTCCCCACGTTATCGAAGGGACGTGGCATACGACGTCTAAAGAGTTGCATAGTGGTGTTACGTTCCATGATGTCACCTCGCCGAAGGAGGAGATCACGGTTGCGCCTATTGAGCAGCAGGGGGAGTGGGAGAGCAGGAAGCTGTGGCACGGTGTTGCGACGGGTATCAGGGAGGGTGATTTTGAGAGCGCTGCGACGTTCAAGGGGAAGATTGAGGTGCGTTCATTGTTCTCGTTTTCGTTTCTTTCTAGAGGTTTGCTGATACGACTATGTTAAAATTTGGATTTGGCACAGAACGAGCAAAGGCAGAGAAGACGGGACGAATCTGCTAGTGGTACGACATGGGAGTTGAAGCATTTCAAACATATAGAACATGATCCTGTCTGTGAGTGGACCTCCTCTCTCTCCTTCATCGTTTGTCTAGATGTTAATGTTAACGCCCTTTGAAGACGAACGTCTAGGCAAGCTGTTCAAAGCAAACCCCCCAACAGAGGATGGATATATTTACCTCGGCAACAGTCCGCGCTCTGAGTCTTAGTTTTAGACACTGGGCAAGTATACCTCCAGATGTGCAGACGACCGCTGTCAGCCTATAGAGTATTGTTTGCATCTTTGGATAATTTGGATTGGATTGGACGTTTGTGGGTGAATTGACGTTCCTGATCTGATATCGTCTCCTACTTTCTTTCTAGTTATCGCAAATATGGACTTGATTAATTTGAATTTTATTTGAGGTTGGTTGTGTGAGCGATAAGGCGAGATTGGACGTTAAACTTATCGTATCACAGATACGCATCGATCTATTTCACATTTTCACGCGATTGTTAGCTCATTGCAACCTATCATAACAGGCATCCGCTGGACATGGCAAACTATCTCACACAGGAGCATCAATGGTACAATTGCCACATTCATCGCATCGCACAATGTACGCACGAACTTGTTTGCGGTTTGCTTCAAAACCTAGATGTGCTTGGGTGAGTGATAGTGCCGTACCGTATACGATGGCGATGGCGATGGCGATGGCGATACGTTTATGTAAGTAAATCGTTCTGCTCCTTATTATCCGCTAGTTTGTCGTCGTCGACATCAGCATGCCCCGAGATCCACCGACTCTGTATGGCGTCATCTCCGGACAGGAAGAAATTGGTTAGCGGGGGTGAGGATGGTACTGTGAGGTTGTGGGACATCGACACATGCAAAGTCATCACGAAATAGATGGGGCGCCAAAACCTGTCTGTCTGTTGGAGTCAAAATGGTCGGAGAGTGTTAAGCGGATCAATCGACGGGACCGCAAGGCAATGGGACGTGAAGAAAGGAGATACCATCCTTAAGCTGATCGAGACCGGGCAAGCCTGCGTGTGGGCAGTCATCTATTCACCAGATATGAACATGGTTGTGACTGGTGGACCCTCGACTGGACCGGAGAGCTCCATCAAAATCCGGAACACAAACACAGGCAAGCTCGTGGGACTCGTAACTCTCAAAGGAGATGTTGGTGAAGTGCACTGTCTGGCTTGGACCAATGACGGAAAAACGCTTATCTCCGTACTCTTCATTTGTCTATGCCATTGGAATATCTCCGAATCACCGCATCCTCGCAGGCGCATGGTCCGGCAATACAGTGCGATCGTGGAACCTCGATAATGGACGACCCATTGGTTCACTACTCCATGCCAAGCAAGTGAACTGTGTATCGTTTTCCACGGATGGAAACCTTATGGCCAGCACATTCGTTCACCACTCCAGTGCGTGTCTTTTTCGGAAGATGGAAAGCGACTAGCGCCTAGCTGCCGCGAAAACGCGTATACATGGGATGTCGCTACGATAGTTCGAGAAGCCGGCCTCGATGACCTTCTGTCGGATTCAATGGTGAGTTGATGGGCATGTCTTATTTTATTATATTTTTGCAGCTGAATGAGCTCTGCCAGGCCAAAAGTCTCAGTCGGGCACTCCATGTACGCGACACCCTTGTAAAAAGATGTAATTGCATTCAAACATACACTCTAGGCTAGTACTACATGACCTCCGGTCCAACGACATCCGCCTGTTTATCGGGCCCTACCAGGTTTATACTTACTGAATTCTCATGTATGCCATCACTATCACTATCAATTTTGTTTTCCTGACGTCCGTATTCTCAGTTCTCTGCACGGAGCTATCCCTACTCCACTCCTCAGCACTGCCAAGCAGCACGTTTCTTAGTCGTTGATTTCACCGCAGCCTCTCTGACTCCCATGATACGTCACTGTCCTCTCCTCTGGACTGGGCTCGAAACCTTTTGAAACCGCGCGGACAAAGTGGTGACGGCACCGAGTTGCAAGGGCGTAGCCCCGCAGTTGACGAGGTTCCGTATGCGAAGGGCAAACATGTATGTTCTTACTCTCTCTCGGACATTCAACTCCACCTAATATCACGTAGAGAAACGCTTGCGCGAGGGAGAACCCGAAACTTTTCCCTCCCGTCTCGAACTGTCCTTTTCGATACCACACGCCAAGCTCTCAGGCTGGGCTGGATTGGATTGGACCTCTGTAATACTGATGGACGTTCGAATGATCTGATATTCGCCTACTTCTCCACTGCAGTCATCACAGATATATATGTTGATTCATACTTTACTTGTGGTTATTTTTTGTGAGCGATAGAGCAATGTCATGGTCATTGATTGGACATCCAATTCCCGTGAATGCAGGTCGCGATGCATGAGCCTACTGCTCCGTTCTAGTATCGCACAAACGGACTTGACTGATTCACTTTCACTTGGGATTCTGTTCATGTACTTCCATGTAATCAGGACGGACGAGGGTCTGTGTCTCATGTCATCGGTCAACGTATGCGATCGCGGCTGGGTTCATCTCACTGCTACTGAACGTTGATGGACATGAAAAAGATTATGATAGATGTAGCTAGCTAGCGGAAACGTATCAATATCACAAGGATTAATTATTTGTACACTCGTTATTATTTGGAATGCAATTGCTTTGCAACACTAGGCCAGTAGACTTCAAAAATCATCATCCTCGATCTCCTCACCTATTTGTCTATGACTCTCAGAAGCCGTAATCATCATCGTAATCCTCTTCGTCATCATCATCGTCCTCACCGTAACCCTTTAACTCTTCCTGTCGTCCCTGGGCACCTTTCTGCTCGTCTTCTGCATCTCTGGTGAGTCGGAGGCCACATGCGTTCCGTATCCCCCGCCCGACCCATTTGTCGCCCAGCCCCTCAAGCATCAAGTCATGCGGCCCCTTGTCCCTTTCATCATCAGTGCACGCAACCTGATATGAAATACCGACAGCAGCAAGAAGCATCCGTATGCCCCTTGTGAGTGATCGATGATATGCGAGTGTAGCCTCTGAGTCGCTTTCAGCAGGTTTCTCCAATTCTCCGAACAACACCTCGTGAACGTCCACAGCTCCTTCCTCGTGTAACTCCACTTGTCCACATTCGATGCGACGCCAATTTTTGCCATAGTTTCCATCAGAGTCATCATAGTAACCCCAGCACAAGGTTTGCCACCCATTGCGCGTGTGCACATCCGGAGGAGAGCTCATCTTAAGCTCACTCTTGATGGTAAGTGCATTGCCTGCCGTCGCAGAAGGGCGACGTTGGATCTTGTACCCAATAGAGTAGAACCATTCGACCTCTGACCAACGCGAGCGGCAGTAGTATTGAAAATGGACGTCAATGTACACTGGCGCAGTGGGTGAGTAGATCCTGACTATATGATCAGTGGAGCGTGGCTGTCGATCAAAATGGATATGAGCAATATAATACAGTGTCGATGAGTTGTACGCACGTCCTCGTCGTCAAGTTCTGTTTCATTCCATAAAATGGTGATGCATTTCTGGAGGATGCCGTTCTCAAAGTTCATTTCCACCTCAATCTGGGAAACATAAGCTTTGACGCTGTCGAGGAGCCAAGCTTCGTCGGAGTACTTGTCGTACTCATCGTCATCCTCCCCTGAATCTTCCTCTGAGCCATCCTCATCGTCCACTGAATCCTCCTCGGAGTCACCCTCAACCTCCATAGAGTTTTCCTCAGAGCCGCCCTCGGAGCCCTTGCGCGATACCGATACAATGTTGCGGTACTTTTGATTGGTTTGGAGGCGATTGATGGAATAATTGGTCCACGCGCTCTGTGTGGCGTGAGTTGGGCGATGCAAGGGACCAAAGTGGTGTTCCGCCAGTTCAAGTCCTTGTATTTTAGCCACTGAAGGATCAACACTATTGACACTATTGGCAGACATAATGGAGAGTGAGGACAAAGTAGAAAGGGCACGCCGACTCGTCGCCGAGACGTGGCAAGCAAGTTTAAGCACATTGGTCTTTACGTGATCGTGACACCTATGGTAGTTCGCTTGCCCGATATCATAGACTGGCATCCCCCCGCCGGAGGTTCGAAGATGCGATGGGTGAATCGACCCCAGAGATGTCCCCTTCTCGGCGCTCAGACTATTTCGTTGTTTAGTAGAAGATGGGATGACACGTATCATCTGGTGTGGGTTTTTCTTTTGAGCGTGCTTTCGATAACGCTGGCATTCATAGAGATCTTCGATACAACTCTTCTAGCAACATTATCATGTCTAGGAGGCCTTTCCTCCATGGCAACATATTTCGTAGTTGAGAAGGAGAGGAAGATGATCTATGGCTGTATGCTGATTCCGGAAGGGGGGTTGCAAGAGACACTATTTCTGCGAGGTCGCATGGTGAATGTGGGTAGTCCAGTCACCGAGACTAGTCACTAAAGTGACGGTCGTCGGTAACAGTGAAAAACAGGTCGGAACAAAGCTAGGACATCAAGAGCCACCGCAAATCCGACCTGAACCGTTCCAAATGTCGCATGTCGTGTGTCTTGTTTCTTGTGCCACATATGTGATCGATTAGAAGGGCAGCTGCCAGCTGGATATCCTTGACGTTTTTTTTCAAGTCGTGAGGTACGCATCAGTCCAATCTTAAGCGCCAGTGACGCGGTCATCAGAGAATTCATGAACAAATGAGAAAGTTATTTAAAGCAATATATAGTAGAGCATCGCAACAATCTTCGTATATCTGCTAACCGCTTCCACATGGGAATATTTGGCATTGTCGAGGAAACACTAGTGTGGAAGCACACCAACTGAGTAGCGATATTTGCTGAGTGCTCTCTTTCATTCGAATGGATCTAAGAAAGCATAAATGGGCGCAGGCTCATGAAGTTCAATACGGACAGATATTGAGATGAAAAAGAAAGGAGGCCGCGATGTGTGAAGGTGAAAGATAATGCGGAAATGTCATAAGTGGTGCATGTACATGTCGTTTGGTCTGCAAGCAATTTTGCAGTTAACTTGCTCGAGGGTCAAATTTTGTGCTAGACTCAAAATACTCCGAGAAAAATCTGGACATGAAAAACAACGACAAAGTGTTTCCTGACCAGAAACGATACATTGATTACCCGCGAAGGTAACGCTCAAGCCAGGCGAACCACAGGTGCCATCGCGAAAGCAACATTCAAGATGTTGAATTATCGTCTGCTAGATATCGATCGGGGATCCATACAAGAAAGAATTACCTTTGCGGGGCACTGATACATTCAGCGCTATGAATGACACATCAGCTTTTGTCTCGCTTTCACTTTTGACAACATCTGTTTGAGATGGTTGACGCGCCAACCCCTCCGGCTTTTTACGTAGCTTCCACTCCCTCATCCATGGACCTCTCATATCCAAACTCTGGGGATCCAACGCCCTGTCCATCATGCAAGTGCCAATGCCGCATCCCTTTCTCCTTCTCGTCGCTTTTAATGCCTTCTCGCAATCTGCACAACCTCAGGCTTGGCTTGCCACTGCAGTCTACTGGTGGGGACGTTCTGCGGTCCTTCTTACGTGGACTGTTATAATCGATTTCGAGGTTTCACTTGCCGATATGTAAGCTCATCCCCGCATTTCTGCAATGGTTAACTGATGAGCCGCGCAGGTGAAGGCTTCGATGTTGTATTTGATGGAGAGGGAGATGAGAGTCCAGACTGGGAGGCCGGCGATGTTGTTTTGAGAGTACAAAGTAAGAAGGAGAAAGGTGCTTGCATCGTGCGCGCTGCTTCGTGTCTTCTTAAATCATGTCACATACTAAATTTTATACAGGCATACCCTGCAGCTGCCGCATCTTCTTTGTCGTCCACGTTGCTGGGTGTAGCATTGACAGCATTCCTGCCCCTCGTTCTTATCGGTTTCCGGTTACGACGCACCAATGTTGTCGAGGCCTCTCTCCTCGCACTCTTTCTTGCATATAATGTATGGCTCTGCGGGTTTGATCAAACATCGTTCTCCGGCCCTGCTTCCTCCTAGTATGTTCTACTGCAGTCTCATCTACCTGACGGCTCCCCAGTATCCCTCTGCTTTCAAATATCCTTCCACATTTACAGACACTTGTAAACTTCATCACGAATACCCTTCCCAAGCCCGGTGTACTGGTTACGCTACTCTATCGTCTTTCGATATTGCAAGTTGCATCGCGTATTTTTCTTTATCATACTCGCACCTTCGTATGTGTTTTCTGTCTGTGCGGCCTTTCAGAAATCGACTGATATCCCGTTCAGTTCTAGATCCCTCTTCACAAGTCTGGTGGCGGTGGGTGAAATATGTAGAAATATCGCATTTTCGAGTTTGTGAACGCAGATAAGTTGATGCTTGTGGATATCTTGTACCACCAGTGTATACCGATAGTTTCTTTTACTGGATCAGCAGTGGCTTGTATACCTGCATAACCAATAAATAGATAGAATTCGATCCCGTGTTCATTCGAATGGATCTAAGAAAGCATAATTATTGTAATCAAAGCAATATTTGAACCCCACGATTTAGCGTTGTAAGTCCAGCATAAATAAGGAAATATGATATTGTTCAACAAGTGAGCCCTAATTACGCTATTACACCTCGGCGGCTGCGATGATGCAAAACCGTGATTTTGTCAGGAGCTCTCATACGAATTCAGATCGGATGACGAAGGCTGATGGCGTTTTCCACTATAAAGTCCTGAATAACATTGTAGTCCCAAATACGCATGATGGAAAATGATAGTGCTTAACAAGTAGGACCTGATTACGCTACTATACCTTGCCGGCCGCGATGGTACAAAACCGTGACTTCGTCGGGAGTTTTCATACGAATCTAGATGGGATGGCAAAGTCTAATAGCATTTTCCACCACAAAGCCCTGAATAACATTGTAGTTCTATACATAAATGATGAAATATGATATTCCTCGACAAGTTGTACCTACATACGCTGTCATAGCTTTCCGGCTGCAATGGTGCAAGGTCGCGATGTTGTCGCGAACTCCTAATGGTAATCTAGATTTTCAGATATTCATGGCTATGCACCAGTAACTCGAATGTTTCGCAGTATACATAACCATACTTAGCAGAAGCAGAATTATGTCATCCTATAGTCCCCACGGCTACCATGTCAAGGACTCATGAATTCTCTGATGGTATTGTTGAACCGGTCCGGGCGGGTCCGTTGCGACCTTCTCCACCTGCAACGCCAAACCCTACCCAGCGTTATGTGCCAATTCATACAACATAACGCCCCAAGGATGACATTGTATACTAGGACCTCTTTTCTGCCGATCAAGACGTACGTTCTGCTGGCTCTTGACAGAACTTCGGATGGCCAATACTTCGTTCTACAAATATCGGTGCGTGCTACACAAATTAATAACTTCACGTATGAGAGCTCACGAGAGTCATGGTGTGAAGCTTGTGAGGACATACTCACCCACATCGATATCCCACGCACCTTATTCCTCTTATGCAAGTTCAGCCTCCCTGGGTGCTATTTGCATTATCAAAGGAAGAATTGAACTCTTGCAGCACGAGACCCATTGACGCCTTACACTGAACGATGGATTTTTTCGACAACCATCAGTGAATTCATGAGTCCTTGATATTGTAGCCGTGAGAACGATAGAACAACATAATTATGTTTCTGTCAAATATGGCCATTTATACTCGAAAAAATCTGTGTTGTTGATACATAGACATGTATATATGCAGATCTAGACTACAACGAGGAGTTCGTGAAAATATCGCGACATTGCGGCATCACAGCCAGTAAGAATTTCTAGCGTAATTGTGTGCCAAGTGTTAAGCATTCTCATTTGTCATCATATCTGGTTAAAATTATAAAGCTAGTTAAGACTTTCTCCTGAAAAGCGGCCTGAACACCTGGCATCATATCTATATTAGTATTGAAGCTTGTGACCAGGGTGTGACATTGCACCATTATAGCCGGTCAGGGGTGATAGGGTAATTGTGTCCAGGTTGTTGAGCATCCGCGTTTTTACTCATTTGTCCTTTGAATTATAAAGTTATTGAAGACTTTCCCATGAAAAATGACTTTGGCATTGCTCTTAAATATATTTTAGCATGAGAGCTTGTGACTATGATGCGACATGGCACCATCACAGCCAGTAAGGAGTGGTAGGGGAATTATGTCGACTTGTGAGTAGCTTTTAGACTACGAGCAACTTGAGTCATCATACATACCCATGGATGCCCGCAAGTCTAGCCCGGTATGAACAGTCATAACAGATCTATGACCTTTCTTTTTTTGCAGCCGACGAGGAATGGTTGTATACTTTTTATATCTTTGTTATATATTGTCATTTTATCTTATCTAGGTGTGCTACCAGCTACCACAGGCACCGCTCCCAATATCTCTTGGCTCTCCGACGAGTCCTCAGTAGCAACATTCTCAAGTGCCTCGATTTCCTCTATATACGAAACGTCCGGATCCCTGCTCAATCCCAGTGAAAACAATCAAGATAGAGGTCGATACGTATCGAAAGCTGGGCTATCCTGCTCATCTCAACGGTCGATCCTCGCCGTTTTTGTGCGCGTCCTTCTGAATTGATGTTCATGGGACTAGGTACTGGCATTATCGACGGACATGGATGATAGCACAGGAAGCAAAATCAATACCATCTATATGATGGGAAGCTGCAGACGAGTTTGCCGAGGCAGCATGTAGAGATGGATCTGTGATAGAGCCCCTACGATGCTGGTGTCTTGCACGATGAGCTCATCATTGTGATGAAAGGCAAGTCCATCTCTCGTGTCAGAGACGTAGGACGGCCAGATTAGTATGGCGTGTCCCAATTCATCGTCAAGCAAAGATTCAGATAGGTTGTATGACAGGGCCTCGAATGGTGAACTGTTAGAAAAGTGGCGGGAAAAATATGCTTTGTTGCCCTCGCCTCACATTCATCTAATGGTGCCTGTGACATCGCCTCGCGTGTCTCTGCTTCATCTTCAGATGATGAAGGGAGAACAGAAAGATTGGAAAGGTCATGAGGCGGAGATGGAGTGCGGAAGTCAAGAATGGAAGTGCTTGATGCAAGACGGCGCGGTGGAGTTGTGAGCGCGAAGGTGGGAATGTCAACAAGGTGATCGTAGCCTTCTCGGTTTTGCTGGGTCACAACTTCGGGGGCGAGATATGCAGGTGTACCGCACATAGTCTGTGAAACATAGACCCATCAGTGATATGTTAGAAAGTTAAAAGTGGAATTGCTGACTCTGAGGAAAGTGACACTATCGACAACCTTAGCGAGACCAAAGTCGGCAACTTTGACAGTGGGGGATTTTCCGCAGTTAGCAGCACGTTCTAAATGGCCAACATTCATAATGGAATCAACTCCTTCAAGGGAAATTCATTACCTCGGGCTTCAGGTCACGGTGCGCGATCCCTTTGCTATGAATGTACTTTGAAACAGGCGACAGGTCAGATGATTTACGGTCTCATACGGCGAGCTGACCTACTGCAAGGGCATCACAAACTTGCGCGATTATGTGGACAGCCAGTGGTTCCTCTGAAAATAAACTTGAGAATTACCAAGCATCGACACGACCTGAGAAGAAAATTCGTCCCAAGGAGCGGAACTGGTCATTGTCGGTGTTCCTAGAGGAGTGAGGGATGAGGCATCGCCTGCTCTTGGGACTGAGAGTTATTTAATGGAGAGTCTGGAGTAGGAGGTCGGAACGAGGTCGCTGAAGTTGAAGAAAGAGCTCTGTGAAGACATGCTTCATCATTGGAAAAAACACCAGGTGTTTGAACGAGTGAGCGTTGTCTTGGTGGCGAGGATGGTGGAGACAAACCTAGACACCAGAACCTCTGTCTCTGGCTCGCTGGGAGGATCTTCATTTAGCGGGCCACGCGTTGTCTTCCGGCTTGCATTGTCACGTCCTTTTAGTTTCCTGTCTATTCAGGGTTAGAAAGAACCAAACATCATGATGGTGGAGGTATTACCTTTACATGGTCCTCAAGTGTCGTTCCTATACTAATGTAGAGGTCCGAGACTTCGTTTCATGCTCTTTGAGGCTCTAGCTCTGTGAAATGGAATGACGGGGGTGAAATTCAGGATAGATAGAGGTGGTATACCATCATCGTCTGAAATTCTCTAGGTATTTGTAATCCAACGAAGGTGATGATTCACGTAATGATTCAATTCGATGTATAAGATTCAAAGGGAGTATCAGAAAGATATATAGTCGAACTCGTCCTCGTCCTCGTCCTCGTCCCCACACTCTTCGTTCTCATCCCCAATTTCCTCATCCAGTTCCCCGTCAGTAGACTCATCATCGTATTCTTCAAGACCCTCGACCTCGACAACCTCTTCTTCCTCGGCGCATTCTTCATCACCCGTGCTTTCGCTGACCTCTTCAGGGTCTGTCCCTTCACTACCGTTGTTGCGAAAACAATCTCTAGTGATTTTCTGCAATATTACCGAATGCCCCACACCGAAGTGATTATATCGCATATACATATCTCGATCGACGAATCTGGTCCAAACCTTGAGCGTTGAAGCGCCACGAAGATATTTCACTCACATGCCGACAAAATGCTCTTCCCAGTCATCCGATTGTCCCGCAGGGCGTGCCAATGATTTTCCATAGCGAAGCGCGCTTACGCCACGGCCTGAGGCAAACGCAGGAATTAAATGGGCACCACGGATTACCTGCCCTGGATCGAGAAACCCAAATGCATCTTGGTCCGACTCCTCCACAAACGCAATCTTGGGCAGACGGGCATGAAACGTGCCGGATTTATGATTCCGTAATGCTGCCAGCCATCTAACCCAGAGGACCTCAATGTGCCGTTTCACGGGTTGACCTCCATCGTTAAGCCATACCTCCATGTGGTAGATACCCAATACACGGGCATACCAGTACGGGTGGCTAGGTGTAGTCTCCCCAGAAAGTACCATGACGTCTCCATGGGTTCGGGGGTTGATGGTGTCGTATTCGCGCCGTAAGTCGTAGGTCGTATAGTGTACTTGCATGGTCTGGACGGAGTAGATGGTGTTGTTGGGAATTATGACGGAGTTACGCTCCTCGTTGGTGAAAGCGTGGTCACAGTAGCTAATATCTAGCTCCCGGAACCTATATAAGATATGATCTCTCAGTTTCGGTATGAAATTCTGAGAATTTCTGTGAGTAAATTATAAGGTGTGTCCAAAATGCACTACCTTAACAGCCGGATCGCCATCATGTTCCCGGAGAAAGGTAAATATATTGACTGGATTGTTCCGGGTACTCGCGATATAGTGATGCTTGTCAGACAACGATGAGGGGGGTGGGGCCTCGGCGCGTGGTTGTCTACCAGAAGAGGATTCGCCCCCTGATTCTGCTATCCGCCGTAACACACGGCGCCTGCGTTCGTGCTTGGCCAATTGTGCTGGTGTGTCTAACTTGCTGGTCAGTGGATAAAATGCTTTTAGGGCTCTATGAGCGAGCTCTCCCTGGCCAAGCTTAATGTCAGGTACAGATACATAATATGAATGCAACTGCTACGCACGATTTGAGTGGTGAATGAATCTGTGGTCCCGAAGAACTTGATGGTTCTAACATAATCACCCATAGCATGAAACTTATACGTACCCAAATTGAACTTCTTTGGCTTCGTCCCGCTTGATTCTGGAAAATTAGTGCTGGTATCGGAGCGTTGAGCGGCCTTTCGTTGGCGGGATGCTTTCTCTTTCGGTAATTCGACAGTACTAAATGCAGCACACGTGTAGCTTTGAAACTTTCTGAGCATCCGAGTCAGTTTCTTGAACGTTACTTCGAGAAGAGTAAGAGTGGACTCCGAATGAATCCTGAGCTTGGCGAGGGCATGCCACTCTGCAAATCGATACAGTAGAGACTGTACCACCGCATCGTGGTCAGAGGGGAACAGCCCCTCGAATACCGGAATGGCACACTGAGAATATTTCAGCAAGTCGAATGCGGAAAATGAATAACTCGTAAAAACCTGTAAAATATCTTCAAAATCGTGCGCCGCTAATCTCTTCATTTCAGAGGTATTGTTTGAAAACCTGCGGATTACGCCGTTACCGAAAGTCGGGACCTGTCGAAATCTACAGTAAGATTTTGAGTCGACAATTTGTTAGCAGGTAATAACAACACTCCGTAACAACTCCTCGTACCTGCTATCAAGGATTGCAACAAGCTGACTACCCTTGGTACTGAGAGCATAAAGTAGCCTAATGAGGTGCGTGAATAGCGCCTTCCAGGTGCCCAACTCGCACTCATGCATGAAGTCGACGACGAGCATGCAGAATGGGTCGAGGCCGAACGGTCCAAGTTTCTCGACAAATTGATTCTGCACATAGATAGCGTGTAGCTGATGATGAGAAAGCAAGGAAATAGTTGTACTTACAATAGTAGGTACCCAGGAGCCGTCTCCAAGAGTATGGTCTACTTTTGCACCGTCTACGGTATTTCCCAATTGATAAATAAACTCGCGAGCCTTGACGACCTTCGCCATGAAATATACTCGAAGATTGGTCATACGACTTTTCATGTCGGATGCGAGCCCAAGAAAATTAAACGAACCCTTCGGTGTAAGACAGCGAGGGCAGGGACACAAGCCCATGTCCTTGATAGTCGCAATCAAAACTCTGTACGTTGATGGGTGATTAACATTCTTGAAAAGCCCGCGAGAAACATACTTTTCAGGATAATCCGCGGAATATGTGAAGATTCGAGGGAAGATTCTCCGCAGCACTCCATCAGCGCATTTCAAAACGATACCGTGGTGATATGCGTTAAGAAAGTCCTCATCCAACAAGATTTCCCAACACCCATGGAACAACTCCCTACGACAGTGTGCTTGAAGAGATGCCATGCCACTTTTCGATATGCGAGGTAGGCTACTTAGGATATCTTTGACGCTGTCGGGAAGCTAACATTATCAGTAGTAGATAATCATGCCACGTTCGTCGACTTACTGAAGGTAAAAATCCTACAATATGACATGCTCCCGATTGAGGTTGTGAACGTGCGTACTTTGTCAGATTTGCGAAATACATGTAAAGTGGCCAAGCCTTCGCAGTCCCAAAGTTTGCGAGGTGAGTGGCGTCAGAAAAAAACAACAAACCCGCAACAACACGCTCGAGTGAACAGCCAGGTTCCTTCGGCAGACGCTGAAGAGCGTCCTGAGCTTCTAGCCAAGCATCGGACGTGTAGAATTCATCATAAATCCGCTCTTGATGACCGTCCAGAGGATCTTTCCAGAGCCGTTGGAACGGTAAGAGATGGAATGCCCGGGCTTGGATATCTGCAAATGCGGTACGTATTACTTCAACGAGAGGGCGATAATGGAAGCCGGGAATGGTATAAGGCTGAGGGCCATCCTCCTTTGACTTCGTTGGAATATTAATAGTGACGTTAGTCTGAATCCAATCATCTGGAAATTGAATTCTTTTCCCATTCCCGTCTGTGTCCAGTTCTCTCAAGCTCCGCTTCACCGAGAAGTTCTCAAGGTGCTCGCGGTCAAAGTCCTTTGCCAGTATTACGTCTTTGACAAGGCGCGAGACTTTACTTTCGGACACAAGATTACTACCTGTGTTCATCCAAGACATAAGGCGATAGATCGTCATGTTGGGGAAGGGGTAAGGCGGCGCAAAGATATTCAATGGAGGATCAATTTCTTCGGCGACCGTTGGAGACGTTCTTGCGAGTAGCGAGGATGGAACAAATGTATCTGGCTCAAAGGAAGGCCGACGAGGGTATAATCTGCATAGTCCAAACGAGTTGAAAGTGGTCTGGAGGGTGTCTCTCAGCGTTAAGAGAACACGTAGGATTCTGGACCGAGCTGGAACTGAAGTCAAAATTTGAGTTGACTGGACATCAGGATTATCTGAATGATTAAGTTCATCTCGCGAAGGTTCGAAATCATCCAAAGGTCTCGGAATTCGTCTCATTGGAAATGCGATTTCATCTGGAAGATTGGGTAATTGTAAACACATCAGATGATAGTTGCTGCCTAGAGGGAGACACAAACCTGAATTGTAATCCATCTCGTCTCCAGCATTGTTCCCCATCTCAACATCGATATGATCATTTTGTTCCTTCTCTGAGTCGAGAGGGTGTTGCGAGTCTGCGAGACTGGAGACACTTGGCCCGTAAGCCATAGACAACGGCATGAAGAGCCTACAAGGGGCAATTGGTTTCAGACTCGGACGGTCCCTCACATGTCGGACGGCTGATATTCTCTGAGATCGGCGGTGACTGGATGCTCGACTTCCAAGTATGAGAAGTTCACTCACTGACTCTGATGCAGGGGTGCTCGCCGAAGTGTGCCGAACCAAATTTGAAACAATCGCCTCTTTGGCACGATTATGTCTCTTCTGGCTCGCAAGGGTACTGACTCTCCTATAAAATTGACAGCTTGCGCGATGTCGATTGAGTCCTCTATTGTCTGTTTTCCTCTCCCAAAAGCAACCCGCAGCATTACAAGCTACCATCAGAAGAGAGAAGAGGAAAAGGCCAATCCAAAGTCTTCCCGGGAGGCGCATCACAATTAAGCCAGTTAGCAAGCGGATACCCTGACTGACATGGAGTTGATCGTTTGAAACAAGTTTGAAATTTAAACCACCGATGATACATAAAAGTTATAACGTGCGAACAACTAATTAGTAATTGCGCCAGACTATATTGCCAGTCTAATATACGTACTGGATGTCACTCGATACAACTAAAAATATAACGAACGCTGAACTTCAACTCATCCTTGATCTCCAGAATCACCCAGACTGATACAACATATCTGCCCTGTGTCAGTGAATACATCATGGCAGGTCGCTCGGACTTCCTCTTTGATGTTCCCGGCGACACCATCTGCGTTCGATCTCGCGAATCAAAGCAATCAGTGGTGTGTAAACCAATGGATGTTCCCAAAAGAACGTGTACCAAGTGCCGGAATACCCACGGGCAGGCATGACCATAATGATATTGTACGTTTTACAAAACCGCCCTCTAGGTGAGGCGAAGATATCTTGATGACCCAGTACATCACTGAGAGTTGCAAAATGTCGGCCACTGTCCTGATCTTTGCCAACCTCGTCAAGTACTTCCAGCGCGAACATCC
The DNA here is from genome assembly GCA_016647685.1 of Suillus tomentosus. Lineage (NCBI taxonomy): Eukaryota > Fungi > Basidiomycota > Agaricomycetes > Boletales > Suillaceae > Suillus > Suillus tomentosus. Next base: position 373,427 of record JABBWJ010000049.1, read on the forward strand.
CCTTTATGTTCTTCGTACTCGTGGCTTCGAGCCAGGTCAGCCTTTCTTTACGTCCATGGACGAAATAGTGTACACCTACGCTGCAGCAATACAGATGACTCGACCCACCGGTCCTTATGCCATTTCTGGTCAGAGTGACGAGTCAAACTCGTCGGTTTGATCAACATCCCCTCATATCGCCAACCGCATGCACCACGAGATTGACTGGACTTGGTGGCATGCTCAACCTTTCGTACTTCCTTGGTCTTGTGACGAAACAAGATGCCAATGAGACTGAAACTCGGAGGACAACTCAGAGACTCCGGTCCGCGTGATATCAATTGGAATCTGGATAGAATTTTGATCACTTAGAACAATAAAAGGGTCGCAGCTGTACTGACTAGCGTTGACGGCGACAACAGGACCTTCTTGAGAGGTGTTCTGTAGGCCAGAGAACAGGGGAGGCAGGAGAAACCGAGCCGGGTCGGGGAGCATGCAGATACGGGAGACGATATTGTTCCATTGCATGGTCAGTTATTGGATTTGTGAGGAATGGTCTTCAATAGACTCACCATGTGGCGTCCCGGGGTGCGACTGACACCATGCGCAGAGTTCTCCTGTTACTGAGTAGTGAGTGGTGACAAAGGTGGTGATGCCATATGGGCGCGCAGACGTTATTGTAACCACAATGACAAGGGGGTGTTGGCGTCTGGGGACAAAAAATGATCCAGCCGGAAGCATGACTGAGGCGACATTGACGAGGCAGAGGACTAGTAGGGAGCGGGGAAAGGTTACTAAAGAATGTAACGAGAGGTGAGTGGAAGTGATATAGAGAGTTTGTGCGATGGAAGTAGTGAGAAGACAGAGGTCATCAATTGACACGGGAGATGAGAGTTGGCAGCAGACGCTCCAACAGCGCAGTCCCAATAAAGGCGGGAGCGAGGAGATCCTCGGCTCGAGACCAGAAGGTCTTTGCCGCCTAATCATGATGTGGGAGGAGTAGCAGATGCTCCAACAGGGCCAGATGGCCTAAATCCCAATAAAGGCGGGAGCGAGGAGATCCTCGGCTCGAGACCAGAAGATCTTTGCCACCTAATCATGATGCGGCAGAGCTAGTAGTTGGAAACACAACATTTGGTTGTGTTTGTCGTGACAGGTATAGGCTTAGTAAATATTAGTAATACTGTCCTGTACATAATCAGTTTTGAACCCAGCAGCGTGGATAACCTGTATATAGTATTACTTAGCTTATTCCCGGGTCAGTGACGAAGGATGGCAGTCTGAAATTCTGTGACACTCAAAGCTAAGTATCAAACCAATGAGATTACACCGAAGTAGTATCATAGTAACCAACTCGTAAGTAACGGTGCTCCTGATCATCTGTTGGCGCACCAACGTAACCTAAGCCTGGGTGTCCCCTAGCCAGATCGACTGATTCGATGCTGTCACGTCAACCTTTCCTCGACATCTGTTGTTCTTCACCATACTTGACTATATCGAGCACTGTCTGCCAGTCTGTCCCTGTTCTCTCCCGGCAGATGCGCTTCACGACAGTTGGAACAGGATTGGGAAAAAGTACGTTCTCGTCAGTGTCTGAACCATGATTGCCATTAACATCGTTGATCTTCCTCTTTCGAATCTGGCGAGTACTCATGCCCGTAGTTTGAGAAGCTTGGGCCTCTATGGCATCACCGCCTACACAACCAGCTCCTGCTGTCTGACCTCTCGTCAGTATGAAAAAATCAACCACGGTTGCAGGCACTCACTATGTTTTCGTCTTCTTTCTGTTCGTCAGGTTGCACGATATCAGAGTCTTTCTTCATTATCGTTTTATGAACATCTTTCCAGACCTTCCAGTGAGTCTTGTGATTCTCCCCTGCATCATATCATTTGTACTCACTGACGACTTTCGCTAACTCAATTCGGAACTGTTGAAATGGAGCACCTCCACGTCGTGCGCGAGACGTATGAAACCTCTTCTCCTCGTTTTTGGGAACAACCTGAACGATTGTCACAGGCGGTGATTCAGATTCATGCAACACGTCAGTAGCATCAAGCGGCCACATAGGGATCTGAGCATCAGGACTGCCAGTGGAAGACGATGGAGGAGTTAGAAATTCTTGCAAGGGGGAAGGGGCATGGACGATGGCCTGTGTATTTGTAGGTGAGTGGATTGCGAAAGGATCTGTGAAAGATGATAAATCTGGTTCCCAGAACACCGATACATCGTCACCGCTGCCTGATGTAGAAAATTCGGACACGCGATGAATTTGGACATGCGCCAACATGTCCTTGATCCAAGTACAGTTATGATGGGCACAATAAGGCATAGCCTGAGGTGTCATGACTCCCGGTGCTGATTCTAAAATTCAAAGGTTCGGGGTTCTTATAGTTGCGTTGCCAGTGACGTACTTTCGGGTAGAGTAGAGTATGCACGTCATACCGTAACCATACTAATATATAGAGAAGTGTGATCCGAACTCGGAGGCAGGACACCTGGCGAAGTTGGCGAGGAGAAGAAGGGCACAGACATGTTCCATGGTGATCATATGTTGAAAATTGTTCGTTCGCTAGAAAACTTAACTTATTTCTCCTGAAATTCTCAATTGTAAGGAAGTCAACGAACGAGACAGTATTACTACTACTACCACTACTACTAGCCGTACATAAATATTCATCTTGAACCTGAGGTAAGGAGGTGGTACTTCGAATCCCCGCAAATACCAAGAATGGTAACTTACTCATTGCGTAACGACACAACGTGGCCCACATACAACTACCAGTTTTGGTATGCACAAGTTTCATAATTTTAATTTGCTGATGTGATTCATGAACTTGCCAAGTTCACGAGTCAACGAAAATCCTACTCCCTGAAAGGCTCCTCCCACTATTATACACTCCAAAGGTTGGTACTACTAGTAATACTATAGTTACTGGACACAGGGCCGCGACAGGGGGAGTATCATAGCCCAGTCACGACGCTCAGTACTTGAAGTACACCCATGATCATAAGCAAGCGTACCGGGACGGACTGACCTGCGGCATGCAGGCAAATCACTTCTCTCACGCGTTGAAGACGTTATATAAGATTACTAGTACCACGACTCGGACGCAGCCGTAATATCTGGAGAGTCAACTTGCTGGCCAGCCTCTCACAAGACTGTCACAGACTCACAGTATGGTGCGTCCGCGCATTGAACTAACCCTACACGCTCACACACTATGGAAATTCTCAGAAAACTTTCTCACTTTCACTGAACAATGACAGGCTGACAGCACTGATAATTTGTTGATAACAGTAATAGATCATACCCCATTCCTTTGAATCTCCGCATATGCCAAAATTGGTAAGTAACCTCTGTGCACAATGTATACTAAGCACAAAAGGCATTTGCCGCCATTCTGTCTTGGTCAAACTCCACGCCCACCATTCACAGGAAAAGGTCTTGAAATCTGAGATTTGACAACTCCAGCGATGTGAGGTCTTTCAAAGTCCGATGAGTATTTACCGCTTATGCACTCACAGCTGCCCTCCCTTCAACCAGCACCTCAAGTTGAGCCATGAGCTTATTCACTGTTACAAGTCCATGCGAAGTTCCATGTCCCATACCTCAGGACTGCATTTCATGTTGCAAATCAAACACCTTCAGCTCTCCTCCATGCTCTCCTCCATGCTCTCCCCAATGCTCTCCTCCAAGCTTATCACCTACTAGAGCATCAGGTACTGATAACTCATATTATGATATAATGATGTACACTAACTTATACACTAGTGACAACAGAGAGCACGGCAGAGACGGATGACGACTCTGTTTTCCCTTTGACACCTGATTCTAAACGCACAGGCAGCATTCAGCGTATCATTGATACCTCTGCTAGGGCTGCGTCGCCGACTTCAAGTCGTCAGTCTCAAAAGCAGCGTTACAACAACAGTCCCACCTATTCTTTTCATCCATATCGCCGGCCATCCTCATTTCAAGAACGGCACATTTTTGATACTATGTTGGGTAGAACAGACCATGATGATTTACCGGAAACCATAGGGAGCAAGGTAGGCTCTCCCTTTTCGAGAATACACGTATATAGCTCATTATATGCACCGTGTTTCTAGACCGAAGATATTGGAGATATATTCTTGCAGCATTTAGAGACTCTTGGCCCTCACATTTTCCGCCTTGTCGTGCACTACAAGGAGGCTGTTCGCGAACGCCAACGCATGCGCCTCTATACCACATACTGGGAAGCCGAGGAAAATACCAGACGTGGCACCCTCCTTCATCTTCTCTACCAGGACGTGCAAAATGAGTTTGTTCGATCGGAACAACAATCGCAAACATTACTGAACATGGCTCTTGAGAAGCATTCACCGGCTGCTATTGCCTCAGATACCAAATTCCTCGCTGCAGTCTGCGACCGCAACAAGGCATCTCTCCATCGGACTGACACTCAACTTGATGTTATAAAGGATCATATCAATAGGTCCCAGTTGTTCAGGTCGTCTGTTGATGGTGACTCAGTCCAGAAGTCGGATGCTGCCGGAGACTGTGTGGCTAGTGAGCATGGCTTCTATTAGTAATAACCCTTATTGACGAATCCCGTTAGGACACGTAATTCACGCATAGAAATCATGTATATTGTCAGAACCAGTCAGTCTGGGGTCTTACCTTTCGTATTTCACGTCTGCTGTTGTTCCATCATTGTAGTAGGTGAACGTCGATTTGACCAGAGTCACTAGACTTGAGTGCTAGCTACAGCTGGTGGCAATCTTATTTATAACGGCTGCTCAATTCTAAACGTTCGTTCAGTTCGGATCCATGAGACTTGTACCTGAACGTTAAACCTTACGGCGTGCAGCATCAACATAGTAAATTATTTACAAGCAATCTTAAAGCAGCATTATCCCAGACCTCACTGATTGAACCTTGTTATACACTGCCAATTTTGGAATTGAGCTAGCGCCCAGTAGTAATATTGTGCACGTGGTGTGTTCTGTAACTCATAACGGTTGACCAGTATTACATGTTTTGGCCTTTTTTGGCAATGTAGATTGGTCAATATCGGATTCTTCAATTCAATCCGCTTCATAAATCGCTACTCGTTGCAGTTTGCCCATATCATAACGTGAGTGCCATTCCTATCGCGGAAATCTGGACATTGAGTCGGGGTCTGACTCACCCGGCCCAGTATGCAGATTTTCTGACTTGGCGGTTTACTAACAACTTGCTGCGATGCAGCCCTCTCAGGCTGGTCAATTGCCACCTCCGACGAATGACGATATCTACCATGATCATTTCCTCGACAACACCCACGACTTCCATGCCGCCCTCAATGATCGGTATATTGCGGGCGCATCTCTGCAACCTGGTGATGGCCACGATGGACTCGGATATCGTACTGATGGTCTCGTGATGCAGCAGCGACCACCCTCTGAGCTTGGCTTTGGCCGAGGTCAGCCCACGCTGCCCAACAACGAGTCGGACTCTGAGTTTTTCTCGGGGCTTGAGAACGACTCTCACAATTTGCTCTTCGGTAGTACCATGTACCCACCCCACTATCGTAGTCATGTCATGGCGCCCGCCTCTGATGGTGCTGTGCACCATCAACTCCAGCCAGACTCGGAGGCTGGGCCCATATACTTTGAGTCAACGGCCGTGGCTGCACCCTCAAATCATCCTTACTCGGCTTCGGGGCCACCCTCTCTTCATCACCTTCCTAACCATCTCGGTTCCTTCTTTCAAGGATACTCTCAACCATCGCTGACGAAGAACGAGGACGCCCTTTTACCACCAGGAAACCAGGAATACCCTCCTCGGGAGGTGATATTCAGCGCGCAGGATACCGTGACTGCTAGCAGCAATCAGCGAGGCGCCAAAAAACGTTCTACTACAACGTTTCGCCCGTACCAGTATCCGCCGCCAAAAAAGTCTAGAACGGTAGGTGACTGACATTAAGACAATTGTAAATTGCTGACGGATTCGCTACAGAGAGGAGTGAGCGGTTCAGGTTCGCAGTCCCAGGTGTCGGAGTTGCTGCCATCAATGGCAGCTCCCCCTCAACCTACCACTACATCCGTGACCCAACCTAGTATGTCGGAGCTTCCATACGACATAACCAATACTCGACACATGCGAATCGTTGCGTCCGCTAGGACAAAAATTTTGGACTATGCGGTGAACGAGCTCTCTTTACCGACGGGGATGGATAGGGAGCAGGTAGTTAAACTGCAGTTGGAAATTTCTGCAACAGCAGAATATAATCAAGGTAAGTCAATACATACCCCTTTCTGGCAACGACTGAAATTTTCGGTTGTGCAACAGAGGCGTTCGGGAAAAAATGGGCCGCTTCGAATTGGAAGACGTTATACCTGTCGCTGTCGGAGCCCTGCAGGTTTATCATGCTTACGTGCAAGAAGCATGCACGCGCAGGTGTACAGCGCGGGTTCAATCTGCGTCCTCCACCACAGTCGACAACCTCCGAACCGGATCACCAGGCAGCAGAGGTTGAGGACCTGCTCGATAGTGCGACATTCCCACCCAAGTATGTTTTCGGCAAGGACGAGACTGGAGCCTTACACTTCCTTGAAAACCATGTGGTGTGGGACGTTCTTCTGAATACCGTGAGAGAGCTCAAGCTCTACGAGTACGTCACAAGCCTCAAGAGCCTTTTTTGCACGTCTGCCGCTGCTGTCAAGTGTGCTTTACGGGAACTTAGGACCGGGAAATTGGTTGAGATTCCATTTTCTGGTATAGAATTTAAATCACTACATGACTCGCTCGAAGATTACATTGACAAAGTCATCGCTCTCGACCCAGTTTTGTTAAAGCGATGGGAGGCCTACAATACGCTTACTTTTCTTAGGCTGCGCCAATTATGCTGTTGATTTCATAGCTCAACTTAGATAGGAACCAGTAGACTACATCATTTGCGCAATATTCAGGAGCTTTGGTAAACGCTGGTCAAGCTTCAAGGTTGTCACGCAAGTCATTTAGTAAGCGCCACAACTTGACGTGACGCGATCACAATAACGCTTTCAAGTTCAGTCACCTCCCAGTCATTTGGGACTCATGTAGACGACACTCACTCCAGCCGACCTCCATCAGTCATGACATATGCGACACCAACACTTGCATCCCTTCAACGACAAGGTTCCAGTTCTCGATTATCTGGTGCCAGCTCACCTGCCAGTTCACAGGCTAGTCATCATGGACTCGTTACGAGATCCAGAAGAAATGGAAGAAGAACGAAAGTAACGCATAAACGTGAGCGATCAAGACTTAGGCAATCATTTTCAAAATGGCTAACCGCAACATTTCTGATTGTTGTTCCATTAGTATTAGCACCGCGATACCTGGGCCAAGTACCAGTCGCCCGTCAACCACTCTGTCGCGGCCCCGTTCCTCCATTTCATTGCGCGGAAGTTTGCGACATCAGGATCAGTCTCGGCATGCCAGTCTCGAATTGCCAGGTAGGTGGTGTCTTTTCGCTTTTACGTCACCCACCTACAGTATGCGCAGGGCCAAGGGCGAGCTCATCACTTTCTGATGCTGATTGTGAGATTACCACTTGCTATTATTTTTTCGAGGCGAGCTTATCATGGTATTCTAGTTAAAGAACAATACCATTCTCGTGAAGAAGATCGGATGCACCAACGCGAACGCGAGTGGAACCGTCCAAAAGCACCATCACGTTCCGTCATCCCTGAGTTGCATCACCGACACTCATTGGAGTTCCACCGACGCCACTCTCAAGAAATTCCTTGGACGTCACCTTCTCACGTTAAATCCCTTTCGAACGGAGCGACTTCACCTCTCAGCGGCAGGGTTCTGCATAGAAGGGGTAGCGTTGCGTCGCTTCGGAGTTTTGATGATGATTGGAGCTCAAGGTCAGGTTCCATGAGCTCACAGGCAGATCGTAAGTGATTATTTCTTTTTAATTCACACCACTTCAATGACCTTCAGATCGTGATCGGATGGCTGAGCTTGACGGGGACCGCTACCTCGAGCGTGAACGAGAATGGAATAAACGACACCCACCACCTCGACCGTCTTCAAGTCTTAGCTCACATTCGAATCATTCCCACACTTACCCCAGCCGACCTCCATCAGTCACAGCGTATGCGACACCGACGCTCGCATCCCTTCAACGGCGAGGTTCCAGTTCTCGATTATCTGGTGCCAGCTCTCCTGCCAGTTCACAGGCTAGTCATGACTCGTTACGAGACCCAGAAGAAGTGGAAGAAGAACGAAAGGTAACGCACAAACGTGAGCGAAATTGGAACTCACCACAGCCCAAATGGAACACAACGAGACATCATAGTTATGACGGCAGTGGAAATGAAGTTACATCTGCGAGTGACCATCTTTCCCAAAGCAAGAGTGGGAGGAGTTTGCGTGCATCGTCTAGTTTACCTCGCCTCACCCCAGAGGCTCAAAGCAAGGGCTCACTGACGGCTGTGAAGGTGCATTCTCACAAAGGCAAAATAGATTCGATGCTCGATGAATCATCGTCCGTTCATCCGCCGCAGGGTGCAGATTCGTTGTCTCCTTCCAATAATGGCAAAAGTTCACCCCGTACTACACCACTTAAGCCTGCCGGCCGCTTCAAGATTTGGCTGGGGTTTTTTTCGCGGGGGTCATCAGCTTCCTCCTTTAGATCTGGAGAGTTCGCCTAAACGAGGCGGACGCAGCAACAAGGAGCCTGATTCCTCACCTCACCACACGCCAACCATCTCTTCGCCATCGCCGACTCCAGGCTCGCTCGCATCCAACCGAGCGTCGGGCGTCAATCGGTCGAGCTTGATTCCAGTACCCTCGCCATCTAAGAAGAATGGTCTTTTCAACAGTGGCAGTTTTGCCTCTTCCACTCCTAAAGCCAACGATGAGGAGAAGTTCAAGAAGGGTCATCGCAAGCGGCTGACAAAGTTTACTGAATCTGGGAGTATTCACCCTCGTACTAGCATCCACGGTGCATTGGGGATGAGGATATGGTTTTAGGTAAGACCCGT